>CM065053.1:50561696-50911696 GCA_032883995.1 Coronaproctus castanopsis | reverse complement strand
AGGTTAGTCCATTTTTTTTTTAAACGTTACAGCAGCATTGCGTGTTTCTACTCCTATATTGTCGGCAATATTATTTTTATCTGTTCGTTATTTGAGACGTCAAATGTTACTGTTATAACTTTCTTATTTTCCATTTTAGGAGGACGGTTTCTTTAACAAATTATATGGTTCCCGAGTTATCGCGTTATAGGTTAATTTCTGACGAACATGTAGAATTTATAAACTGTTAATTATCCCTTCTGATTTAACATTCCATTTGTTATGCCCCCAACTTAATATGTTGCTTGTGGTGTTTTTCACTTCCCGTGTGTTGTTTTTTATTCATAATTTTTTCTTGCTGTCTCGCTGTCTCGATTGTTTCCCTACTTGTATCATATCGTCGTTATAGTTTTCTTATTACCTTTTAACGCTGCTTTCCTGTATTAGATTCATAGTGTTCGGTATGTCTTATGTTCCGCGTATGTTGCTCGTAAAACTTTTCTGAAGATTTTGTCTTTTAATTTAAGATAGACCTTGTCACAATTCATAGTTGTACAAATAATGGTAACCGCTGCATCCGTTATATAATCATTATGGAGTACAACGCCGAGGATAAGAAGAAGGTGAAAGTTACTTCGCTCATAGACCAGTCTTCTGTGGTACCATCGGATGTTAAACCGATATAATTTTGTTCTTTAACGTGTTTCAGCTAATACAGTAATAGCTGTATTTCAATTATTTCTGATTTATATCGTAATTTCGGACGAGGGTATTGAATATCGTTCGATTCAACTTTTATATATTGGCTTTGCGGTATCCACGCATGACTAACGCGAAAAACCATAATTAGCGTTTATTTACACATCTGACAGAAACTTGTGCAACATACGCGCGGTAGCGATAGTAAAATAGTTGAAATATTCATTCGATTATATTAGTCATAAAATAAATAATTTAATTTAAAATTAGTTGTCGTTAATATTATCATTATTATTATTATTATTATTATTATAGATGATCCAGCTCGGAAAATAGAAGAAACGATCATGAATTTAGTTTTTCATAAAATAGCGGATGCGAAATACGCTTCGCTTCCAATTGTCCGGTTACCACGCGATCGTGATCCAGTGGAAACTACTGTGCACAAATTAGCAACTATTTTCCTACTACCCGGATCCGAAGGTACCGTCGATTCGATATTTAAAAAATGAACTAATGCTAGTGATCTACTTGTGAATTTCCAAAGTGAAACTTCTATTGGCGCGTTATATATGAGGAGAGTTAACCCTTAAAAATGAGCGAGCGAGCCAAAGGATTATACACATAATAGGCAGGCTTATTCTCGCATAGTCGGGCTCGTCCATTCCTACTCGCATGTTGTACGCATATACGTCTATATTCAGTTTACATACATACGTATAAACAGTAACTCTCTCTCTCTCTAATAGTTATCCCACTGACGGAAGTCATGACCGTATTTATATTATAGACTTCATATCTTTCCGTCATTGTATCCGATTTGTACCGTTTACATTCGACTAAGGACTAAGTACATTGATTATGTTCGTTCACTTAGTTGTCTCTTAATTATTAATCGCTGCATTGAGTGCGCACTCCACGTAATATGACCGAAAAATCGCAATATTCTCGAAATCTTTGGACTCCATATTATGAAAAGGTTTGTTTCCTTTGCTATCCAGGGCATACGTAGCATACTAAACCCATATTTCGAAAATATCGATACGTTGTATATCTTTAGCTTTCAACGTCCAAGTTTCCGCCGAGTATGTGAACATACAAAACACCAAACACTGCCCTAACTTATTTTTCACCGCATTCGTGATATATATGCGTCACACCGTATACTGTTTAATCGACTCGTGATATTTCGAGCCAAATGGATTTGTCTTTTTATTTCACCGGGTGAAGCGTCTTTATCCTCGATAAGAAGAAGATGAAGAAGAACTTAATTCATAAATACAGTCGAATCCGCTTATAAGGGACTCCGGATAAGAAGGACAGCCGTTTATAAGGGACAATCAGCAAAACCCCGAATCAAACGTATCAAATGAAGGTTATTTTAGTTTGCTTTAGTGGAACAACGCCTCGGTTATAAGGGACAAAGATTAATAGACTTTCAAGGCAATAAATAGTGAGAAGGGTGATAAGCCAGCCGATATAAAATGACACTTCCGGTCGTAAAACGAAAATATTCACATAAACAAAAATTGAATAAAAATGTTTTAGTCATGCGTCGTGCGGTTTTATTTTTTTTCTTACGAAAATTTTCTTTTCTTTTTTTAGTTCTGGTGAATTTTTTATATGAATAAAATGTTGCGTAAATGTTTACCATTAAAGGAAAAAATTTCTATTTTAGACAAAATCGAAATTCAACCTCCCAATGTGCCTAATTCGGGAGTTAGAAAAAACCTTGGGCGTCTCCAAAAACACTATCTCCCGTTTAAAAACAGTTGAACAGAACTTACATAAAAAATGGAGTAGTACAGAAAAGGGCAGTCAGGTGGTGGAAAGGAAACGAAAAAGAGAAGGTAAAAACCCAGAGGTTGATGAAGGTCTTAGTTTATGGTTTAGCACAGTAACACAAAGAGGTGTTCATGTCGGTGGGCCAATGTTGAAATTAAAATCTGAAGAATTTGCGAAAAAAATGGGTTATGAAAACTTTGCAGCTACGAATGGTTGGTTTGCTCGGTGGAAAAGGAGACATGATATCAAAGTCAAAAAAACTCATGGAGAAATTGCAAGCGCTGATTTGACAGGAACTGAACAATGGGGTTGAAGCAAAATTTCCAAATTCCTTCAAAGTTACAGTCTGAATGACATTTATAATGCGGATGAAACTGGTTTATTTTATCGAGCCACTCCAGATGGGTCATTAGTATACAAACACGAACAACTTATTGGTTCTAAAAAAGTTATGGATCGTATCACTGTGCTATGTTGTTGCAATGCAACTGGAAGTGACAAAAAAAAACTTTTAGTTATTGGTAAAACTAAAAAGCCACATTGCTTTAAAAATCTCAATGCAAGTAATCTGCCAGTAACATATTACGCAAACAAAAATGCATGGATGACTGCTACTATTTTTTCAAAATGGTTAGAAAACTGGGATATAGAATTACAGAAAGATTCTAGAAAAATTTTACTCCTTATTGACAATGCTACTTCGCACCACACTGTCGTTAAACTGAAGAATATTCAAATTGAATTCTTACCTCCAAACACTACTTCACTAATTCAGCCACTTGATATGGGTGTCATAAAAAATTTAAAAGTGCAATATAGGAAGATGACCGCATATCTTAGAAGCTATTGAAGACGACCTGATAACAGTTTCTACAATGGCAAAAGATATCAGTTCCACAATAACAATACGCAGGCTATACAATTTGTTGCTGATAGCTGGAGAAAAGTCACTTTTATGACAATTCAGAACTGCTTTGCTCATTGTGGTTTCAAGGAGCCCGATTGTGAAATTGTTGAAATGGAAGTAATGAAACACCGAATGAATTACTACGTGTGACCAACTATGAACAATTTTCAGATATTGACGCCAATCTGCCATGCTGCGACAATAATATTGAAGATTTGGATAACGAAATTATGGAAAATATCACAAAGAAGAAACAAATACAAGAATCAGAAAGTGATGATGACACGGATGACATTTCCTTACCTCCTGTGTCTACTGCAGAGGCGAAAAATGTATTGAAAAGCTCTGGTGGTATTTTATGCAACAGAATAATGAAGGTGCTCCTACGGCATCATTAGATAACTGTGCAGATTTTTTTTTAAACCCAGCAGATGAAGAATTTACACCAAACAACTATAGGGCATTTTTACAGTAAATGAACAATTTTTACAAATATCAGGTCAGGTTCTTTTGCCTTATGTACGCCTCCTGTATTTTTCTCTTAATTTCCATATAAATAAATATTACGCATTAATAAGGTTATAAGTATGTTAATTGTTTATTAAACTGTATATATTCTAACACCCACTCGCTTCAATAAGAGATTTTAAAAAATTCGTTTTACAGGGACAACCGGTTATAAGGGACAAATGACTTCCGCCCGATGTGTCCCTTATAAGCGGATTCGACTGTAATAAACATATTTACAAACATAGTAACTATATATGTATACACGTATATCAGATCCGAAATATACGTAACTTTCTACTGTTTGATATCCTTCGATTTGTATATCAGTATCAGGTATTAACTTTACTCGATCAACTACCATCAGTTTTGTATTTCTATTTAATTTTAACTCATATTTTGAGCTCATCTTATTCAGTCTGTCTAGTAATATTTTCACATCAACAACCTCGCTATTCTGTACCGATCCCTGCGATGCAGATCACATTGCCGTTGAAAACCACATATTTTTCAGCCGCAGCTACTACAGAATGTATCAATCGAAATTCCTGTCACGTATTGTAAGCCAAGGAATCCGCCTCCCAACTAGTCTCAGATGTCTGTTCAGCGCTCACACAATAATAGCTATAAATGATTATATTTGATTACATATTAGTCTGTAATATTAATATTTAGTAATACATGTCGTCCGTTTGTTACAGCCCTGGGTAGAATCGCAAAACCCCCATTAAAAAATTAAAAAAAAAAAAAAAAAAACTGAACCGGTTATAGGCATTGTACCAGCTGAAAAGCGTAGGTTATTGATTATTCTTCCACTAAAGTATACTCCAACGTTGGAATCGTCCGGAACTTGTCTTATAATGTGTTCTCCGTATATATTGAAGAGTAACGTAAAACACATCCCTGCCTTACACCTTTTTCCGTTACGAATACTTTCGACTCCGTTTGACATTCAATACGCACGATGTTTATATTCTCTTTTCATATAGTTGATTTATTAAATATACGACATGCTTTGGAATTTCCATTTCAAGAAGTAGGGGCAACAAATTTTCCCAGAAAACGGTATCAAAATCTTTAGTATAAATTATTAAAGTATATATTATTTACCGATAATTTGAACTAAAACGAATAAACGTATATTTTTTGAAATGAAAAAAATCTAATTGTAGATAAACGAATACATATACTTGCTACAACAAAACACAGACTACACACCAAATTTTGAGCTTGAAATTCGAAATAGAAGTAGGTCCCGGCTAAATGGGGTTCTAAAATTTACGGACTTCCCGGTTAGTTGATCTAATATCTATTCCAAACATGTTCAGCGTCTAATACGTTAACCGAAGACAAATGTGAATTGAAAACTAGTATATACGACAGAATCACTACCGTTCGGAAAATGTTAATTATCGTTGTTGCCTAGTTCGTAACGAGTAATACTTTCAAATTTTAGGAAATTCGTTAATGATGGAGTCGCTAGTAGCAAATTTAGGAGTGGAGGCCTTTTGTCTGCAATACAGTTTTGTAGATCCGAAGAATTCCGTTAAAGAATTAGCATCGGTTGTGTATCCGGTAAGTTGCTTAAAAATTGAAGATTACTTTATTATTTTTTTTAAACAAATTTATTATTTCAAATCGTTTAATGAAATTTAATCTATAAACAGAACGGTCTTCGTTTAAAACGTTTTAGGCTGTTAGAAAAATACGTGGTCCGTTTCAATTCGCACATGTAAATTCGTCTTTATTTTCAACTCGTTCAACGTACATATTTAAAATTACCGTCAAAATCGTACGAATATATTTGTCGTAACTATGAACCTTTGCTTCAATATTTTTTGGTTTTTTTATCATATATTTTCAACTAAAATAAACTTCCAAAAAAAATTCTTACGCATCTAACTAAATGATCGAAACACACTCTCTTAAAAATCTCATTACTGACGCCGAGGTTGGGAAGAGTTCGTATTTCGCGATCGCGCCAAACTGCGAAATGGATACAGCTAAAGAAGAAATAGAAGAATATGACGGACGAATAACCGAACATACACATGTAGTGAAATATATCGGCACTTAAAAACTGAAAAATATCAACAATTCGCGCTTGAAAATGACGTAACTGTCGAAAAGCTTCGCGATTAAAAAACTTTTAGTGATTGTGTTTTATTTTGTTTGTTTATAATTAAATAATTATATACTTATTAAAACTTTCGTTGTTTTTTTCCATCCGTCTAAACTTATTTTCGAAGAAAACCACGTCCTGGTTATTAATGGAATTTTCTATCAATAATCGGGACGTGGTTTCCACCGAAAATAAGTTTAGACTTAGACGGATCGATAATCGATATGCAGTAAAACTTCTTTTAACCGTCACTCTGTTATCCGTTAACGGAAGTTACGCTAATCGCCTTGAGATTGCGTCGTCGGAAAGGTTCGTCTGTCGAACTGTGTTGGTCATTCTTTACCAGTCAGAAGTTCGAAATTTTGACACCGATGAAGATACTGAATCTAATGTTCAGCAGTTCGATAATTATTAAATTGACGATGATGATGAAAAATCAAAGCTACTTTGTTACTAAAACGCATCGATTGGTTTGAAAGATAAAAGGAGGGAAAAAAATACCAAACATCGTCGTAAAGAAAGTTACAAGATTTTTTACAAATTTTTTTAAAGACGTAAACAATTATGACGGTACAGTTTTCCTAGGTAATTGTACTATATCGCATTATATTATACTGAAATCTCTGCGCACAGCTTCCAATTCTTACAAACATGCCTCACATTCGAAGAACCGATTCGTTGAAAAAGACCGCAGTAAAATTCAAAGAAAACGAAAATCTATTATTTAGGAAATTTATAAGGGAAGCACCTAAGGAGCGGGATTAAAATGTAGGAGATGCCCGCGGATAACTTTGGATCAAGCACGATTTGCACTGGATTGGAAAAAACAATGGATTAACGAATGGAAGTCTGTGTGTAGTTCCTTCATAAATGGAGTTGAAAACCCTACGGAGCAACCTCTAGGAATCGAGCTTCGACCAAAGGAGTGGCGACTCTTGAATAGAATCTGAACTGGTCACGGTAGATACAGCTACCTATTGCAGAAGTCGGGTATTTATGATTCGGCTAGTTATTGTTGCGGACATCACTAGACTGGCTTTCTCCTTTAGAGCTGGACCCATAAATCAACATCGTACGATACAATAATCAAAAATAAAAATTATTTAATTAAATATAGTTTTTTTTTTTTAAATTTCTTTCCTAAAAGATTTACAATCTGGTATTGTGCTATATATATGTAATTTGTTTGTAATGGAATTTCTGTAATCCATCTATTCGGTTATCCGTCACACAGACCCGTTACCAAAGGTAACGAACAGAAGAAGTTCTACTGTATACATACATATATATATATATATATTTGTATTGGTTAGAGACGACATTAGATCTTATCGTTGTAATTATTTCATCGTACGACGATCGGGTTTTTCTGTTAACGACGGCAAATCGACATTTCAGCACATACGCGATCGATTACCAACGGGCAAGTCGTTTTTCTTAATCGGCTATTCGTACGGCGCTGTATTAGCTTTGGAAATTATCCGATTACTGGAAGCGGACGGATATATTGACGGCCATCTGTGTCTTATAGATTCGTCACCGCAATACGCGAAACGTCTGTTCCAAGCTGGTATTCCTTCAGATAACCCGCAACAGAAACAGGAATTCCAACTTAAATTTTTAACGCATTGCGCCGATTTGGTTTGGCCGGGTATTAGCGGCGAAGTAAGTAGTAGTTTAATTTCCTTAGAGGGATTAAAAATTTTGAAAGTTCGTAAATTTAAGTGTCGCGTAGTATTGAGCATGTTTCGAATTAATCGAGTTTTTACGCTGACTTTTAAAGTTTACCTCGAATATACGTTAACACACAATTGGTTATTATATTAAGCGTTTGAGTAACATCCGGATAGATGAAACCGCTAGGTTATTTTTTTTTAGTTGTTACACAATTTTTGTTATTTGAACTACTGTTTTATGCATCTCGGCATTATTTGTTCCGCAGTCTTTCGAACGGATTGTCAGCAAGTCGATATTAACGGAATTAAATGTTTGCCGAGTTCATTATGGATTTTGTTGGTTTATGTAACGCTAATCAACGAGGACACATCCAAATCATTCCGAATTATACTGTCGCGAACGTAGTGTATTATGTCGCCATGGCGTAGTTGCTAGAGTGCTCGACTGTCAACTCGACGGTCGAGGGTTCGAAACTATCACGCGACACAGAAAGTTGTCATCATTATTTAATTCTTAATTATCACGGAGAAGACAGTGGCACCCAACTCCGTATAACATCATGTACATGCGCGTCTGCATAAATGCTAGCTCATTTTGTATGTAAAAATAAACGTAAAATAGCTAGTCACGACGTTCGGCAACGATACGACGATGATATGAACGTAGTATGACTCATCAGTCATTATTCTGCGTATATTGAAGCGACTATATTTTAGGTCCAGGAGCGTTTTAGCGGTTGATCGGTATATTTCTAAGCCGTATTTCTGAACAGCAACTAAAATGTTTTTATAACTTCGTTTGCAAGTTTTTCGTTTCATCAGCGGATATAGTTGTCTCAGTAATAATTTAAATTTCTTGCCGCTACGCCCAATATTCCCTTACGGCAACGCTGGAAGAGTGGTGGAAAAACAACTTCTGTACATCAGCTGATGTAGCTAAAAACAAGATTTTGGTCTTTCGTTGTATCAATGACGCTTTATTTTCTGTTATTGTTTGAACAGTTTGCGTTTTATATTACGTTCCGAAGTTTCTCTTACTTTTTTATTGAACATGCCTCATCGAAGGTTGTAAGTACCTCAACTGTTTACCTATTACTTGTAACATCATTAAATTTTTAGAATATTTATAAAAGGTTAGAATATAATAGTTAAAATTTGTCAACATTTGCGGGTTTTATAAATATGTAAACATCAGTGGGGCACATTTTTACTATAGAATTATTTATATAATAAATTCGTTTGAAAATTTTTATTAGTAGCATTTAGCAGTTTAATAAGTTTATTCGTATCCTTTTTTAATTACATTATGGAATAATTTTATCCTGATTTATTAGAATGTAATATCGATATTTATCGATACAGTAACAGTATAGAAATGTTAGTACAAACTATTCATTTTATTCCTATTTTCGGTAATTTGTCTAAATCTTCGATTTAGTACATAATGTAAATTTGCATCGTGAAAAAATTTTGCTATGTCTTTCTTAACTGTTTACCTTATCGCGTGGAAAAATATTTTTTCCTTAATTCAGTTTTGTATTTTCCATTTCAGAATAAAGCTTCACGAAATACTTGACATCTTAGATGTTGTGGTGGAAGGTCACATATCTCATGATGTATTGTGGGACTTCTGTCCGTCCAGGACCTTCTAGGAGGGTTCTATTTACAGCTGAAGCTAGATATGACGGAATAAATCATATGACTGTCCCTATCGGAACTAGAAGACGTTGTGCACAGAAATACTGCTCACGTTCAAAGTGAGGGCAGTGTGTAAAAAATGCAATGTAGGTTTATGTGTGAAGTGTTTCAAACCTTATCAGTGTTTGGTTCGAGATTATGAAAGAATACGACTGAATGTGAGCAGATTCCGTTTGTTATATTGAACTCGCCAAATGCATACATACAATAAATTTGAACGTAGGAAAAAGAAAATAATTCAACCAAGGTACGGATTCGGCCAGTGCCTTATCACGAAACTAAGATCATAATTAATGCTTTAGATAAGTCTAAATTTTAGTAGAAATATATAAGTAAAAGTAACAAGTTGTAACAATCGGTTTAGTCCGTCTTAATCTACGAATGTCTCCTTTAGTATTGAGTAGTTTAGCTACGATGATGTTCGGATCGACATCCAAAATTTTCAAATCGGAATGTAGCAAAGCGTTAGGGACGTACCAAGCGGATTTAGTTATCTGGCGAAGTACTTTATTTTAAAATATCTGAATAATAAGCCTGTTCGATTTCTTTATAGTACACCAGAGTAATACCATAACTCCAAATAAGAATTAAAATAGATAGATAAATAAGTCATTTATTAGCTAAACTAACAGGTGAGTGGTATCCAAGCGACCAGTTACGTAATCTAAGGCGAAGTTCCTGGTATTTGGGTTTGACATGATGATTCCAGTTCAAGCGTAGATCGAGGTGCATCTCCATAACAGACTTTAATAATTTATTTTCAAGCGATAGCTCTGTTTGCTTGCCTATTAACCAGTGAACATTCTTTAACTTTAGGTTTAGTTTCGCTTGTTTTCTTTGAATATGTTTGCGCCATGTTAATCTATCTAAGTGTAGACCTAAATACCTTACCTCCTCCTTAGTAGGGATTTTTTTGTTATTTATACATATATATATATATATATATATATATATATATATATATATATATATATATATATATATGCTTACAGGTGTTATGAATTTATTTTTGAAAGTAACATGAGTACACTTTGTTTCATTAATTTTAATCCTCCATTTTTCGCACCAGCTTTTAATCTGGCCTACTGCCGTCTGCAACGTGCGATTTGCAATATGAGAACAATGATTTGAGCACAATATGGTTGTATCATCTGCAAAAGTTGCCACAAAGTAGTTATCTGTTATTGGCAAGTCAGCTGTATAAATAAGGTGCAAAAACGGCCCAAAATAAACTTCCCTGAGGAACGTCCAGCACTGATAGTGTATATTTCTGAATTTGCATCTCCATATTTTACCTGGATATGTCTTTCGTCTAAATAGGACACGAAAAGTTTCTAGTAATTATAGGGAAGCAATCTCGTATGCCAGACTTTGTCAAAAACCTGGCTCACATCCAGAAATACAGTCACAAACCTTTTTTTCTTCAATGTCAGCTTCTATTTTTTTGACAACTCGGTGAACCTGCTGAGTTGTTGAATGCTTTTCTCTGAATCAGTAGTGAAATTGCAACTGGTAATAATGATATTGGTCTGTAAGAAGTCTTGTCAACAGGTGTTTTCCTTGGCTTCTGTATCATTATAATCTGCGAAATTTTAAGCTGCACAGGGAAGTAGGCCAGCCTAACTATAACATTAAACAAATAAGTTAGTGCTACCAATCCCTTGTGTGGTAGCTGTTTTAGTAATTTGGCGGTGATAAGGTTATATCTGGGAGCTTTTTTTGTGTTCATAGCTTTAATAATTGCTTTGATTTCGCCAAGACTAATTGGTTTAATTACGCGATATACATCTGTACTACAATTAATTGAGTCTAGGTTCTCATTTCCTAGGTGAGGCTGAAATATATTAGCAAATGTATGACCCAAACTTGTCTGCTTTTTCCTTTGTGTGCCCAGTTGCCATCATTTTTCTGGATTGGATGAATATGGTTTTTTGGTTTTTTTAACTTGCACGTTGCTTTTCAGAGAGAATAATCTGGAGACAATGGAGAAAGTGAAGAAATTTACTCATTAAAACTTTCATTTCTTAAATTCTCTAATAATATTCGATTTTTTTTTAGTTTGTCTATTCAGTTGTTTTTTGTCCGTAGGTTTGCCATTTCTTCCTTATCACTTTTTTTTTTTGGTATTTCATTAAATATAGCTGAATGATAATGTACACCTGAAACAGGGTTCGGTCTTTTTGGTGTAATAGACCAGACTGATTCTTGTAGTATTGTTATGAAAGATTGAAAGGCATTTTGTACGTTTGTTTCAGTCTTTAATGATAATATAAGGTTTATATTCTCATCAACTTTTTCTCTGTAATCATCCCAGTTGATATCTCTATTGTGCAACCACGGTTTCACCTGTTTTGTTAATATGTTTAATACTTAGTTTATTTGATTGGCGGTATCTGGGTGTTGTTTACTTATATGTCTAAATCGATTTCGTTGTTTTTTTAAAGAATGTTTTAAGAAACTGTATTATTTAATTGAATTATATAACGTTACGTTTTTTAGTGCGATGAAACGGATGTTAAATTTATCTTTATTTATTTGTATAATCCGGCGTTCGCGCAATATGCGCATAGTCGGGATTTACACGTTATATATATTTTCTTTGTAATCTCGTATTTTAATTTGAAATAAATTTGAATTTGAATTTGAATCTGAATATTCTGTCGCTTATTTTGATAAGAACTGGTGAATGATCTGAAGACAAGTCATAAATCGGATCAACTTCTCCCTTTAACCATGAAAAAATTGACCAAATCGGGAATTTTACTTTTATCTTTGGGCCAATATGAGGGTGTTCCGGCAGTCTGTGCATTGCATCTATTAGCATCTAGCGATTTTTTGAGCTCCTTACCTCGAGTTGTTATTAGTCTGGAGTCCCAATATCTATTCTTGGCCTTATAATCGCCTCCGTTGGCATATGTGTTACTAAGGCTTTGCAAAAATATGTTGAAGTGATTGTTTAGGATCTTATGCTTTGGTGAGCAATATACGGCGAATATTATTTGTTCATTTGCACAGGTTACCTTTACATCAATAGCCTGCAAGTATTCTTCTTGTAACTTTTGTTTTTGATAGTGTATTAATCTATTACAGACCCACCATGAGCTCAGCCATCCGGGTGAGGTGTGGTATATCTGTTATAACCTTGGAGATGTGGAAGTGTGTTTCTAATATTAGCATGATGCCTATTAAAAATATGCTAACAAGTTATTTCTCATTTCAGTCCAACTGCTGGATGGCTACCTGGCCAGTTGCTATTTTGTGTCGAGATAGTGGAGAAGAGTGCCTCACACTCATTTATAACTTCTTAAAATAAGCTGGTATACTGAAATATACTAGTATATTAAACTCGTAATCATGTACGATTAAATGTGTAAATAAAAGAAAAGAAAACACTATCTAATTTATCACATACAGATATATACTTCGGAAAACATATACGGCTACACTGATAGTAGGAAAACAACAGTTATTATTTCGTCTGAAAGACTAGTACCAATAAAAATATGCGGAGATGAGTGTTCGTCAATAATGAATTCGACAAATTTCGAATTAAAATTATTATTATCAAAAATTTAATGTTCAAATTTGAAATAATTATTGTCACGAATCTCATGCACTTTAATTTGTAGCAATAATTTGTAATTGTTAACTTTTTTCCAGCTAAACATATAAACACTAATTTTAATTTCATCCATTTCTCACACGTATCGTGAAACTTTTAATGTTAATTACATATCACAACATGCAATCCACCCGCTACTGGTTGTGGGCATTCTCCTAACTTCCAACGACTCCTATCTTGTGCCGCTCGAATTCAATTGATTCCTACCCATGTAACAACACCATGTCGCCGTAGACGCCGCCTGCTAATTGGCAACCGCAATAATATCCGCTTCGTCCATCTTCCTACTGTTGTCTTGCCAAATATCTGGGCCCTTTCCATTTTAGCCTAGCGATCCACTCCACTGCGTCTACAAATTTCGTCTGTTCCCTAATCCATGTAACCGTTTTACGATTTTTGAGCCTGATTCCAAGGATAACTCTCTCGTGAGTCGTTTGGTTTTTCTAATTCTTCTAGCTGTCCTTTTACGTTAATTATATAGATATATACATATACGTGTGTGTATTGTCTACTTAACTTATTTACTGTGTAGCTAAGGAATCGCGTACATAAATATGAGAACTGGTCCGATTATTTGAACCTGATTTCATCAATGTTACCCGATGAAGGAATTGATCATCCGAAGGGTTATCAAGCGATGTTAATAAACGCTTGCTACATTCGAATTAAACACATGTTAGACGTAGATAACGTAGAAATGAACGCTTCATCATTTTTGCGCACGCGAGCTACGCTCATCCGTATTAAAGATACTCTAGTACCATGCTCGGACGATTTCGAATTGTCTCAGGTAAAGAATATATACATATATAGAATGAATTTGTACATTTAATTATTAAAATTATGTAATCTTCGAATACAAAATCTTAAAAAAATATATTACGAAATTTAAAGTGCACCTAATTAGCACATACTTGTGCAACGAAATTATTACTATTTACCATCTCACGAACACACGCACACATACACACACGCATACAAACGCAAATAAATAAACGTTTATATCCGATATACGTATAGGACCGTACATGTTCAAACAAATGTACTCACAGATAATATGGAAAATTGGACATAAACGAGAGTGCAGATACGTGTGAATTATTTAATTAAGAAGTTAAAAATGTCGAAATAATTAAAAGGCGATTTTATCGCAATGTACTAGTTTCACAACTTGCTATTTCTGAACGTTTATTCCAGAGTTTAACCAATACTCCAACATGTATATCGTAAACTTCATAAAACAAGGAACAAATTTACAGCAAAACCACATTTACTCTATTAATAACATTTTATGTTTCAAGTGGTCTTGCACCACCTATCATCGTCAAAAAGGTTTTACCGAGTGAAAAATATTACTATACAAATTTTTTAACGTATTTATATAAATATTCTTCTAACTGTGATATTCCATTGCAACCAAATATTCTTTATTACAGAAATAAACAATTTTCTTAACTTAGGAAGATCATGTGCGATGAATACTAAATATTTGCAATTTAATTGACTCAACATAATTTACATGTTGCAAACTAACTTATGTTTTAATTTTTTTTTACCCAGCATTTTTAATTATATTTTCGTCTATCGGTCGTTACTGATTAAAGCGTCTTATTTGTTTGAAATGCTTTAAAATTTGTATCACGTATTAATGATGTTTTCACTAATATAGGATGGTCGGTATAAAATCATCAGTAATTTTTGTATATCTGTGACGATTTAGTGCAATTCTGCAATAGAGATTTTGAATCAGTTGCATTTTTTTTAAGTGTACTGTTTGAAACATCGATAGCGAAACAGGACATGCGTAGATTAATTTGGACCGAAAAATACATGTGTATATGTTTGAAATTGTTCAAAGTTCAACTGCCGCAGCGTCTGGTTCGATGTCTTCTGATTTCTTATCTGTGTATGGTTCGATGGAACAACCAATTAGATTTCTTCTTACAGGTCAGGCCTTCGATCATACTACCGGTCAGGCGTTCTAGCGTTGGTATAAATAGGCATTCCTTGAGAACGCCAGAACCAGTCTGTTCGAAGTCGTCTCGGAGTTAAGACGTGCTTATGAATTAATGTTCGTTTTCGTTAATTGTCATCTTCATTTATGTATATATATATATATATATCTGTGTTATATGTATATATAAAAGTTTTCGGCTTTCGTTTTATCTTAATTCTGTACCTTTTGTTATCTTGTTAATTTATTCGAAATAAACTGATTGTTCTTACGCGGTTGTTAATCTCTGTTTAAATCAAAATCCGTTGAATTTTTGCATATCGGCATTATTTACGTTTTTCGAAGATTTTTCTTACACTATAATAATTTCTTGTTAACTACAGATAAATACGATCACCGATTAAAAATAGTCATCCATTATATTATTAATATTATTATTAAAGGATAAATGAGAATCAACCGAACTTGGTTTAGTGAATATTCTTGCCTTCATCCTTGGTTTCGGCCAAAATCAACTAACGTCGCATTGTGAAAAGTACAGCTTCAGTTTTGAACTTAAAAATAGAACTGGCAACTTTTTGTAATCGGTTACCTACGGTATTTGGCCTATAAGATTTACAATACATCGCTAAATCATCGCCATATAATGCATCTACAACGTATGCTTACTTAGGTATATCATTTATTAAAATCAAAAATAGATACCGAATTTTATGTCTTCATTGACTGTCCTTTGTACTCCTCACTCGCATTGTCTATCAACTTCCTATCCACACTCCCTCTTCCGTTCAAAGATGAATATTCCTCTCTAACTAACCATAACGCATACATACATTTAACGAGTATGTATATATATATATATAGATACCGATTTATCTATCTTCATTGACGGTCCTTTGTACTTCTCACTCAGATTGTCTCTCAATCACCCCTCCTCACTTCCTCTTCTCTTCAAAGATGAATACTCCTTTCTAACTAACCATGTCGCACACATACATTTGTACGAGTATATATATATATATATATATATATATATATATATATATATATATATATATATATATATATATATATATATATACCGAATTAAAGTGAATAGAATAGATGTGAATAATTCGTAAGTTTTTTTTCTACTTCCAATAAAAATGATAAAATTATTTACCATGAAGTTTATCGTAACGTTAATTGATACAGGACAATTTTTTTTTGCAAGATTTAACTTCACGTTAATTAGCTGAATTCCATAAAACCCGTTAATTCTTAAATATTTATTTTTAACAATTATGAGTGTATATATTAGCATCCTTGCATTATTTATCAATAAATAAGAACATGATTATTAATTATCATTGATAATTTTATTTTTAATTATTCACATATGTTACTGTATTTGCCTATGTAACCTGTGTGTGTGTGTGTGTGTGTGTGTATGATCGATAATTATTACTAAAAAATGTGTCAAATTAAATATATTACATTTAAAAATTGGTTTACGATTCTTCCTCTTGTTACGGGTTTACATGTGATATTTCGTACCACTCGCAATATTCCCAAAATAGTTTGTCATCTGTGGCCATTAATATATTCCTATTGCGTAAGTTGGAAGAAATGGAATTTTTCAAGATGCCGGTGCACACAACATAGAATTTCAACTTTTTTTCCGAATTATATGCGGGATCAGTATGCCAAACAAAAACATTGTGCTGGAACAGATGGTACTTAGGCACTCATAAATGATATCATCAAGAAGCAAGCAAACGAATAGCGGATATGGCGAAATCGATAAACCACACAGCAGGCGCTCAATCCATATGGAACAGAACAAAAAACATTCTAGAACAAACGGCGGAAATCTTTAATGAACCTTGTGACAAGAAGAAAATATGGATCACTAATGAAATGTGAGGCATAATACACGAAAGGAAGCAAGTTAAGAGGAAAGATTTGAATGGCGATGAAGCAGTTCGCGAATACAATGACCTAAGTAAACAGATTAAACAAAAATGCAGAAATGACAAAAACAAGTTCTTAAATGATATTTGTAAAAATATTGAACGGAATAAAGACAAAAATGAAACAAGAGATATGTTTCGCAAGATAAAACAAATAACGAGAGGATTCGCCCGCTGGCATATTACAATTAAAAATGCAAATGGGGAAATGTTAATGGACGAAAGGAAAATAAGATCCAGATGGCGGAACTATTGCGAAAACCTCATGCATGAGGAATGTGAGGAAAATCAAAGAAAAGTACTAAGTTCGACAGCTGATAAGGAACCATCATCAATACTAGAGGAAGAGGTTCATCTAGCTATACATAAGCTAAAGAAATACAAGGCGACTGGAGAGGATAAAATAGTCATGGAGATGTTCATGAATCTAGGCGATAACATGACCAAAGTTCTACACACACTGTGTCAGAGAATTCGGGATGCGTCCATGTGGCCGAATGATTGGACGCAATCCATTTATGTGCCAATTTACAAAAAATGAGCTCGTTATTTATGTCATAACTATAGAACCATAGCATTGCTACCACATGCAAGCAAGGTTATGCTCCACATTAGCTATCGCCAGAACAAGCGGGTTTCGTTCCAGCGCGGGAGTAAAAAACATAAAGCAAATAATTGAAAAATGCAGGGAGTTTAATGTTAATGCATACTTCTACTTTATAGGCTATGCGAAAGCATTCGACTCAGTACGATGGCAAAAGATACTATGTGAATTTGGATTTCCACGTCACTTAATTGATTTAGTCAAATCCTTGTACGCATCCAATAGCGGCAAAGTAAAAATTAATTATAGCCTGACAGATGAATGTCAGAAAAAGGAGTCCGTCAAGGATGCATATTAAGTTCAATCCTTTTCAACATATACAGTGAATGGATTCTAAAAAAAGTAATGGACGGATGGGACGAAGTAAAGTCGCTGGAAAGATAATAACCGGCAATATGCCGATGATATTGTGATAATCGCTTCATCGAAAGAAAAATTGCTTCATTTATTTCAAAGGCTGAATAGTATAAGCAAAGAAGCCGGCTTATTAATCAATAGAGATAAAATTAAAGTAATGATCGTCGATGATAAAAACAAAACAAATACAATAGACGGCCTCCAAGTAGTTGATAAATTTGTTTACTTGGGGGGTCACTTATCACAAATAATGGTGGCTCAACAGATGAAATTAAACCGGCGAATAATAACAGCAAAGGTTGCACTAACTTAATTAAGAAGAATTTGGAAAAGCCATGACATAACGATGACCACCAAAATGCGCCTAATGAAAACGTTAGTGTACTCTATATTGTTATATGCATCTGAATGCTGGACACTGAAAGAGACAGATGTTCGAAGAATCAATGCTTTCGAAATATATTGCTGGCGGCGAATGCTGAGAGTACCGTGGACAGCGAGGAGGACAAACGTGTCAATATTGGAAGAAGTTAACCCGGATGCTCGATTACAAGATATCGTTACAAAAAGCACATCCACTTTCTTTGGCCATATCATGCGACTGAACAATCTAGAAAAACTTATAATATTAGGCTTGGTTGAAGCTCGCAGGCGAAGAGGGAGATGTGGATAATGTAAAAATGATAGCCAGTTCACTACAGCAAATGGTCAGATGTGCCCAGGACAGGGATAGATGGCGATCAATTACACAGAAAAATTAAAGTGGATCATAATATCACGATGGTCGGACCGAGTGCAACGACTATAATGATGATGATATATATATATATTATAAGGTCCCTAATAGGCTCCTGTTATCGCACATAGACTTCGTTTAATATTTTAAGAACCTCGCATAAATTATTTTTTATTGATATGCAAATATATACACATACGTGCAAGAATATGAATAAACGTATTGATAATAATAATTTCGTTTATCTTCTTTTTTACCATGATACACGTCCATATACTTAAAATGACAAAAAATAATAATAATAATAATAATAAATATCTATAAGACGTTTACTAACAATAAATGAATTTTTCTCATTACTTTTAGTGCTATAAAATGAACTAACCTGATTCGTGACTTCGTCTTCCATTCTGTCTAGCATCTTTCTCGTTCCAAGACACAACTTCTACTCACTAACCTTAAGTCTACCAATTTTTACTATATTAACCGGTCAACCCCGTGACCATTGAGGCGCTGTCACTTAATTATCGTTATTATTGTGTGAATGCAATTGACGTAACTCAAACCAGATTTTTTTACAATAATAATAATAATAATACATCTTTTTTTTCGTTGCCTTTACAGACGTTAATAATAAATATTTATAATAATTATTTATTTAACGTTTACACTTAATTAAATATAAATAATCATTTAATTATTTACTTTGACGTGACATACGACGACCGTCGTAAAAAATAATTAATTGACGCTAATTCGTTTTTATGTTGTATTTGTTTCAGTATTTCGAGTCGCCGGTTAAAGTACATTACGTGGACGCTGAACATTTGACTATTTTGGAGAAAAAAGAGACTGCTAATATAATCAAGTCGTTATTTTGAAATTTATCACAACCGATTATAATTAGTGGAGAATTTCAGTAATTTTATCAGGTGTGTATATATAGATAAGAAATAAATTGATTTAATTTCATGTATCAAATTCATTTATGCAAACGACAAAGCATTGGCAAATCGAAAAAGTATAAATCAAAGACTACAGAAATTTCACAAAGAAAATGTTTAAAAGAACTGACTAACTATTTTAAACAATGACGGCGCATTCTTTGTACGGGAAATCTACCTCCAGAAAAAGAGTAACGAGCTGTTGAGATAAATAAAAATGGTATAAACTAAAAATTTATCGCAGAAGTATTTGCAAAAAATTTACCTAAGAATGTCAAAAATAAATGTCATTCAAATAAGTTAAATTAGAAACTAACGATAATTCGCACAGTCATCAAAGAGAATATAGATCAATAGTTTAAAATGAAATCGACGAAACGATTCTTAATTGAATAAAAACTAAAAGACGCTGTTTTTCTAATTTATTGGTGCACCTAATTTTTTTAAAGGGTAGCAGGACATATGTAAGACTGCAACTCTACAACAGCATTTTCAGTGTACACCCCTGAAAAAAATAATAAATATCCATTGGGAATCTTTGACCTGTGTATATATTTATACTTATATATATACAATCCCCGTCCGAAAAATTGATAAATACGGGATACCCGCCCAAGTTTTTGTAGATCGATTGAAGACTACCAAAAATTGTTTCGAAAATATCAAAAGATCTCGGATTACTGCATCAACCGTGATTTCACTAAATTAAGCTGTACTTAATTTACTTAATATTAAAATTAATAAAACTTTCGTTAGATAGTCATTATTTTGAAAAGAGGCAATGTTTCCAATATATTTACACAGTCCATTATCGAGGCATTATCGAAAGAACGACACCTTTTAGCGACCGTGTTGCTTTCCAGACGTTATATCTGTAACTACTATATATACTAACGGATTTACTTAGTTAGAAGATTACCTCCAGCTACTTGTTTGTCTGTATTTTTCGTAGTCAGTTTTTATTTTCCTCGATGTTTTTTCTAATCTGACCTAGGACAGGATTCCACATATCACTCATACATAACTAGTTTAGGAGTTATCTTACGAACAGGAGATATATCGTCAAAATAAACAATGAATACAGTGATTAAAGTAATGTACAAATGTCGTGAGTACCGCAAGGTAGTGTCCTTGGACGGTATCTATTCTTAATCTATGTAAATTACTTATGCAACTTAGTTGTTGATGGTAAAATATTTAGCTACGCTACTGTACTTGCTCTTGATTCAAGATTTCCTAATATACTTCAAGATATTACACAGCGTAATATGAACAAAGTTCTAAACTGGCTGCAAGATAATATGCTAATTGTTAATAGAACGAAATATATAATTTATACAAATCAAGATTTCAGGATTTTGAATAATACTGAAATATCATTAGGTAAATATAGCAAGTTACACAGAGTAGATTATATTAAATACCTAGGGGTTCAAATAGACAGTAGATTATCACGGAATGCTCATTCGTTTTATATTTCTAAAAAATTAAGAAATTGAATTACCTCTTCTACTATCTAAAACAATACGTTCCACTCAACCATTTAAGACGTATTTATCTAGCGTTATATCAACCGGTCTTAACGTATGGAATATTTAATTTAGTGTGGGATGTCGAGATACCACATTAAACCGATTGAAATTTTACAAAAACACGTCTTAAAAAGAATAATCATGAATGAGAATTTGAATGTAGAAAATAAACTTCTATCTGTATAAGATTTATATACGTTAATTTTGCTGCAGTTTGTTCTCAAAAATGATAATAATTTTGGCATATTAATGGATAATGGAAAGACACGGTAAGTACGTACAACCAAGGCGATATTTCCTCATTATGGTAAAACAAGAATGAGGTTGCAGACAATTTATGCCGGAGCAGTGGAGTACAATGCATTGCCTAGAGAACTAAAAATTAGCTTAATTAATTACAAAAGAAGGCGAAGGAAACTATTAATTTAATATCTGCTGCAAAGACGAGAAAGTGTTAAACGATGACAGTTTTAACTAATTAATTATGAAAATTTACAAGAAAAATTAAAGTTTACATTCATCAAAACCTACTGTATTTTATAGCATGGATAAATTTTTCCGGTCCTCTGCAGGTGGGTGTTGCGATTAACTGTTTATATAAAGTCTATGTGGATTACTAATAATTAAGTTCGGATAAATATTTCGATTGTTATAAGTTAATATTATAAACAATCCAGCCGTCTCATAGTGTATGAATTGTGTAATTCCGTTACTATTTTTAGTAATAGTACTTTAATTAATTTCTTAATGTTTATTTATCTTATTTGTTTATTCGTATTCGATTTATAATTAATTTTTATTTTATATTTCTTCTATTTGAAATGTATTGGTGTATTATATTGAAATTAAAATAAATTTGATTTGAAATTTGATTTGATTATTGTTATTCTTTGAATATGAACGGATTGTTCTCGGAGAAATGTTGGTTAATTTTTCTTTCTAGCTGCCTATGTGGAATAGGTTTTTTTTCATCACTCTCTAGTATAAGTCAGTTATATATTTCGCTTCCTTTCTCACTCCAGGAGGCCGGTTTCATCAATATTAACTCCGAGATCCCGCATCGCAGATTTTTTAATTATCCGCTTACCATTCATAGTGTAAGTGAACGAGTACCAATTTCTATTTCTACAGAAACTCATGTGGACGCACTTATCATAATTGAAAGTTAAATGATTTTATTTGCTCCACAGAATTAGCTTATCTAGATCTGTTTGTAAAGATTCACAGTCAGCTAGTGATGATATAGGAGCATAAATTTTGAGATCATCAGCAAATAAAATAAATTTTGAGCAAAGGTTCTTTCCAATATCATTGATAAAAATTAGGAATAGAAGGGGACCCAAATTCGAACCTTGTGGAACCCCTGAAGTAGGTGAATATGTATTAGAATGGTGGCCATTACACACAACATAGCTCTTACGGTTATATAAATAGGATTCTAATAATATTATAAAATCATTTGACAGTCCAAGCAACTTTCGTTTATTCAGTAGATGTGAATGACTAACTGTGTCAAATGTTTTACTAAAATCAGTGTAAATACTATCAACTTGTAAACCACAATCCATGAATCTAGAAATCTGATCAGTGTATGTAACTAGATTTGTCACAGTAGACTTGTGGTTCATAAATCCGTGTTGTTCATGCATAATTTTAGTCAGTAAATAACTGTTCAACCTAACGTATATTATAGATTCTAATAATTTAGCAGATGTATAGAGTGTAAAGATAGGTCGATAATTGGCGATTAGCTGACGATCACCCGATTTATATACCGGTATTATTTTAGATGTTTTAAGAGAATCAGGTTAAATACCCTGTTTTAATATTAGATTAAACAGATACACTAAATGCTTTTCTAATAGATTAGAATACAATTTAAATATAAACAGTGGCAAGATATCAGGACGACTAGTAGAAAATTTAATATATCATCATCATCATCATCATCATGTCGCGTCTCCTTCAAAGGAGGTTGCGCATCAAGGATGTTGGTATTTTCATATTTTCCTGAATCTTGCTGCAGCTACTACTTCCCTGACTTTGTTGAATCCAGTGTTTGATGTTATATATTCGAATCTTTTCCTTCTTCTTGATCTTTGTTCAAATATTTTTCCTGACATTTCGATCTCCGGAGCATCTTCTACTTTTTTCATCTTCACCGTGTCTGGTCTGGTATCATCTTTATACAGCTCCGCGATATATTCCGTCCATGTATCAAGTATTTCTTCTTCGTCAATGCACTGTTTCCCTTTCTTGTTTTTTATATTCACTATCCCATTCGTTGCTTTGTTTTTATGTTGTTTCATCATTGCCTTTATTTTTGCATGCATTTCCCTGCTGCTGTTTCTTTTTTCGAGATCTTCTATCTCTTTACATTTTTCTATATACCAGTTATTTTTTGCTTCAAAGCATTTCCTCATTATCTGTTTGCTTGTTTTTCGATACGTAATGTTATGTCTATCTTTTAATTTCCTACGCTGATTCATCATGTTCAATATTTCATCTGTTATCCAGGGTTTATTCCTGCGCACGTTTTCTGTTCTTAGGTTGTTTTCTGCAACCAACAGGACTTTTGCTTTCCATTCCTTCCATTTATCTTCAATACTTCCGTCTTTCATGTATTTGGTGTCCATTTTCCTATCGAGTTCTTCCCTAAATTCTTCCGCTACTGCTGGATTATCCAAAATCTTGACATTCCACTTCTTGTTGCATTTACTGCGTCCCATTATCGTCTTCAACACAATTTTACATTTGGCCATAAGCAGGTTGTGGTCTGAATCGCAATCGGCACCTGGATAAGTATGACAGTTTTTGACTGTGTTCTTATATCTGTCATTTACCATTATGTAGTCAATTTGATTCCGATATTTTCCTCCTGGGCTTTTCCACGTGTACAATCGTCTTTTATGATTTTTAAAGCACGTATTGCATATTACAAAATGATGTTGTACAGCAAAATCGATTAATCTTCGACCCCTTTCATTAATTTGTCCTAGCCCATGTTTCCGGACTGCCGCACCATGCTGTCCTTCACCCACTTTTGCGTTGAAGTCGCCCATTATATATATTACGTCGCTCCATTTCGTGTAAGATATTAGGTCTTCTATTTCGTATGTAATCAGTATGGTCAGCTGTTCTGCGATATGACTTCCTACATTTCATTTTGAATCTAAGTTTGCGTTTTATTTCTTGTGTAAACCATGGGGGATACTTAGATCTAAAAATTGATTTCTTAGGTACAACTCTATCAAGCGCACCATAAATGTTAGTATAAAAGAAATGTGTTACCTTATTTGTATTAGTAATATTATAAATCTCAGTCCAGTCTATTCTTGAAACTTCACTTCTAACAGTAGAAAAATTGTTAAGTTTCCCAAACCTATACACCGGATAAGTGGTAACATAATCAGGTTTAATTAATGAGCATCGCTGAACAGTAATTTCTAAAGCCGGATGATACTTATCTTCTGATACCAAGGGATCAATTGCTTTGCTAATGCTAGTTGAGAGTGCAGAATTTATCAGTACCAAATCCAGTGTTTTGCCCTGAAAGTTCAGTATATTATTCACCAACTTCAAACTACTGATTTCTACAAAATTTGAAAGCTTAGCCAGCTTGTCATCTTGAATATTTAAAGAAGTACTTCCGTCAACAGACAAATTAAAGTCACCCATAATAAGAACCTTAGAGTGCATGAACTTGTACAACAGCAGTTCATACAATTCACGATAAAGCTGTTTATAAATAATAACCGAGGTACGAGGAGGTATGTATATACACGCCACAATTAGGTTGTACTCAGAAATTTTTAAACAGACTGACTCGACTGCAGAAATAGTGGTTAATGTTAATCTTTCCACGTGTAAAGAATTCCTCGCAGCTATTAAGGATCCACCGCCTCTCCTACCTTCTCTATCATTTCGGTAAATTTCATAACCATATTGAATGAGCTCATTATTTTGTACACCGTTATACAACCACGTTTCCGTCAATCCGATCACATCGTAATTATGACTATGAATATTTAAATTAAATTGATTTAATTTGGTGTTTAAGCACCGTACATTTTGATAGTATACATTAAGACCCATTGTAATTTTTTAATAAAATAATAAAATAATAATAATAATAATAATAATAATTAAAAATAAGGGAAAAGTATAGAAAATATAGTAAGCGCAGCTTCCATTTTAGTTTCAAGTATAACAAGGTTCCGCGAATTATGTGCAAACAATATAAATATTTGGACATAAAATTCAAAGTAATAATACTATGTAATGACACACACTCGTGATGTAATAAACGCAATGAATTACGGACACAAACATCAAAACCAGACATGTAGATAATATAAGAGTAACACGCCCTAACATAATCATGCTTATATATATACTTATACATACAAATACAAATTACATTCCACACTCGTACACAAACATACACACTAACATTCGGACAACCACGTTTCAGAAACACATCGATATTATCATACGCACACACGCAAAATAACATCACATGAACCTTCACATAATCCCATTCACTACTAAAATACATAGTTTTACAAACCAACATTAACAACAGAACGCAGCGCAATACATACATATATATATACACAACTACATGTATATACACATATACACATATGCACATATATATGTGCATACATGCTCATGCATCAAGTACGTTAATTACATACCAATATTCACAAATAAATATACATACATATATATACACAACTACATGTATATACACATATACACATATGCACATATATATGTGCATACATGCTCATGCATCAAGTACGTTATACAAAATTCGCGTACACCGTATCATGCAGACATATCAACGCGCATATAAATCATATTTATTTAGAAATATAATTTTCACACTTATTTCTTACTAGTAATGTAACATATTAAGGGCTTGCGAGACGTCGTTTATAATTTTTCAGATCAATTTTCAATTGGGGTGCAAAAGATTAAATAATATTAATCCAATATATGACGACTGTATCCGGCAATGATGCTTTCTAAATTTTGGCACTGTAACGAATTCAACTGAACATGTTCTAGTTTTGCCTGTTTTGATACCAATGGAGAACCTTGAACAAAACTGGAAAACAAAATCCAACATCTGCACCTCATACAGCTCTCGAATATTTAACATTGTTAGATTGCAATGGAACATATTATAACCCCGGCATATTAATTTAAATATAGCGTTTTATATAGCACTGACAACATACATGATCTAGCAGCATTTTCCCAATTCATAATTCCGTAAGTAATGACTGGTTGATATAATGTGAGATAATACAAACGATATAAATGTTTATTCGAAAAATACTTATTTAAATAATAAAACGAATAATTCCACTTCCTCGCTTTCTTAACTATGTACGCACAGTGCGCACGCCATGTCAATTTAATATCAATAACAATAATAATAGGTTTTCTACTAACACCTTTAGTAAAGTAATAATAATTATTATAATAATAAAGATAATAACCAATATCAAATCAAATCAAATCAAATTTTATCGGTATTAATTTCAAATAAGTACAGTAAAATTAATTTTTAAGAAAACCGGCTATGCGCATAAATGCGCCAGTACCGAATAGAAAAAATAATTTGAATTGCTTAAAACAAAATGCAAAATATAAATATAAAAACAATAATGATAAATTATCAATAACGGTAGAGCGATTAAATAAAATCAACATCCAAACTTATTTAAATACTACACCCAGTGAATATAAAAACTGTAAGAACTAGCAAAACCAAACGCGTAATAACATATACACATTCAAACACACTCATATATAATGCATACACATACCTAATATACGCGATTCGGTCGAATTATAAATAAAAAATTATGGTACATTAAAGTATAAAACTTGTAAACGAAAAATAAAAAGTAAAGAAATACTTGGTAATTTCAACGAATTACCAGAACAGATGGTAACTGTATAAAGGTAATTGAACATAACTAAACGGGGAATATATATATTCGTAAATAAATATAAACAATACGTAATTAGTACTAGAACAAAACAATGAAACGAGCAGATTCGTATATCATGAAATACATTTAAAACAAAATATATTTAAAAAAAATAAATTTTAAAAAAATAAATAAATAAAATAAAATAATAATAAAATAAATAAAAAAAAGTTATAATAAAATTAAAGTTAATAACACAATGTACTAATGAAGTAAATGAATATAAACGATAAATATACGGTTATGTATTGCAATAAAATTAAATGAAATCGAGCGCACATCTTATGAGAAATTGTAAGACGAATGAGACCGGTGCTGCGTTTACTAGCAACGTAATGTATCGAAGGCTTTGGTGACGCTTGTAATTAATTAAACGAATTTTTAAAACTGGCTCTAGCGAATTAAAGAGGTGCGAGTATGGGATTTTTAAAATTTGGTAATTTGGAATATTCAAAGTGGCAACTACGTGTGCTCCCCATTTTGCTGTAAATAGAAAACTTCACTTTATTTTTGAAAACAAAATTCAACAACTGTACTTCGTACAGTTACTGAACATTCAAAGCCTTATTACAGAATTTTAGATTTCTTTTAATTGTTTTGCAATACCTGCAATGGCTTAATATGAGTCTTCGCTACTCCACCCCAATGTAGTATGCCATATGATAAAACGGGCTCATAAAGAGATAGATATAACATGCGTGAGTATTATATATATATATATATATATATATATATATATATATATATACAGATATAAAAAATAATAATTCGTTTTCGTTTATATAAAAATTCCGGATAAATATTGACAAACTCGTCTTTGTGTCTTCGAAAATAGGTTGGATACATCTTCACTTTAAAAAAAAATTTATACATGGTTAGGGAAGCAAGTAAATATATGAGATCTCAACTCACAGTTTCATTTTCTTTATTCATCACAACAGTGGTCATTTCTCTAGTATAAAAAGTGCCCCATTTATATTCTCTTTTTTTTTTTTTTAATTTGGGATGTTCATCGTCCATAATAGATTTTCCTACACATTGAAAAAAGGGTTAAAATTAGTTTATAACTTCTTTCTGAATTCTATCATTACTGTTGAATTTTTATAACATCAAAACATTTTTCAGTTTAGTTGTAAGTATTGATGCATTGCGTTCTAATCAGAATTTCATAAATTCATACTTGGCGTTAGACATTTTTTTATTACTATTATTATTTGTGTAAAGATCGAAACAACTAAATTATTTTTGTTTCGTGTGTATTTGATTTAACAGACTGTCAATTTATGATTTAGTACCTTCGTTTATTCGGCCGATATATAAAATTACGATCAATTTATTTTTTGATATTGCGAACGTTCCACTTGAAAAAAACGAATATGTAAGAAGAGAATATTTGGTAAGTTTCCAGTTTGAAAAAATATACTTCCGTCATATCATCATTTTTTTCATATATAAGTTAATGATATTGCAGGCTTTCTTTTGTTATTAATAATTTAGCTGTCACGTCTTCATTCATTTACCATGTGTAATTGCTGGAAAATTAATTACGATCTTTACGTTTTCGGATATAGTTGAAGATAACTTTCATCATTATCTTAATATTATTCAATGCAGATACTATTTCAGTTTGTTCCGACGTATATTAATGCTGTGCAAGTTTTTGTATGAAAACAGATACACATATACACTATGTACAAAAATTTAATTGTAATTCACGTAGCTGAAATTTGTATAAGTGAAACAATTTGTTCAATTTGGCTCATCTTTTTTATTCGCTTTAATGTCAAATATTAATGTGGTTTTATTATGATTAAAATAGTATAGTTTTTTTATCAGCAATATATTTATTATTCAATATTTTATTTTAATGTCATAACGAATCTATTTAACAAAAATGTTTTTGAAAATAATATAAATCTTCATTACTAGTGCACACACAATGATAAAAACAATAAACGATATGAAAATTGACTTCGCACTACGTAAACTATTCCAACAATTACGAACTGCAATCAAATAATTCAAAAATTCTAACACTTTTTACATGTTTTTTGTTTCATTACAAATTTCGTACGTCATATATTTATAATTTGTGAAGTTATATTGTAACAATTTTTTTGTATAAATCATACTACACAATGCAAAAAATAGATATCCTCATGTACATAAAAAATATATTAATGTGAAACATATCTAAATATATTCAACACTTTTTAATATATAATACAAGATTCGTAATATCTTAAAGTCGTTGTCGTTAAAACCTAATAATTTGCCTAATATTAAGAATAAATTAAAATTTGGAATATGATTTATATTGATTTTAATTATTTGTAATTTTTTAAACTAAGTTCTTTTAAGTAAAATTGATAATTTGACTTGGAAAAACGAATAAACATAATATCTACTAGTGGATTGTAATTTAAACAATACGACAGATATATATGAACTTTATTAACATTTATAATAATACTGACTTGTAGAATTACATTCTGTGGACAAATAATACACAATAGTCGCTGAAATAGTACACGACAATAATATAAACACACACGATAGCATCTGTTAATTATAACCATTCGTGAATATGAAAATTATTTATATACAACCTCGCTATTTACTCTTTAACTGGTAACATACCAAAAAAAAAAAATAGATAAAAATGTGAACATTCCTGAAACGATTCACATTATAAATAAATATAAGTCAAAATGTGTCCGTCAATAAGTATATTAATAGGATACAAATAATTACATTATTAATTAAGAGTTTATTCGCAAAACGATTCTCCTTGAGAAGAAATCGGTTAAAAAACATAATGGATAATCGATGTTAATTTAATAATCATGTTAAATGCGTTTTCTTGTAAATATATAAAAAATACTTTATAAAAATTGTGAAAACATGAAAACAAATTAATTTAATTCATTAATACTTATATTAGTACAACAATATAATACAATTAATGAAATTTTTACATATGCATACTTACATCATGCTTATATATACATATATATATATATATATATATATATATATATATATATATATATATATATATATATATGTATATATGTATGACGTGTATTGCTAAATAATACACGTCTATATATGTGATAGATTACAAATTTATAGTCAGTAACTAAAATATAAGTGTGAGTAAATAGGTCTAAAGTTTCGTGCTTATAAAATAAATAATAACTTTCTTAAATATTCATTAATTTCAAATGCAATATGCGGAAAATTTTTAAGTCGCACAAAAATCAAAGGTTTCTGTATGTTGACGATCTTCACCACATCGCTGTGATAACAAGTTACAAAAATATAAAAATCTTTTCATATTCGACGGTAGACATTTTTGCGTATGAGACATTTAAATTTCGACCAAAATTTTGTATACAATTCATGGGCATAACAATTATTTCTATAATCCATCGGCGTATTGCTTTCTACCAGGGAAAGTGCAATGTACTTGTGGACGTTCCTTTTTCAAATTGCATCGACGATGAATATAAATCTGAATGTAAGAAAAATTACCCTATACTTCGAACGGGCAGTCCAAAATGCTGTCGCCATACTCACATACTTTAATGGTTTAAATTATAAATTTTACAGTCATTCACTAAAAACTATTTTTTAACAAAAAAACACAAAATACAGGGCCCGATACACAAAATACTCTCAAACAACCCTCAATCAATAGGTAGTATTCTGGATTTTGCAAGAGAAAGCGGACTACTAGCATACATATAAACTAGGGGCCACCGATTAAGTAACCTAGCTTATCTAACGGAGTAGGCAATGGGAAGTCTGTGTACTTAAAAAAAAATATTTTACAGTATACGCGGTAACAGCATATGCGTGGGGTTATATATATATATATATATATATGTCGCTAATAAATTTTACAAATTTGTATGTATTTTCCTATCCAATGAACTATTTTTTTATAGATTTTTCATAAGATAAAACTACCATCTTATAAATTACGTCATATAAGTTGTGCTGTATACGTTGTAATAGAGAAAATAGCAGTGCCCTATATATATATATATATATATATATATATATATATATATATATATATATATATATATATATATATATATATATATAATATATTAATATTATATATATATATATATAATATTAATATTATATATATATATATAATAATATTAAAAAAAAAAACAGAAAATTTTCATTATAACATACTTATAAAATACATTTTTATCAATATTAAGTTGTATGTACATTTTTATATTTTCATAAGAATACCATAATTTTAAAAAATCATTTCCCATTATGTTCATAATTAACACGAATAGAAAGCACATTTGTTATATAATAGGAAAAAAGAGGCTGCCAAAATAACTGGAACATTATAGAATTAGTTTTATTAAAATTACATTTTTAGAGAAATCGTAATTATATGTAGACAATAAAATAAATGTTACACAATAGAGAAACAAAATCACGATAGGCAATTTTTTTACTAATAATCAAATAAAATTTTTTTAGAATAGGTTAAAAATAAAAGAGTAATTTTCATTTTTAAGAACATACATACGTTCACCACATACACATATAATTATATAAGTATGCGTATTATATACACATATATATATATTAATATGTGTGTGTGTGTGTGTATGCGTGTGTTTATGAAAACTGATTTTAACGCGGTTCAACGTTTTTTCGTGTTTATACAAACATTAAAAAATTATTTGAATATTAAACCAAATATCAGTTTAATTCGATTTTCGATGTTTCAGTTATTCATCCGAATATTTAGATCGCTAATTAAATGTGAACATATACTGCATGCCGTTGTTGGTGCGATTATAACTATATTAAATTGAAACTCCTATGAATGAAACTGAATATTTTCATTATCATTACGACATGTTCCAATCCAATCGTGTGTGTGTGTGTGTGTGTGTGCAATGTGCAGTTTCAACTAGATAACGAATACACAGAGATAAGATATATGCATACTAGGCACTGCTATTTTGGGAAGTACTGAGACGAATGAGGAATATACCTGCTATATAGAACTGCCTACCCACATAGAAATAAACCCGGACATTTTGTAAACTTCCTTGAGATAGTGTCTATGTGTAAATACTAAGTATGTCTGAAGTAACTGAGAGCATATGTATACACCGTGAAAGGAATAATTTGTTTTCTTTTTCTAACACATTAAACTCCTAATGGTCTTCTTTTCGCAGCAGTATGAACCGAGTAGTTAAGCCGTCTAATATCGAGAATGATTGTTATTAATTACACGGTTAACACTTAGAGGACAGTTAGAAGACAATTGACCTACATTTACGAGGCGGCCTTCGTGTTAGGTCTTGGAATCATTGAGGATCACTGTACTTCGTAACATATAATCCTGACTATAAACGTCAGAGGTAATTATCCTTCGACCAAGTTATCATCCCCGGGGTGGGTGATGATGATAAACTCCATTCTTGTCATTTACAGGTATTACAACTTAAACACTGTTGATTCACAGGATTAGCGTGTACAATTACGATCCCGGTTGTCAAGAATTTCTCCGGAAATGTGTGATGTGGGTGAGAGATGTATTACAGGTTAAAAAAAAACATCGTAAACGGACGAAAAAAAAAAGAAAATTACCGGAAGACTTCGGCATCAAAATCCCGTAAGAGACGTAACCAGTAGAAGACGGAGGACAGTTCATGCTGTAATCGAATACAAGTAACAGGAAAAGACGGAGAAGCTACTATATACACTACTCGATGTGATAGAACGAAAAATAATTTATTAATTATCATCCTCAAGCACTACGTTTTACAACTTAAACGCTGATGGAACTAATGCGATATATGCGCGATCGATGACGGAATAGATTATTAATCGTATTAATTTTCTTAGCGATATATACGAATGAACTGACGATTAAACTGTTAGCCGTTTTCCTAAAATCGTCGCTCATCATGTAATAGATAAAAATTTTCAAACACACGTGACAGTAAGTTAAGAAGTTGCAGATCATGATTAACTTAAATGGATACGGATGGATCACAATAAAATATAATCCACTGTTAATTACTGAAGATGTATTTGAATATATATCCATGAATGTCATTAAATCTGCTGACTCGATTAGATTGAGAAAAATAGAGTATCTAAAGTACATCACGATAATGACCGGTGAAATTTCGGATATTAGCACTAATACGGCTAAGCCGACGATTACAAACGTAGTTCGACCGATTCGATTGTCTAAGGATCTTCTTTGATCGATCGTCTGATTTCGTCTTAATCGATTGCGTCGTTGTTTGAACATGTCTTTCGATAACAGAATAGAAAATATTACGAATAAAACGCTCGGTATGAGAGCAGATAAAATCCGTCTAAAAGTTGTTACGATAAGTAATAAGGTTTCATTCGTTAGTACGTGCGTTTTTTCAAACCATTCCTCGCCGATGAAATATAAAATTGTGGTAACGAACTGTATTAAATAACAGACAATGATTCCGGATGAAATTCTTCTAGAAGGACACCAAGTACGAATTTGGAGTGGATAGGCAACCGCTAAATAACGACAAAACGACAAATAACATTCTAACCATAAAGTAACATTGTATAAATGGGACGTTGCAACAAGAATTAACTCGTATAACTCCACCGGTAATCTGATATTCATTTTTAATATTAAATAAATTACGAAGAATGGCGCAGTACATAAAACATCATTGAGTGATATGCAGACGAAAATAACGTTAACAGATGATTTTTTCATAGTTGCTCGACGGAATATAATTATAATTGTAATGCCGAGTAGACAACCGATCGTATTTAATATTACGAAAATCCCAAACCAGCTTTCGTGATATCTGAAACAAATTTTTAAACTCGTTCGACATATTTATTCATTTATCGGTTGATTACGTACATCAAATGATAGAGCGTTTATATTATTTTAAATAATAATACGTCGCGTAATAAAAAAAAAAACACCTACTAATTTAATATACATTAACGCCATATTTTTTTTTCCAATGCGGTACACTAATTTCACGTGATTTGAAATAAAGTCGTCGGCTGTCTTAACAGAGTCGAAGTAAAAACATAATCTATTATTAGACGTTCGAGATAAGAAAGTAATTTTTGAATTTACATAGCTCCACTAAGAATTGTTCATTGGAGAAATTTTCAAATGATGGCTTGTTCTTCCGTTGGGAAGTTTTGTGCGTTATTTGTTTTCGGTGTTTTGACAATATTTGAATAACCAATATCTTTTGCAGGGGCTTGTTTTCAGTTGCACTCGAAGTCGGATAGATCATCCTAGTGGATGATTATTTCGTTTGATTTTACTTGAGATGACGAGCATGAGGGAGTGGGATTTTTAGTTTTATTACCAATTTGTACGTTTTTTGGAGTCATAGCGAAGGTTTTAACGTTTCTCATCGTACAGTAATTTGTGTGGCACAACTGGCCACACTGATATTGTTAACCGTCGTGTGTAGTCGGTGTGTAATAATATGAGTAGGGCGATTAAATTACGAATTAAATTATATAATAATAATAACGCTGATAAGAGAGTTAGATTACCTTACATAAACCGGTTCGTTTTATAGAGGGTTAGAGATTAACGCGGAACGAAGACCTTTTAGCAATAACGAAGTTCACAATCGATCTGGATTCTTCCTTTTATAGTTTTATTTTTTAACCACATGGAGAGCAGAGGATTTATTTTTTATCGATGAAATAGCCGAATGTTTATAGAAACTCGTAAGATTTGAAAATCAATATTACATCGGGCAATGATACCTTAATATTACGTATAAAGCGTACCAATAAAATTCGATAATTTACACACCTGAGAATGGCAAATAGTATAAAACTCCCTTTATTTATCGCATTCCTCAAAGGGCGCATAGTAGACAATATTACGAGGAAAGATGGCCAATGAAGTTAACTGGTGATCACGTTCAATTAAAGCTGTCACAGCCTCATCGACGTATTATTCACAATGTATGACAATTAGTGTAATATGTACTCGCCTTGACGTCACTTATACACCTGTGATGATGATAAATAAATAATAATAATAATAGTCGAAATGCTTTTAATAACACTCCGCTAGTCGCGTGTTATCTGACAGATACACTATTACTTCTTTTTTTAATAACTAGAGTGCGCTATATTGACGAGAAGATTCTTTTTGTCTGTTGAGAAATGTTTTACTATTGTTCACGCGCTTGTTGTTTGTTGTTTAAATAGGATATCAATATAGATTAACTATGAGATACAACGCCACTATTCTTGTAACTATTTCTTACCTTTATTTCTTTTTTTGAATTTTTATGGTTTGTATTTTTTTCATCAATAATGTATCTCAGGGATACAGCGCGACCACTTTTGTCATTTTTTTCATTTCCATAAAAATTATTCATTTTAATTGAAATTTTATGAAGATAATTGTAATTTTCTTTGTCTTTATTTATCAGATATAAAATGGATTCCGAAAAAAGTTTATTTTAACCTTTCCAATATGACAATGAGTAGTAATGGTTTTATAAACTAAACTCAATTAAAAATAAAGGAAAAAACCTTTCAATAACGCTGACTTAGCGGAAATTCAAAAATTATTGTTAGATGAATCACAAGATGAGAATGCAGATAATGAGGGACTGGAAACACATGAAGTGCAAGATAAAGAAAAGGAAGATACTGATACCGATGATTCTGAAGGTATAAAAGAACGTGAAGAAGATTCTTGTAGCGAGCAGAACGATACTGATTCTAGTGCTGGTGACTCTAGTGAAGGAAGACAAGATGAATATGTTGCCCTTAGGAAACATAGAAATAAGATAATCGATTCTTATTGTTGGAAGAAAACGCCCTTCACTACTCGAAGAAAAAGAACCAAAAACAACTTGCTTGTAAAGCTTCCAGGTGTAAAGGGTAAAGCAAAAAATGTAAGCGATATTTTAGAACTGCGGCAGTGCTTATTAGATAATAATATGCTGGATATGATTGTAATTTATACCAATCAATATATTGATATTATAAAAGAGAATTACACGCGCGATAGAGATACTTTATATACGGGTGGGAAATCAAAGCTTTTATAGGACTTCTGTTCTTAGCTGGTCTTTTTAAAGCAGGACGATTGAACCTTGATGACTTGTGGGGCACAAGCGGATTTGGAATTGAAATATCTCGTTTGACCATGAGCTTAAGAAGGTTCAGATTTCTTTTCCGAGTAATTAGATTTGATAACCGGGAAACAAGATCAGAAAGGGAAAAAACTGATCGCTTGGCTCCTGTACGTGAGCTGTTTGAAAGGTTTGTTTCGAATTGTCAGTCATGCTACTGTCTTGGCGAATGTGCAACATTAGATGAAAAATTAGAAGCCTTCAGGGGATGGTGTCCCTTCATCCAATATATTCCTTCGAAACCAGCCAAATATGGATTAAAAATATTTGCTCTCGTGAACTCTGAAACATTCTACACATATAATTTAGAACTTCATGCTCATGCTGTAAGCAACAAGAGTACAGATGTTGTCAATCGGATGGTTGCCCCAATAAGTAATTCTGGTAGAAACGTTACAGCAGACAATTGATTTAGTGATGTATCTATTTTTAAGTCATTATCAGAAGAACATCGTTTGTCATTCGTTGGAACTTTAAAAAAAAAATACAAATGGCAGATTCCTCATGAATTCAAAAAATCGGTAGATTTTTTCTAGCGTTTTTGGTTTTCGGAAGGAAAGTACACTCGTTTTTTATGTTCCTCAAAATAAAACTACTAAAAAAAATGTTTTACTAATATCGTCAATGCACTTAGATGATAAAATCGATGATAGTACGGGAAACAAGCAAAAACCGGAGATAATAACTTATTATAACCAAACTAAAATTGGAGTCGATATAGTGGACAAAATGTGCTCATCATATTCAAACAACTTGGATTGATTGAGGAACAGCTTTAGAAAAGAGTGGCAATCATCTGTTTACCAATATCCACCGCTGTGCGCTTGAAAGAAATTATGGCAAAGAGAAAATACCCTGAAAAACAAGAAGTGAATAGCAGCGGTGAAAATGATAATTCTCCACGTAAAAGGTGCAAACTGTGTCAAAAACAGAAAAAAAACACGTTTACCTAGATATTCGTGTAAAAAATGTGGTACAAGCTTGTGTTTGCAGCACTGTGCATTTATCTGTCCCCCAAGAATGTGAAGATGAATCAAACAGGGAAAATGAAGATTAAACAAGAAGAAAATGTTTTTTTTTTTTTTTAAATTCACTAACCCATAAAACTAACTGTAACTGTCATGATACTAACATTGAGTTTTGTATATATATATGTATATATATATATATATATATATAAATATCTTATGTATTTCAATACGTTAATTCTTTTGTGATCCATGATATATATCCATACTGTTAAAAAAATTTAATTCAATATTATTTTTATTTTGACTATAAATTATATTTTTATCCTTTTTATTAAATGTTAACAATATAAGTTTCTGTATCTAATAGATACAGCGCGACCACATTTGTTTGAAAATAACACGCGACTAGCGGAGTGTTAAACGTCATTTATAACACGTTAATTACAGGATTTTTTTTTTTTTTTTTTTCGAAATTATGCCACTAGCTTCAGGCTATCTAGCAATCTTTTTGAACAGAAATTGCGATTGACTTGTGAAGTTCCTTACCCAACGGTAAGGACTTTCGCTAATTGGATTTTAGTACTTTATATTATTGATGCTTATTCAAAATAGATCTGTAGGTTTAACTCGTTTTAAACGCCGGGTATCTGTAGAGTTGTCCAATAAAGCAACAGCTAAGGCATTCGTGTGATAAGAAAGTTTGTCGCCATATTTACGGGCCATTTCTTGAATTTTATCTTTAACAGATGTAACTTCTAGGTCTGTGTGTAATGTAAGATTGCTTTACCATGGGGCATCTATTATGGTTCTCAATGCTTTATTTTGGAAACGCTGTATTATAGCTGTATTACTCCGTTTAGCACAGCCCCAGAGTTGACATCCGTACGCCCAAATAGGCCTTAGAATTTGTTTATACAATAATAACTTGTTCTCCAGTGTTAATTCGGATTTTCTTCCAATAAGCCAAAGCATATTCCTATACTTTATATTCAATTAATTTCGTTTGGCTGCTATGTGGTTTTTCCAGGTTAGTTTTTTATCCAAATGGATTCCCAGGTATTTTACTGAGTCTTTAGCTGGAATTTCCTGATTATTGATATAAATATTTTTGGGATGACCGTAAGAAAAGTACTAGGATAAATGTTAACCGAAAAGTAATCTGAAGCGTGCCCATGTAACTTAATGACTGGAAACGTCATTGACAGTAAAATTTCGTAATCGCCCATTTAATCTATGTCGATGGTAGTTAGGTTATTAATTTTTTCCGAAAGCCAAAATAAAATCTTTTACTCGCGTAATAGCGCCGTTTTTAAAGATATACAAATGTTGGACGTATTTTTGAAAGTAACCGGTGATAACGAGCGTTTTTGTTTGTTTTTTTTTATTTTTTATTTTTTGGGCTTCCGTACAGTTTACCCATTATATCTGCATATTATGGAATGAATAAGAAAGGGCTACTTATAAATTAGGCAGATTAAGAAGTAATGTAGGGATGAGTAAAATTATATTGATGCAGAATCTAAAATATAGTAGTATAGGGCCGTATATACTTCGACATTTTGAAGAGCTAAGAGAAATGCAATATTTATAGAAAACGGAACTTTGAAGAGCTTGATAAAATGTAACACGAAAATTACTACGATGGGAACACTCGAGGAAAACATAGTCCGACTAAATTGTAAAAGCCTGATCGATTTAATTTTGATACATGTTACATTGTCGCGATTGTTGACGGTGTATATCGATTAGCTTACACACACACACGCGCACATACACGCGTATACAATTAGTAAAGAGTCGCTCTAAATGTTAAAATCACATAAGAGTCGCTCTAAATGTTAAAATCACATAAGAGTCGCTTTCAATGTTATTAGCAGGCATCGGGCAAAGTCATTGACTAGCCAATTGTACGTTTATTTTTACGTACAAAATCGGCATATATAAATCTACAATGTATGGAGCTTATTTAAGAAGAATTTCACGTATCTGAAACGAAATGTAGGCAGCGAGAGAACGGGGTAGAGTGTAAAAAACACGCTATAAATATTGAAAAAATCAAATCAATCGATAAATAATAAAATACAAGGTTATAAGTAAAAATTATTAAACTAATAAGTTTAAACATATAAGTACTAAAGAATAATTAGCGTGTATTTTATTAAATCACACGGTGACCGAATTTATAATTAATATTATTCGAAATTATCACTCAACGAAAAATAAGATAAACTTACTCTACATTTGTATTATAGCGACGAAGAATTTTTTCAATGACGTCGTTTTGGTCTGCCATCATCATGCAACGAACGTCTTATTACATCGACGATCGAAGTATCAGCTAAAATTGAATACTAGAACCGGTAATTTCTGTTTTTGAGGATATTTTTTTTTAATATTTTAATTAAATTTTAACCATTTTCGATAATGTGCACGCTCGAGGAATTACACACGACAAGTGATGCCGTGAAACATATCATGAAAATTTATGTATATATATTGTATATATTATATATATATATATATATATATATATATATATATATATATATATATATATATATATATATATATATATATATAGATAGATAGATTGATAGATAGATATACATAAATAATTATTTGTGTAATAACTCCCCAAAGAATACTAGAACATGAAAAAACAGATTACCTACATGGTTTTAATATCGTTGTAAGATAAATATATGTATATATAAAATTATTTATAAAAGAACTCCACAGAGAATAAGATAATGGGGCGAATACATATTGCCTGTATCGTTTTAATATCGTTGTGACGTAGTTGCCGGAACGATGCTCTTTCAAACCGACGATCGAGCGTCAGCTTACGACGTGAACTTTATACAGTTTTTCGCCGTCGTGTGACGCTAAATTATCACGGATAATTATGTCCTATTCCGTATAACGATTGCATACAATTAGTGGTTTGAATGCTAGCCTATTTTGTAGACGAGGATCACATACAATATGCTGGCTCCAATGTTCAATTTTTTTCTAAATTTTATTTTCAAAATTACAATTGGCCAGGTTGCCATCCAGCAGTTTATTAGGGGTTAGCTTCTAGCGATGGACCCCACAGAGATATTAGGTCGACTACGTTTTAACTTACGAACATCCGGACTAGTGTCAGATTGATCGCCAGTACGTTTGAGTGTGTTTCCAAACGGCTTAAATATACAGCACGTTTGATCTCGTCTTTCACGTATGGGATATTTAAATCTCGATGTAACGTGTAGTACACGTACCAAGGTGGGGAGATGATGAGTCTTATGCGTTTGTTCTGAAACCGTTGTATCCTATTTACGTGTATATCTTTGTGCAACCCCCGTAACATGAAGTTCAAACAGGCTTTGCAATTATTTTATACACTAGAAGTTTGTTTTCTGGTGACAAATTAGAGTAAATGCCTAGAAGCCAATTTATAATTCGTGCAATTTTATATCTAACTATTTTATTTTTTTAACTAATACGCTTCTGTCGTGCCAGTTTACGATCTAAATGGATGCAGAAGTATTTAACATATTTTTCTAGGCTAATAATCAACACATTTTTTTTTTAACGGTTGATACATAAAATTCCGCAACGTAAAATCGACCTGAGCGCATTTACTTTCGCTTACCCTGATACGTCAACGTCTCAGCCACTTTTCAACTTTCAACAGAATTTTTTGTAGTTTATTAGAAGTTTCGCTATTGTCCTTATCAATAGCTAATAACGCTGTATCGTCGACAAATGTAGCTATTATAATACTATTATCAACTGGAAACTCGGCAAAGTAGATTAAGTAAATCACCGGGCCTAATTCCTTCAGGCACGCCAGCTGGTACAGGATAGATATCGGAGAATTTATTTAGGATTTCAACCTGGCATGTACGATCTTCAACGTAGGATTTTAGAAGAAGATAAAGGATGCGGTAATATTTTTTTAAATTTATACAGCAGACCATGATGCCACACCTTATGAAAGTCTTGCTTGACATCTAAGAACACACCTGTGCATACTTGTTTAGTTTCAAGAGATTCGGTGTACCTGTTCAATGGTCGAGTACCTTTTTCTAAATCCAAATCGGTGCTCAGGAACAACGTGTTCCAATTCTTTCTAAAATAAGATTGAACCGCTTCAGTTTCTTTTGTTTTTATATTTATATATCGCGATACACGGGGAGAATTTTGCACTATTTCGGTACGTGTAGACGATATTTGTTGTTTCTTATTTTAAATGTAAAAATACACTTTTTATTTATTTATTTATTTAATTTATTTATTAGTTCTCTCGGTTTTTTGTTAAACGATGTTTTGTAATAGGGATTTCGAGAAGATTGCCATTTTCTATGGATAATTATTTTTTCTTTCATCAGATGGAGTATACGGCGCGGTATATTATTTATTTCGATGTTTGCAGTAGATTTCCATGCGATACTTTGAATAGTATCGGTAAAATACTGAACCGCCGCATCCATGGCTTATTCAAATTTTAGTTAAAGATTTATTTTTAATATAGAGTTTATGGACGCTCGAAAATCTTCCCAATTTTTACATTTATTATGTAGGCAGGGAGAATTTTTTTTTGTTTATTAAACCTGTACTCGCGGTTAAAATTACGACACTAAAATGACAAAATCTAGAGCATCGGGACGTTTATTTAAGTCCATAGGCCAGCATGTTGGTGCACCCGTTGCCACGCAACCGACATTTTTATTTAGCATTATCATATTTAATAGTTTTCCTCTAGGGTTAGAAAATCGTGAACCCTATCAGATATGAACCTACGGCCTTCGTTTGTCGAATCTCTATTTTCGGGGACAATACACTGCAGAGACTGTAATTTAGTATACGCTATTATATTTGTGGCTTGAATTCCTTTAGTAGATAGATTTTTAAGTTCATAGTGTTTTATTGTACTTTAAATAACAACAGCGTCGCCCCAGTGTGCCTTATAGTCATGTCTTATAGTTTTGTAGACGTTATAAGTTTTAATGTCGAAATCCGTGAAATGTGTTTCATACAATAGAAATATGTCGGTTTGCTCTAGGTTAACACATTGCGGTCTACACCCATCTGTAACACGGATTTTGTACTTGACTTGATGCGACGGCACAAATTATGACTTGCTTTTATATAACATTTTATCACACCTTGGTCTTTATTTTTAAACAAATTTTTTTTTTCTTAATTACCAACTGAGTAATTTGCATTCATACATACACACATTTTTGAGATAAAAAAAAATTCAACTATCAGTTTTAAATAAACTTTTTGGAATTTTAAAGGGTATTGGATTAAAGTGATGGATTTTTATAATAATTAATACATAAACCCTAAACTGTAATTTGTAATACACAGAAATAAAACTTTAAAAACAAGTAGTTCTCAAAATACGACAAACATAAAAAGTGTACCTTTTAGTATGCCATATGCTAAATAAATCAATTTAATGCTGTCATATTGAAACAATATAATATAAATTATTACAAATACGTTTACATAAACCCAAAATCAGATTGTGTATGGAATTTTGTAAAACATTGTGGCAAGCATAATGGCATTTTGCATTGTATGCATTCAAAAACAGTTTCTTCCCGTGTTTCCATCAATTCTCTTCTGCGTTTTTCTCTACAAACTTTACATAACTGAGCGATATTCTTTTTTGTCTATTTGCCAACAATTTTCTAAGGAAAGTGACGCCCGAGCAATCTGCCCCCAGAATTTTTGAAGATCTCTCTGCTTGCTCAAAATTTTCCCCAGCTTTTTGATTTAATTGAGTTGCTAAATTTCTGATGAATGTATTCAATTTAATGTTTTTCCCCGTTGCTTTTTTATACAAAATAAAATAATTCATTGCTGACATCGTAGTTAAATGAGAAAACATTTTTTTCCGCTACTTTAGAGTTTTTCTTTTGAATGGATAGTAATTCTGTAATTGATCAGCATGGTCAACTCCTGTTTTATTCTTATTATAGGCCATAACGCATTCTGGTTTTAATTTTGTTCCATCTTTTGTCGGCTCCATTCCTATTGTATTATTTGTAGAGAGAATCAACACATCTCTCTTATCTTTCCATTTTGTGAATAATAAAGGTCAATTTCTTTTACACACCATTTCTCCTTTTTTAATTATTTGGGAAACTGCGTCCCTGGGCAACAATTTTCTATTGCTCATTAAGGTACCCACTGCCGCAGTACCGTTGTCCCAGAGACTCTGGAATAATAACGGGCTGTTGTAAAATCTATCCATATATATAACGTGATTTTTATTGTAATAATTTTGCGATAATCTGTTTACAATATCTTTGACGGTATTTGCAACATTTGATTTTCCTGCATACACGTCCACATTTAAAATATAAGCTGTTTCCACATCAGTTAACATAAAAAACTTTATACCATACTTGTGTGGTTTATTTTTCATGTAAACACGAAAATGTACCCTTCCACGAAAAACACAAATTCCTTCATCGATACACAAATTTTGGTTAGGTAAATATGAGGATTTGCTTTATTCAATAAAATTGTTCAAAACAGGACGAATTTTAAAAAGAGGATCATATGCATTTTGCCCTTTTGGAACATAACGTTCATTTTTATTTACTTGTAACATAAATAATATTGCTTTAAAACGATCTCTGGGAATTATATTCGAACAGAAGGGATTTAGGTAAATATCTCGAGTACTCCAATAATCATTGGGAAAAATTGGGAGAGCCCTTCGCTTGAAAGGGCCTAGTACGACTGCATTCGAAATTAATTTTAGAAATTGATTTTAGCTGTAATATTTATAAATTGTTAATTTAGATATGCTAAATAAAGGTTATTATTATTTATAATGTATATGTATATATTTGTATGTGTATGTATATGTATATATATTTATTTTTTTTAATTGTTTGCGGGTTTTTTAAATTTTCCCCTTGTTTATCATACTTGCGTTTAAAATATAGTGTCGTTATTTTAATAATTAATACTGCTCTCGAGGTGAGGTTCGTGCCAGAACTCTACTATGTAAATAATTGCGTGTACATGCTGTAATTTGATCAAATACATTTTTCCTCTTTTTCTATTATTTTAAACCTTAATATAAAAAACGATAGCAGAAGGACAATTTCGTTTCTTTTTTTTACACTTTCTTCTATAGGGCAGATACAGGTAAGTGATAACGACCAACTGCGACTATATATAATTATTAAGAATGCCGATCTCATTCACTATGTTAAACTAAGTAATAAATCTAATAATGCATTCGTTCTTATTAGAGGAGTAACTGAAGATTATGTAAATACAATGAAAAAATAACAAATCTGGTGATTACGTTCGCTTAAAGAGAGAATGATGACAAATGACGTAGTAAGAAAATTTGTCTAGTAACACGGTAATAATATGTAAATAAGGAGCAGATGAACGGAAGAAAAATTGCAGCGAACGAAAGAAATGTGGAAACCATCTCATGAAAGTGCTTTGTGTGATGTATGGTTGACCAAAATCGGAGATGAAAATAAAAGAATAATTAATTAAATAATTATTAGCGTCGTCTCTACTAACAATTATATCATCGCCTTTGTCGTATGATGTGAAGAAAATCATCCTTGTTGTGTGATCGATCAGAAACTATACAAAAACAGATACAAACCAGAAAACAGTGCCGCAGTTTTCCAGTTAATAAACATAGAACCCCTGGTTAATTTATTATTACGTTTTAATTTTTCTATATTTACTCGTGCGTACCTATTTGTCTCTGTTTTAATTTGCTTTACAAATTCTTTATGGAAAAATATTTCAAAGAAGTCAATTTCGTTTGAAACATCTGTTAAGGGACACACTGGACCTGATACAGATTGAAAAACACGGAAACACGGCCTATCCACTTCAGAGGTATCCCATTCCCATTTACATTCTTCATCTTGGCCTCTTTGTAGTTCAGGAATTAAAATTGCAGGGGGAGAATTTTCTTCAACACGTTCTTGTGAAAGATAATTCTCCTCCAAGATGGATTTTAAATCTTTCTCCAGTGACGGCTGATTTTTAAATTGCAATGTCTATGCAGTCAATGTCCGTGTCACAGACGGATTCGTAATTTGTAACTGAAATATCTCGTTGAATAAGTGTCGTAGACGGGTTCCGTCGTTTACATAGGCAGAATCAGCGTTCTTTTTTCTATAAATATTTTTACCTCCCCTGTGACTCTTCTAGAAGAGGAATAAAGACGGAAATGACGCGCGTACAAGCATATTTACTTCGCTGTCCGAGTTGAGGAATGTGTTGAGAGGCTGGTGTGGTTCTAGCTGGTTCCGTAGTCGCGACCATATTACGGTAGAGAAAATTTTTTGTATTGTTGGTATAAGGCTTATTGGTTTATAATTTTCTATCTTTTCTTTTTTACCTTTTTTATGTAGAATAATTATGTCAGATTTTTTCTATTCATTTGGAATTGTTTCTGTTACAATTATTTCATTGAATAACTTTTCCAATTCTATAATTAACCTTTCTCCTCCATATTTGATACTTTCATTTATTATTTTGTCGTGTCCTGGTGCCTTGTTTAGCTTAGCTTTATTTACAGCTTTTTTGATTTCTGCTAGCAGGATCGGTGGTATTCATGTAGTGTCGTCTTTGTCCTTTTGTGTCATGTAATTTATGTTCATCGCCTCTTGGATGTTGTTATCATCTTTATAGTAATTTTTGTAATAATGTGTAGCAATTTGACTTATTAATTTGCGACTTCTTTCCACAGTTCCTTTATCATCCTCTAGTCCTATTAACCAGTTCTTTCCAATTCTTAGCTCAATTTTAATCTGCTTAATACTTCTATTATTTTCTAATATTCGTTCAATTTGTTTTTGTTGCTTTTTAAATCTTTCTGATTTAATGTGATATCTAACTGCTTTTCAGGCAATATTTAATTCTATTTTATTTTCTAGTGTCCGTTTCTCACGTTTTAATTGATTTCTTTTTTTATTATTAACTGTTTTATTTGCGTAGAGAAAGATTCGGATTTTATTTTTTTATTTTTTTCACGTACAATTTTGTTTGTTTTTTCTAGAATGATTTTTTGCAACTGTGTATATTTATGTTCTATTAGACATCTATCTGGAATTATGAGTAGCGATTTATTAATCTCGAGCTCATATTCTTCTGCATTTTGCTTGATACGTTCAGCAGAATTTACAATTTGTTTAACTTTTCTATTTGTATTTCGGTTGTTTATAGCAAGTTTAATTTTGAGTAGTCTGTGATCAGAATGAAAATCGAATCCCGTCATGATGTCTACGTCTATAATTGATGGCACGCCCATTGGAGTAATTACGTAATCTATTTGCGTTTTATATGCTTTATTTGGCGCTAGACATGTCCACCTTTTTCCTCGTCTTTTTTTAAAGAGGTGTTCATTATTTTAAAGTTATTTTCCTGACGAAATTTGATCAGATTCGAGCCTCTTTCATTCCTTTTCCCGTAAGTATATGGGCCAATTGTTCAAACTTCTTCTTTATTCCTGTGCCATATATACGTTTGTTGGAGTTAGGAGCGTGGCCGGATATATATATATATATATATATATATATATATATATATATACATATACGTATACCATCATCATCATCGGTGGCTCGTTTCGAGCATCGTGACCCTATGAATCCTCATAAACGAACGTGTTTGGCCGCCATGTAGTTCGATCTGCGGCCCGGTCCATCATTTCTCGTATTGATGCGCTGCCAGCGATTATTTTAATTCTGTCTATATATCTTGTTGGTGGCCTACCTCTTTTCCTACGACCCTCTACCATACCCGTCATAATAATTTTTTCCAATCCATTCTGTCGTGTGATATGTCCTGCGTATGATGTTATTCGTCTCTGTACCACAGTTTGTAATCTATGATCCACCTTAATTTCTTGAAGTAGTGACAAATTCGTTTTTTCCGCAGTCCATGGTATCCTTAGCATTCGCCTCCAGCAGTGCATTTCAATCGCATTAATGCAGTGTATCCCTCTTTTTCATTGTCCAGCATTCTGATGCATATAGGAATACAGAGAACACCAGCGAGTTCATAAGACGCATTTTTGTGTGTATTGTTATCTCATGGCTCTTCCATATTACGGAAAAAAAAACCTGCTTTAGCTAACCTTTGCGTGTGGTGCATATTGGGTGTGTATATCATTACACGCGCCTAGAATATATTAGCGTCTGTTTTATTTAATAAATGACACCAAATTGCATCCGAAGTTATATTCGTGAAGTTGATGAATACCTGAGAGATCAAAAAAGAACCATAAGAAAGAAAGTTTTTATACTAAGGATTCCATTGCAGCGTTTCGAAGATTATACAATGGACGTAATGTGGAGCGATCGTTTCAGAAACCAAAACTTAAATTTGTGAAGATGATTAAGATTTCAGTTAGTGCAAGATTCATATTGGATTTTAAAATAGGGATAATGACTGCTATTTTCCAGGCTAAAATTGTTATAATTTTCTTGATTTATCTGTTGCCCTCATTAATAATTTTTATAATTTTAACATTATTTGTAAACCTACCTTGAAACTACCATGTCCAGTAATAAATTGTATATTATAATAATTGGGAATAAAATAAGTATTACGGAATCTATCATTTATATTTTGAAAATACTGATACGTTAAGCCACTATATGTATTCCACATGATTTGATATTGCTCTAAATAATATTGATTAAGTACTTTTTTAAACTGTTTATCTTTTAAGTGTTTGCCTTCGTATTTATATTTGTTATTAATATAATCTACTTGATTAAATTCGTGTGTTAAATTAATATTGTTTTTAATGTAAAATAAATTAATATGTTTACGTATTTCTAAGTCTATAGGCATAATTCCGGCTATTACTATCGAAGCCCCGTAACTAGTAGTTTTATATCCTTTAATCATTTTAATACCTATTGTTCTTTGAAATGATCTTATTAATGTTTTAAACCTTTTAATTTTTAACATATCATCGTAAATACTACTGCTATAGATTATATTTGGCATTATTATTGATTTATACATAATTAGTCCTTTTTTATAATTTACTCTATTATTGTTATTATAAAGTTTATTAAAAATATGTAAAAATTTGTTTATTTTATTCTTAACATTATGGAAATGGTTATAGAATTTTAAATTATTATCAATTGTAACTCACAGGTATTTTATACTTGTCACGCATTGAATATTAATATTATTATTTGTTAAATTTAATTCTTTGTTTTTAAATTTTTTGTTAAATAAAATATATTTTGATTTTGTCATATTAATATTTAAATTATGATCATTTAAAAATTTTTCAATTTCCTTATACACTCTACATATATTTACTTCCATAATATTTTCCTTCTTATCCGCAATTATCATGGCTATGTCATCGATGAAGGTAACAATTTTAACATTTTCAGGTATTTTAGTTTTGTAAATTCTAGAAAATACCATATTCCATAAATACATAAAACTGATCCTTGCAGTACTCCTGTCATTAACGCATGTTTCTTCTTGTGTGTACCAATGTTTATAATTGTATATCTATTATGAAAATAATGATTTAATATATTTCTTAGATTTTGATCTAGTCCCATTTCTTCTAGCAGTAACATTAATTTATTTAAATTTAGGCTATCAAATGCCTTAGTTATGTCCAATGTTACTAGGGCTACATTGTATCCTTTATTTTTAAAGGTTTTCACCGCTTTTATTACTTCAAAAATTGCCAATTCCGCTGACCTATTCTCCAATCCGCCGTATTGATCTTTGTTAATTATTTCCATATCTTGACTTAATTTTTTTAGTTTTTGTAGTATACATTTTTCATAAATTTTGTTTATATTTGAGAGCAAAGATATTGCTCTATATGAGCTTGATTCACACATTGGTCTGTTTGCTTTCGGTAGTATAACAGTTTTGGATACTCTCCATATTTCTGGGAAGTAATTTAATTTAAACAGGACATTTATCAATTTGTTGATTACCCCAGGTATCTTAATATTAAATATTTTTAGCATTCCATTTGTTGTTTTATCCAATCCTGCTGATGTTTTGTTATTTAATTTTTTTATAATTTTATCTGTTTCATCATTGCTAAATTGATGATATACTGTATTTTCTTTAAATTTTGGCTTAAATGGGTTTACATTGATGTAGAGTTTGTTACAAAGTATATTTACTTTGTCTTCATCTGTAGTAGCAACCCCATCTAATGTTGGTATTTGTATTTTTTATTTTTATTTAACAATATTTTGTATTTTAATCCAAATATGTTTTTATCATCCATCAATTTTTTCCATGCATTCTCCTTAGATTCTTTAATCATATACTTATATGATTTGAACTTTTTTTTGTATTCATTGTAGAATTTCAATTTTGTTTGTATATGTTTGCATCTATAATATTTTTTATAAGCTCTGTGTACTTTATTCCTTTTTAATTGTAATTTTCGATTCCACCAAAACATTACTTTTTTTCCTTACAACATACGATTGATTTAATATTATTTCCACATATATTTGGAACTTATTTAACCACTTCTCAATATCATCATGGGTGTTGCATTTTACTTCTGTATCTATCATATTCTTATATTTTGTGATGTTGTAATCAAGTTTGTTGTAATCTATTAGTTTATCAACCTCTTGTTTTTGGACCACATTTGTTAATTTAATATTGAGTATAATATAGTAGTGATCACTAAGGTTTATTTGGTAACTAACATTCCAATCCTCAATTACATCTTTTAGGTTTCCTGTCACTAATGTTAAATCTATTGTACTAGTTTGATGTCCTCTTTTGAATGTAATTTGTTTTTTTTATTAAGTACATGTAATTCGTGTAACTCAATTAATTTCATTAATTCTTTACCTCTTGCATTATTTACCTTATCCCACATTATATCACGATAATTTAAATCACCAAGTATTATATATATTTTTATATTATTATTATTTGTGTACATATTAACAATATGAAAATATAATTTTGATAAATTGTTTGGTGGGATGTATGCAATTATAAAAATTATATTGATTATTTCAACTATTATAATGTTATATTCGTTATGTGTATAAATTGTATTTATAGGTATTCCAACCTTTGATATTATAAATAATTTCTTATGTATTATTTTATTATAATTTTTTGGTACATAATTATTTTCACATTTATCTGATATAAATACTAAATCTAAGTTTTCAGAAATTATATTTGCCAGTAGTATATCCCTGGCATCTTTTGAATGATTTTCATTATATTGAAGTATTTTCATGTCAAATTCGAGTTTTCACTTAAATATATTCAACAGCGTAATGGAAATCATTCTTTTCTACTGATATAGATCCCGTTGTAGCGTCAGCCTTCTATCTTGGATGGTTTCCAAGATTGATCATACAAGTGGAGGTTTAAAATAAATTATAACCTCCTTATCTATTTACATGGTTCAAGCCGATTTCTTTCTCGGTCTATATAATGAACAATATCTCTCACAGGCACATATTTGATGAATATACTATTTATCCTAATTGGGGTTAGTTTAGAAGTTGATGAAGTGAAAATAACTTTTCTCGGAAAGTAAACCCATTAGCGATCTACCTCATTATTTCATATATATATATATATATATATATATATATATATATATATATATATATATATATATATATATATATATATATATATATATATACTACTTTCAGAAACAATTAAGACATCATAAAATATTACATATATTAGGGTTAGTTTAATGGATTTTGAATTTTAATTAACCCTTTCGTTCACACATTTTTTCTTTTGTTTCAAAAAAAAATTTTTTTTAATAATTTTAATACTTGGACATATAAATGATGTTTGATGCATATTTCCCCCCTATCCGACCAATAGTTTTTGAGATATAAGCTGTTACCAATTGGTAACAGTGTGACAGAAAGGAACTGATTGTAACACGCAATGCATGGAAATCTTAAGTAAAAATAACATATAAATATGTTACAATTACATACATTACAATACAAAACCAAATGAAAAATAATATGATTGAAAAATCGAGTAATTTGTATTAAATATTAGCTTGGCCTTCGTTTATATAATTACTGTACAAAAACACAGCATAATCTTACAACTAAATAAGCATTTATTTTTAAAAATGTATTTAGTGCTACTTTACAAAACTACCGTGTACGCATATTATATTAGGTATATATCTATAACACAAAAATTATTTTATTATTCAAAACTTATTTGTGAATATCCCGAAAACAGTTTTTTTTATTATCTAAACAAAGGTGGATGTTGCATTTTTCACATATCCACCTGCTGGTTCCACTACAGTTTTGCCTTTTACATCTTCCACGTGAATCCGTATGTACTGGCCAGTGTCCTATTTGATCCTGAACAATACTTGAACAAGGGCGTGTTTCCTTTAATTTTTTATTTACAGATGATGTGTTATCCTGTACATCATCGTAAGATGGCCTTCCACGTTTCCTTGGAGTTACTACTTTGGTTAAATGATCGGCAATGTGTAACTTAAAATTCATTAAATCTAGTACTTTTTTTTTATGAACACCTAGAGCATTGGCACTATTTTTGTACTCCAGCCATGCATTTGTAACCACCATATCCATAGCATGTAGTATTAATTTCAGTGTCCACTTTTTTGTTTTTAAATTATTTCTGTACAATGAAATTAAACAATCGAATTTATCCACCCCTCCCATTGACTCATTATAATTTTTAATTATTTCTGGAATATTTATTTCTATATACCGTTTATTACGTTTATCCCATTGTTTTACTTTACTAGTGATATTTGCCCCGAAACAATTTGATGCGGCTGAAACTATTTTATTGTCCAACCAACGAACAAATATCACACGATCTTTTGAAATAAATTGTTCAACTGCGCCGCGTTTTTGCTTCATGAAATCTTTTTTTGAAGACAGGGGCGGTGTAAACCTATTAGAACGAACGGTACCTGTAATATTTATATTATATTCTGTGCATAATTGGATCAAAGGATATGATAAAAAGTAATTGTCGCAAAATAAATAATGTCCTTTGCCAATTAAACTTTCTAAAAAAAATAAAACTACACTTGCAGTTGATCCATACTTTTCCTGTAACAACTGATTAATTTCAGTAGTTTTGCCTTGGTAAATCAAAAAGTCATAGGCCAAACCACTTTCGCCACATAAGTAAAATACTTTGATCCCCCAAGACTTTGGTTTTCCTTTCATATAAACTTTACAGTTTGATTTTCCTTTAAAAGAAATTATTTGTTCGTCAATGCAAACCCGTTTTTCTACTTTCAGTTCCCGACATCTTTTTCTGATAGCGTTATAAATAGGGCGAACTTTCCACATTTTGTCATTGAGATCTTTTTCTTCATTGTTTACACAGTGAAAATAATTTCTTAACTTGAAATATCGATTCACTGGCATTGCATTCACAAAATTTTCATGTTTTAAAGAACTATTCCAATACATGCGTGCCCTAGGATATTTCAATACACCCATATACAAATTTAAACCAATAAATGAACATATTTCATTTACATTTGTAGGCTTGAAGCTAAAGTCATTCTGCAATGCATACAAGTTTGTATAGTGAACAAATGACTTTATTAGTTCATCATCTATATATTTTTTGAAATAAGTGATGGGCTGTAGTAATTCTATATCATCACTCATATTATCACAAATAAAATTGTCATTCGGTGATACAAATTATGTTCCCTGTAACCACTTTATTTTATTCTTCGAAGTCAAAATAACATTGCTGAAAATGCTTTCCACGGTCCTAGTTGTATTACTTCCTTCCAAAACCAAAACTAGTTCCTCATCTTCAATAATTTCATCAACCTACATAATAATAAATACACGTGTACTCTAATTTACATAACAAGAAGTTATAAAAATATTTGCTTGCAAAATAGAAAGGAAAATATGTAAATACATACTTCAACTTCTTCTACCAAATTTTCAAATCTATTAAATTCAATTTCTTCGTCATCACTTCCGCTACTGCTATCTAATTCCTCTATTTCTGATAAGTCGTCGTTTAAAATATCTAAAATATCTTTTTCCTTGAACACCGACATTCTGGGAGAAAAATTACCTTAGAGTAATGATGTGACCAATTGGTAACAGCGAATTTAAAAAATTTATACTAACAACATACACTAAATTAAGTAAATATAAATATGTAACAAAAATCTACATACCTTTTTAATTTAAAAATTGTATAATATTTGTCTATAAAACTGAATAAACATATACAAAACAGCGTAAAACTCAAACTAAAAAACAGTAATCTACCATACACAAAAACCCGTATCTTCAACCATAAATAAACAATATATTTTTTTGGCGTTTGACATTGTTTTTGTTAATAATCGATAAAATAGCTCGTTACCAAATGGTAACAAGATGTCACAATGTATAATATTTTAAAAGTATCATAATACATGAAATTAAAATAACTGTTACCAGTTGGTAACATCGTGAACGAAAGGGTTAATTTTGGAAAAGCCATCGATCACATTATATTGCATATACTCTACTTTCACAAGCAATTTAAACAACATTAAATATATATATATATAATTTCATAACCAGTATGTAATGTTAATTTGTTGGAAATATCTGAGAATTATAATTCTTGGAAAAAAAGCAATCGTATTAATGATCTACTTCATTATTTTCACATATATTCAATGATAATTAGCAATTAAGTAGAAGTCGCAAATATTGTTATGGTAAGAAATATTCCTTAACAGGTTGAACTAATTTATCATCATCATCTCATTCTCTGTGTATTAATGACAAATACACGCATTTATACGGCATAAGTAATATATTCCACTACATTTTTATATCTGCATGAATCAGGCTATAAAATAGATCACTTTACGTTCAAAAAATTATTCATAATTGATAAATAAGTTCATTGTGATTTCACTTCGCGTTCAAGATTTTATTTACTACGTTCATTTCATTTAGAAGACTGCGCTAACTTTCTATCAAGTAAGTACTTATTTTATATATCTTCATTTCGCATAATTGATACCATTTAAAATAATAATTTCAATTAATATTAAGTTTGAATCTCATATTATTAGCATATATTAATATTTACGTGATTGATAATATTATTTGAATTTTTACACAAAAAAAAATAATAAGTTTGAATTTCATATTATTATTAACATATATTAATATTTACACGATTTGGTGATATAATTTGAACTTTTACGCAAATATAGTTTAAAAAAAAAAAAAATATTTTATGTTTCATTAAAAAATATTTAATTTTATGTTTGACGATATTAATTATATTTTCACGCAAATATTTTATGTTTCATTAAAAAATATTTAATATTATGTTTGACGATATTAATTATATTTTCACGCAAATATTTTGTTTCGTATAATTGATTCAATTTAAAATGATAATTACGATGAAAATATATTAAATATTATAAATGAAACGATGTATTAGCGAAAAAATATAATATTTACGTAATTTAATATCGACGTTTTTTAATCGTCCATTCATACTCTAAAACTTTAAAAGAAATTTTGAATCTCATATTATTAGCATATATTAATATTTACGTGATTGATAATATTATTTGAATTTTTACACAAATAATAATAAGTTTTGAATTTCATATTATTATTAGCATATATTAATATTTACACGATTTGGTGATATAATTTGAACTTTTACACAAATATTGTTTTTTAAAAAATATTTTATGTTTCATTAAAAAATATTTAATATTATGTTTGACGATATTAATTATATTTTCACGCAAATATTTTGTTTCGTATAATTGATTCAATTTAAAATGATAATTACGATAAAAATATATTAAATATTATAAATGAAACGATGTATTAGCGAAAAAATATAATATTTACGCAATTTAATATCGACGTTTTTTAATCGTCCATTCACTACTCTAAAACTTTAAAAGAAATTATATTTTCTTATTAACTTCATTTAAATATGAAGTGTTCGTGATATGTAGGTGAGTGAATGTATTTATTTCTACCTGCGTGAAATCATATTATGTATTCTTTGTTTCAATCAAATTACTGATGAAATAAAATTTATTTAACCATAGATATGTCGGCTGAACAAGGTACTTCAAAATCATTTTCCGGTCAAACATTGAAATGGTTATTTGAATTAAGCCCTTCATCGAAAATTAATATCGATCAATTAGAAATTGTGCCGAAGATGAATTTTTCCGGAGTAAATGTGAAGGAAAAATACGAAAACTGGTTAGTGATCCAATTACCGTACAGGATCGCGAAAAAAACAATCATGGAAAGAATGAATTTGTTTAAAGAGAATTTCGTATTAAAATGGATTGATCCAGAACACAGCGCTGAGACAGAAGAAATAAAACCCGAATATAACGCGATTCTTATTAAAGTAAGATACTTATATGTTTGTGAAAGGAATGCTAACCTTTTTCTTACGCAAAAAATAATAATAATTTAGTTTAGTATAATTAAGTTAAATGGATATGTAAATTAAATTATACTACTCTTTTACTCGCGATGTAAGTAATGGGAAATTTTTCTAATGTAATAAATAATTTTTTTTCATTTATTTAAAAATTTATCAGATGAAATAAATTAATTTTAACACTTGCGGAATTATTTTTTATTATTTTATTTATTTTCTGTTATAGACGAAAAAAAAAGAATACAAAAGCGTAATAATTAGATGTGCTAGACATAGTCTGTGTGAGCATGATGAATATTATTGTCTTTGTTATATTTGTAATCACGCTCAATGTTTACACCAGATTTGTTTGCGTGACAAGTTTTTCATAAATTGTAAACTGTGTGAATAAAAGTGTACAATAATGATGATGCAATTGAATTTGTGTAATAAATTTACGTTAAGTAATAGTAAACTATAAATAGGTTTTCATATGAAATTTTATATTCACTCTACGCTAATAGATTAGTTAAGTGATAGCCATTTTCGTGTTCATTTACGTTAGAACAGATGAAAATGTTCTCTTCGTTTTTCGGTAATAATAAATGTAAAAATTTATCATCTTACTCTAAAAATGAAATTAATTCGCCGAATGAAAAACCTAACATATTTTTCCTTGATTTGCAAGGTTTTAAAGATAATGATAATCGATTTATTGTTAAAGAATTAGCAATTCTAAATTTAAATGGAGATAACATACATCATAATCTTTATGCGCCGCCATCAATTAATAATTTTTCAAAGGAAATAACTGCAAGCAATAAATGGAATACATTTAATCATCACGGACTCGAGTGGAAATCAGGGCGAGTACCTTATGGTAGAATATTTTCCGAATTAACAGAATTATTTAATTTATCGAGTAGACCAGAATTAATATTTTTAGTTAAAGGAAATGAAAAAATGCAATGGATGTCGCAATTATTAGTTACATCGGGAATAGAAAAATATTCAGTATTAAACATGGAAGAAATTTTCGGTGCACCTGCTTTAAAAACGTTAACGAAAAAGTATCACGCTATTTCGCAGTGTATTCATTGTCCTTTTCATCGCGCGCGTGATAATATTTGCGCATTACGAAATGTTCATCTATTATCTAAATGGTATACAGATGTAGTGAAACCTGTAGAAAGTGTATTATATCCTAAAAATGTGTTTGCAGATATCCCTATTCAATTATTATTAAATGGATTTTCTTCACGCATATGTGATATATATAATTGGTTGCCTGAATCGATAGCGAATAAAGATGAAATTAAAGCATGTTTACCATGTTTATCTCATCATAACTATGACGTGGCCGATTCTCTTTCAATTAGTTCAATAAATCCTGTATTAAGAAAAGATTGTTTTGTTTGTAATCTAAATAAATAATCGCGCAATTTTACTTGGTATTAATATAAACTATAAAAGTATGTGTTTCTTTCTTTCTTCCTTTAAAACAGTAATATCACTTAAGAAAGATAGTTCATTTCTGAGTTTAATTACGTGGTATTTGTTTTAGGATGTCGAATGTTCCACAATTCGTAATTAACGAAATTCATAGAAAGTATAAGTCGAGATTGATGACGTATCAATTAAAAAATACTTCAGCCAAATTCATCAGTCCTCTTTCATTTTTTAGCCTAATTGAGTCCGCGTTAATTAGACTAATATTGGATAATGTTGGTAATGGAATAAAATGCAATTTAATGTTGCTTTGTTGGTTTAATAAACCATTTATAAAAAATAATCAAATTAAATGTCCCGCCTTTTTTTCTACGAAAAATCAAATTTTATTTGCAGCTAGTAATCTTCAAGAATGGTTTAAAACTCGGTCTGCAACTATATTGCTAACAATAGAAAATTTTGAAAATGCAAAAAAATTCAGGATGGAGTATTGATAAAATTGACTATATTGAAGTGAGAATAAATAAATATTTTCCATTACACGCATCTAGTTGGTTACCTCTCCCACCTAGTATCGCTAATAAAAAAGCAATTATTAATGTGAAAAATGAAGATGAATTCTGTTTTAAGTACGCTTTATTATCAAAATTTATTTCTAATCATGGTGAACGAGTATCGCAGTATTTATCATCAAATATTGATAAAAAGTATAATTGGTTAGATTTGAAGTTTCCCGTTGAAATTGATGCTATTAATATATTTGAAAAAAATAATTCATCGTCTTCAGTTAATATATATGGTCTCGATGAAAAAAATCTAGTTTATCCAATTAGAATCGCAAATGAAGAACGGGAAGATCATACGGACTTATTATTACTTAAAAATGGAAAAACTTTCCATTATTGTTACATAAAAAATTTAGAAAGACTCGTACAGAGTAAATTAACAAAATATCGTAAACGATTATTTATGTGTCGAAAATGTTTATGGTTTGTTCGAGATGAAGTTCGTTTTATTCAACATCGTAAACTTTGCTCGAATCATCAACCTGCTAGAGTTAAAATGCCGGAAGGAGAAAAAATTATTTTGAAGTTTAGAAATTACCAACAAAGCGAATTTATTCCGTTTGTTGTTTATGCAGATTTTGAATGTTTATTAGAGCCTGTTGAAAATGATAATAATATCATAAATGATGTGGAAGAAGATACTGAAGAAGAAGAAGAAACGAGTTTACGCAGACCTAATTTCATTAATTCTAATGTTAGAAAAATTCAATCACATACACCAATGAGTTTCTGTTATTACATCGTGTCGAGAATATCAAACGAAATATTTCATGAACCGCGACTTTATCAGGGAAAAGATGCCGCGAAAATATTTTGTAAAGAAATTCGACAAAAAGCGCTCCATATCAATGCTCGCTATCGAACGATTGTCCCAATGAAAATTTCACCAGAGCAAGAAGAACAGTTTAAGCGATCATCGTCATGTCATATCTGTGGAGAAAATTTTGATGATGATGAAGAAAATAAAAAAGTTCACGATCATAACCATTTTACGGGAGAATTTAGAGGAGCGGCACATAATAAATGTAATTTATTATTCAAACGGCCTTACTTTTTACCCGTTATATTGCATAATTTATCGGGATATGATGCTCATTTAATTTGTCGGCACTTAGGAGATGATGAGGGAAATATAGATATAATACCAAATACTGAAGAACGTTACATCTCTTTCAGTAAATCGGTTTCTTCCACAATGAAAATCAGATTTATCGATAGTTTTCGTTTTTTAGCTTGCAGTTTAGAGAAACTTACGGACAATCTCCCATCTAATGCTTTCTATCATTGTTCATCACATATCTCACCCGATTTGTTACCGTTACTTTCTCGCAAGGGAGTGTTTCCTTATGAATACTGCGATCGATGGTCCCGTTTAGAAGAAACATCGTTGCCACCACGAGAAGCTTTTTATAGTTCACTTACAAAGTCAACAATTTCGATTGAACAATATCAACACGCGCAAAAAGTGTGGGAAGCCACCAAAGTATCATCAATCGGGGCTTATAGCGATATTTATTTATTAACTGATGTATTATTATTAACGGATGTATATGAAAATTTTAGAAATATTTGTTTCCGCATATATAAAATTGATCCTGCTCACGTTTTTACAGCACCAGGTTTATCATTTTCCGCGATGTTAAAAAAAACTCGCATGAAATTAGAATTAATGACGGATTACGAAATGGTATTGTTTTGTGAAGCAGGAATACGCGGTGGATTAACTCAGTGTAATCAACGATATGCAAAAGCGAATAATCGATATATTAATGAGGAAAAAGATCGAATAGAAGAAAATTATTTGATGTATTTAGATGTGAATAATTTATATGGGTGTGCAATGAGCGCACCACTTTCAACTGGTGGCTTTCAATGGTTAGATAAAAACGAAATTGACGCGTTAAATATAACAGAAGTAAATGATGATTCTCCGATAGGTTATTTTTTAGAAGTCGATTTAGAGTATCCATCTCACCTTCACGAATTACATAATGACTTGCCGCTCTGTCCCGAAACGAAACAAATCAATGCGCAGAGTAATATAAAAAAATTAATAGCCGATTTAAAAGATAAATCGAATTATATTTTACATTATCGAAATTTAAAACAAGCTCTAAATCTTGGTCTACATTTAAAAAAAAATCATAGGTGTATTCGATTTAACCAATCTCCATGGTTAAAAGAATATATAGATCTTAACACTAATTTACGCAAACAAGCTAAAAATGAATTTGAAAAAGATTTTTTTAAATTATTAAACAATAGCATTTTCGGTAAATCGTTAGAAAATGTACGCAAACAAAGAAACATAAAATTGATTGCGGATGAAACCAAATTTTCTCGTTTAGTTTCAAAATCAGTTTTTAAAGACCGAACAATATTTTCTGAAAATCCTTTTTTAGTCGCTGTTCATTTAAGAAAAACAACTATTTATTTTAACAAACCATTATATTTGGGTTTGGCTATATTAGATATAAGTAAAACAATAATGTACGATTTTCATTATAATACTATGTTACATCACTATAGTACTCGTAATCTTAACTTAATCTATATGGATACGGATAGTTTTATTTATAATATACGTACACGTGATTTTTATGATGATTTAAATCGCCATTTACAAGTTCATTTTGATACATCTGATTATGATCAAAATCATAAATGTTTTAACTTAATAAATAAAAAGGTGCTTGGTAAATTTAAGGACGAAACAAATGGATTACCAATTACTCACTTTGTTGGATTACGAAGTAAAATGTATTCATTTAAAATTTTTAATTTAGACACACCGATTAAAAAATGTAAAGGCATTTCAAAAGCTGTTATTAAATCGGAAATATCGTTTGAGAATTATGTATCTTGTTTAGAAAATTACTCGGTACCGTTAAGTTTTTATTATAGATCGTTCACTAATATACGTAGTTTTAAGCATAAAATGTATAACGTTAAGCAAACGAAATTAGCGTTAAGTTGTAATGATGATAAACGTTATATTTTACCAGATAATGTTTACACACTCGCACACGGTCATATTTGGATAACTTCTCACAATCTAAAATTGCGAGTTGTACTAAAAGAGCTTCTTTCACACAAATTAATATTTAAGAATTACGATGAATAGTTTAATATTATGTTTAAGAATTGCGATGAATAATTTAATATCGTATTTAAAAAATTTTTTATGAAAATAAATAATAAAAACTTCACAAAAATCAAATTTCATTTATTCATTACTCGATAATTCGTTTTACAATATCATTATTTGGGTTGTAAGCAAAATTTGCGTCGTGAAATAATAAAACATAACAGCTTGTATTTGCTTTTATATTAGTTTCAGTTTTAAATTCTAATCTGATGTCTACAGGACAATTACTAGCGGTATTTTCATTTTGATAAGAACAATCTATCACAAATAATGGATAATCATTGATAAATTCTTCTACATTCCAAATAGGTGCGCATTCTTGATCTCCATAATATAAACTGCGAAATCTGCTATACATTAAATATAACAACATAACTTTTTTCTTTTTAAAATTTAAATTCAAAGGTTCATAAGGATAATAAATTGAATTTAGATATAGTTTCAAATCAGTAATGCTGCAATGATCGAATTTACTACAGTTTTTATTTAACTGATTTTTTTTATTTTCTGAAAAGAAAACGACTGCGCATCGTGGTCTATTTACATTTGAGGATGTTTTTAAAAGCCAACTATGATGAGTGCTTTGCGCTAAATCAGGATATTCGTGAAGTTCCCATCTTCTGAATCGTACTGGTAACATTTTTGAACTTTTTATATAATTTAAAAGACTTATACGTGCAACATCACTTACACGAATGAAAGGGGCATACCAAGCTACATTTTCTAATGTAACAATCACATCGCTCGTATTTAATGAGGAAGAGTACATCGCGTTAATATCTTGAGTTCCACGTAATAGTACAAGTTCATGTCTTACTTGAATCGCGATTTTTTTAAAATCTTCGCAAACGCCTAAAATAAATTTTAATGGTATCGCGAATGAAAAATACGTTTTATCTGGTTCACTAGTAGAGTCGAATAAAGATTTTTTATTAGCTTCCATATTAGGATTTAAAAATGATGTGGAATACGCATTTTCTTCATTTTTGCCGCGCATAGAAAGACAAGCTTTAATTAATGAAGTGATGCCGGGATTACGACTTCTGTCCATTTCAATTCCATTCATTTCATATCGGATTTCTGAGAAGAGAAATAACGGTCCTCCAAAAACAAAATCGCAACTTTTTTTTACATATCCTTCCAATATTAAACAACTTTCTGATATTAATACATGCGAATCTTTATGATAAATCGGAATTCTTATTTCATCATTTGGGTTGAAATTAGCTGTATGAGGTTTGTGTAAATGATATTCTACAGATGATAATCCATCATCTTCTACTATATCCGATTGAGATAACTGTAATATGCTGCTATCCATCATATTTATTCGTTACAATAAAATATGACCTAATTGTTTTAATATTTGTTTATTAGATTTATTTAGTCTTTTAAAATAACCAACTTTCACTTTAGATACAATATCATTTTTAATAATACGATCTCTATTTATACTTTTTCTAAGGCTACTTTGATTGTATTTAATAATCATTATGAATCTTCTTTCAAATGAATAGTAACAGTTATCACTTCTTGTTTAAAATCGATTGGATTACTATTCTGATCTTCGATAGTTACCGTTATATTACTAATACACTTCACTAAAACTGGTAAATAAATAATATTCTGCGGTCGTTCGATAATTTTATATCCACTTGGAACGCTTAGAGGAAACGAATGAAGAATATGCGCCTCAGCTCCATTTTTATAGGTATTCGATATTAAATTACACGTTAAATTAATCACATCGATATTGGAAATTTGAACTGTCAACTGTGAAATATGTTCTTGACCACCTTTTAATACGCCCGTTGTAGGAGTAAATCCTAATAAGTCACCAACACTATTAGGCGAATTAAAATTTATGTGTTTACTGCATGAAATTCAAGTGCGAAGAGTTTTATGATCTGCTTTCAATGAAAGAGTGGGATCAAGTTTTTGTTTCAAATATTCTTCTAAATCTGCTACTTCGTAATTACCCGGTTCAATTTTTATTTCTAGCGGAGTAGCATAAGAATTATCATCAGCTTCGTAATACTTTAATTTATTACAATTATCTGTTATATTGAAAATCGAATTATATGTCTTAAAAGAAACTAGACCAACGCTGTGTGATTTTTCAGAATGTAAGCTTATTGGTGGAAAAATATCTTGTGATAATATATTACCCCTTTACTAGTAAGTTGAAATAAATAGGATTTGCTCGTCATGGTAAACAATGTGTTAAAAATCTCAAACAAAGTTCACCACAATTAACTTGATTAAATTGTTGATAAGCAGTTCTATTATAATAAATATTAGGATAAATAGTATATTCGTCAAATATATGCCTGTGAGAGATATTGTTCATTATATAGACCGAGAAAGAAATCTGCTTGAACCATGTAAATAGATAAGGAGGTTATATATGTCAGCGCTATCTCGTGATAAATCGTGATATTTTGATTTACGTTTCTAACATAACAGAACGCCATTGCATATCTTGAGATAATATTTAAAATCATAATTTTTTCTTTCCTTAAATATTTAATTTGAATAGTAAATTCGAGAAAATTCAAATCATTGTAAGCGACTTACAATTAAAAAATATCGCACGCGCTATTAATCAAGATGCAATTAAAAAATATAAGAGTTCAAACGTATGATTTGATAAAAAAAAAAAAAAAAATGAAAATTTATTTAAAATTATATTCTACAAATAAATCGTGCATATTATTGTAATGAATGCTTTAACTATAAATAATTTACCAAAAATTCGTTGATGAAAAAAATATATTGAACATATAGAATAAATAATAAAATTGATTATTTTAATCATATCAAAGTTATTTATTTATAAATCGATTTCATTATTGCTACTACTACTACTGGAACTAGTTTGATCTTTGCTAATTTCTTCAAGTTCATCTTCTTCTAATTCATTTTCACTCGAACACCAATTACAACTATTAGCTGGTGGAATATTAGCAATATTATTTTCTGTTAAATGAACATCATGTAGTAATTGTTCATACAAACTCATTGCGTCATAATTGCTTCCTGCATCGATAATAAATGGAATACGATCATTAATAATATGATCGGCTAAATAATTGATACAGAATCGATTAGTTATAATTTGTCTGTATAATAATGACTTTTCAACAGAAAACAAAATTTGTGATGATGGATTTACCGCTTTAGCATGCACCCATTGTTCTATTGAACAACTAAGTGAAGGTTTGTTTTTATAACTTTTCCGTATAACCCAAAATAGTTTACGTAAAATTATTTCTACGGCCCATTGTTGATAAATTCTCAAATCAATTAAATAATGCGCCATTTCAGTTGAATTATTAACTAAATCCCGTACGTAACAAATAGAATTAAAAGAAATTTCTTTGCCTGTGGAAATGTATTTTAAATTTAACAATGATCGTTCTTGTCGAGAAGAATCACAACCAACGTGTATTTCAATTTGTTGATTAGAATAATTAATTTTTTTCATTTGTGATAAATTAGCAGTATCTTTTATCTGTCTAAAAACTGAACTCTCTGCTGAAAGAAACTGCGAATATGATAAATAAATATCTACCACACCTTTTCTTATCCAAACAAATGGTTCAAACTGAGCATTAATATTCATTCCAACCATTACTGAATAATCCCATTCGAAAAAATATGTGTTTTCAGTTATAGCTTCGGGTTTACTAATATTCGAATAAACAACATTTATTGATTTAACATTGATATGCGGAATAAAATTTTTATTATCACACTGAATGCTCATTTTAAACACAGAAAATGCACAAGTTATAATTAATAACAAATAAAATGAACTAAATCAAGTAATCGTGATTTACACGTTTTTATACTCAATCTAAAATATATAATAACAGATAATTACTCGTTTTAATATAAAATATTTATTTAGAAAATTATAACACATTGAAAAAAAATTTCAAACTTACATTCAGTAAAATGGTGACAATGGTAATTGATTTGCAGATAAATAATCTATTAGTTTAATTAAACAATAATCAGTCGTCATTATCTGGTGACAAAGTAATGATTTTTCCATTCGTTTATAGTTTATATGTTTCTTTTTAAACAATTTCGATATCCATTCGATGATGTCTTCACGAACGAGTAATTTCCCAGGTTTATTATGAGATTTTATATACTTCTGATAACAAACAGAATATAATTTATGTAATATCGCGATAGCCATCTGTTGATATCCATGATTGTGTAATATTTGCAAATATCGTAAAATTTCTTCACAATTCCGTTTGAAACATAATGTTTCTTTCGAGCTTAATATAAAATATCGCGGTGATGGGCTTTTAGTTGAAATTATCATTTTCATTGATGAAGTAAAATCACATTCACACAAAATTAAATCAACTACTATGGAATCATTTTCATATTTTTGTTTTGAGAGTGTATCTTTCAGTTTTATTACAGTTTCATATAAAGTTAAAAATGAATAATAATCAAACATAATGTGATCATTACGTGGTGAACATATTGATACAAATGGAATGAAATTATCTTTTGCATTAAGTCCCACAGTAACAATATACTGCTCGCCTAGATTGTATGTTTTTTCCGCTAATGGTATTTGTTCATCATTAACTAATCTATCATCCATAATTAAAAAAACGAACACGACAAACACAAACTAACTAATGTACAACGGAAACTGATAGTCAAACGAAATAAATTAATTAATTACGCATAGTTTTTCATTTGCGTCTCTTAAGTAATTCATTAAAAAATAATTTATCACTGAAACACTTTGAACAGTCTTTCCTTAGTGTATTTGACAGAGGGAAATGTTCTCTACACGGCAATAAATCTAAAATATTTGCTTGCATGGCTAAATGCGGTGGTAAATGAATAAAAAGATTACTTATTTGCTTAGAATATGCGTTTGTGAGCAATATGGGGGAAACATTTTGTAATGTTTGTTTAGGATTGATTATTGCTTCTATAGGCGTTACATTAATGTCATACCATTTATCCATCAAGTATACATTATGTAGTACACATTTATTATCTCGTCTAAAATGGAAAAAACAATGAACATTTTTTAATAATGCTTGATAACGATTGCATAATATTGATAAAGATGGCAATCCAAAAAATTTATTCATATTTATTATATAAACTCTATTATTTAAATTTGATAATGATTCAAATAATTGTCTTAAACAATGAACAGTTTCTAAATCTTTTACCATAAAAAATGATGGATCTGAATGGTTAACTATATGTGTAAGCAGTGTAAATAACTCTTTGTATTGCAAATATTTACCACATACATCATGGTGTATAATCCTATCATTTTGGGATTCGTCCGCAATTTCCCTCGAATTTGGATGAAAGAATGCATTATGTTGAAAAAAATTATCTTCACTATTTAGAATTGCTATTTCTTTTACTATAAATATATTATCAACATCTTTAAAACTTTCAACATCAACAAAAAAAAAACCTGGATGCAATATCTCAGACATTATTTTATCACAACAATAAACAACACTCCCATTCAAATTAACCAATACTAAAACTAAATTAAATGAATATTCAATTTAAAAAGTGATAAATAAATTAATATTATATAAATTACATTCATAGAAATATAGATTATCTATGTTAGCGCTATCTTTTGATAAAATTTGTAATCATAATATTTTTAATTTGTACATCACACGTGAGAATACTCATCCACACAAATAATGCAAATGAATATACATACGCGCATCGGCGTGTGTGAATGCAGGTGTGTGTGTGTGTGCTTGACTTAAAGAGAGTATGAAAGAAATAATAAGATCGAAAAACTAATTACACTCTGCTGGGACGACGAAAACCTGTCACAACAACCTCATCAAGCGACTGCCTATGCATGTACATATATGTGTATGTGCATACGTGTGTGTGTGTGTGTGTACGTGTACGCATTACTTAAACAGAGTAAGAAAGAAATAATAAGAAAGAAAAAGAAAAAACTAATTACACTCTACTGGACGACGACGAAAACCCGTCACAACAACCCCATCAGCCTATGTATGTACATATATGTGTGTATGTGCATACGTGCGTGTGTGTGTGTGTGCGCACGCATTACTTAAAGAGAGTAAGAAAGAAATAACAACAAAGAAAAACTAATTACGCTCTACTGGATGACGACGAAAACCCCTCACAACAACCCCATCAGCCTATGTATGTACATATATATGTGTATGTGCATATGTGTGTGTGTGTGTGTAGGTGTGTGTCTATCACCACGTGTGTGTGTGTGTGTACGCCTGTATGAATACCTTTGTCCCAGTTGTTATACTACCATCACCACCACCTCACCTACAACCTACAAACAACCACTCACTCCATTGGCCCAACTGTTCAAAACAATGCTCAAAAATACATTTGGCCCAGTTGTTATATATTGACATCTACTTATAGATAGTGGTTTTTTCCATATCAAAAAAATTCATCGTTTGAATTGGCGAATTTTAGAGGAAGGAGAAATAAAGTTTGTTCCCTCGAAATCGGTACAGATTTTTTTCACCGAATATACCGAAACATATTTTTAATAATAAGATCAGATTTGAATGCGAACCCTATAAAATGTGCGGCAATGCTTTTAGTGTTTTCGTTTTTCTCACGGTTCGAAAACATGTAAATCTATTAGAAAACGTTATAGTCGGCGCTCTTCTGATTCGCATTTTAAAAGTGATTGTTCGGTGGAACCTTTTTGCATTAATTGTAAAGGTGATCACTCACCATTATCTAAATCATGTCCAGAAAGACGTAGACAAGAAGACATAAAAAAAACAACTCATGGCCTATAGAAATCTAGTTTATACGGAAGCGGCTTCAGAAATTCCTACAATTAATCAGACCTTTTCGTATGCTCATAGAGCTTTATCATCCGAACAAGATAGTAGGCGGTACAAGCCTTATACAAATTTTAATAGACCAAAATTTTCGAACAGATTTCAGGTTTTAAATAATAATATCGATTTCCCCGAGCTGATAGAATCTCCCAAATCTACTAAACTTCATATTCCTACGTACAATGGCCCACCTATTTCGAAACAACGATATAGACTTAAAACAACCGGAAGCCAAAATTCATATGCTCTCGAAGCTCTGGCAGGATCTAACTCTAACAAAAGATCATTCACTGAGGTCTTTCTAAGTCCTCCAACTACCGCTGGAATCCTTCCTAAAGCAAAGAAGGATTACAGCAAAATTAATATACAAGCTTCACGGGAGGAAAAAAATTATAATTATTTTAGTGATAAAGATGACCTCGTTCACAGTCAGGATAATATTCCTGTTGTGGACGTTGTAGATAAATCAATTTTTATTTTAAAAAAAAAGATTCTGGACCCTTAAATAAAAATATCACGGATGTTCAGAGAGAAACAGTTCAGAAAACCAATAAATCTAAAAATATGAAATGATAATATTTAAAAAATAAAATAAATAAATGTAAGATTAGTATATGTATATGTGTGTATGTATGTATCATAAAATTGTATATACACGCAGGGAAGTTAAATTTATGTTACATTATGTTTGTATTACATACCATATTACTTTAGTGTTCTCCTTATTATTATTAACCTTCATCCATCTTAAAATCTTTCTCAGACAACAATCGATATCCTAAAAGACATAAAAATAGTACAGTGGAACTTTAGGTCTGCCTATGGTTGTCGGGGACTACTTGTAGAGTTTCTATTTAGGTCAAGAGCGTCTGTCTGGGTGTTATGTGAGACTTGACTCGAACCAAATCAGCAGTTTAAGATTCCTAATTATAAAATCCTACGTTGCGATCGTACACATAGAAGGGGCGAAGGGGTGGCTATCATTATTCATAACTCACTGACAACGGAACATTTTACTATTAATATTCCGAATTTTGGGAACGTAGTTCAAGCTTTGGGAATCACTTTTAAAACACGTAAATTTCAATTTGACTTAATAGCGGTGTATGCCGCTAAAAAACATAAAATTACTTCTGTTGACTGGGAACATTTAATACATAATCCGAAAAAGAACAAACATCCTTTTCTGATTCTAGTTTAAATTGTCTCCATTCGTCTTGGGGCTCATCTGTACACAATTATGATGAGATTTTTTGAATTTTATAAATGAACATCACCTTTATATTGTAAACACAGAACAGCCCACACGAATCGCTAGATTTAATCAGGCTCCTAATAATTTAGATCTCATTTTGGCTTCTTCTGGTATCTGTGAAGAGATTGATTGGCTAATAGGAAAAGATCCCATCAGTAGTGTTCATAATCTAGTTTTTATACAAATTAAGTTACCCGATATAATTTCAGCAAGAATTTCTTTTTGTCGCAGAAAGTTTTTTTTTAGTTAAAGATTATAATCGGATTGACTGGACTAAATACAAACATTTAATAGAGGAAGAAATTTAAAAAAATTAATATAGCCAATTTCTGTGTCATGTCTCCATCAGAACAATACTCGTTTATCGAGAAGGTTATTCATTCAAAGATTCACCGACATTGTACCTTTAGATCGCCGATATCGTGGGTGGGGTGCAGAGTGTAATCGATATGTTGCGCTATGGAGAAAAGCATTAGCGACTTACAATGCTTCTTCTCCTTCAATGGAGAATTTTATTAAATATAAAAAACAACAGGCTGAAACGAAAAAATATTTAAAAGTACAAAAAAGAAATGCGTTTCGCAATTTTTGTTATGGTATTAATACGAGTCTAAACATGAGGGAGACATGGCAAAGAGTCAAATGGTTTAATAAATCCTACGAGTACAGAATGGATTAACGATTTTATAAAACAGTTTGAAAATCCAGTTGATCCTCATATTCCGGAAGGCCACTTTGTTAATCATATTAACCCCATACGAGAGCTAAAATATGTCATCTCAAAAGGGGAATTATTTCGTAGTTTAGATCATAAGAAAGACTCTATTGTCGCAGTGGATAAAATTTCCTACAAAATGCTACAACATTTACCGGAGGAAGCTAAAATTTTTCTACTGGTCTTTTTTAATAATTCACTAAATTTGAAATACAATTTCCTATTTGGAAAAGAACATATTGTTTGTCCAGTGCTGAAACAGGTCGGGTCTCCGGATAATTATAGGTCTTACAGACCGATTTCCCTGTTGTCGTGTGTAGGTAAAACTTTAGAAAATATATTAAAATTTAGGTTAGAATGGTGGGCTAATAAATTTAAGAAACTTTCACTTTCTCAGTATGGTTTTAGAAATGGTTTTAGTAGATGCATTAAGTTCATTCTCTTTACATGTACAGATCAACCTAACCAGAAATCTATATGTTTTTGCTATCTGTATTGATATCAAATCTGCGTACGATAATGTCAATCTTTCAACATTATATAATAAACTAGTAGGATTTGGTATTAATAAAAATATCTGTTCCTGGATATTTGATACTTCAATGGGAGAAAATTAACAGTAAGATATAAAGCTAAAAAGTACAACTCTGTCTATTCGGGTAAAGGATTATTACATGGGAATATTTTGAGTTCTTTTTTATACCTCCTATACACAAATGAAATAGAAAAAGTTCAAAATAAGTCTGTTAGAATGTTTCAGTTTGTCGATGACTTAGCTAACTGTGGTTAAAAAAGCACAGAAGACGCTTCTTGACCTACAGGAGATTCTACAAGATCTAGAGATCTGTCTATAAATATAGACAAATCTAATGGAATAATGTTTACCAGGAAATTAAATCGTGTCTCCCCTTTACTTCGTCTAGGAAAAAAACATTAAAATTTGATACAATTAAATATTTAGGAGTGGTATTTGATAGCAAAGGGGTCTAAATCTGCTCCGAGCAATCACAGGTATTAAATGGGGAGCACATTCATTAATAAGTCTGCGGATTTACCAATCCCTCATGCGGACTATATAGCGCTTTTCATAAATCTCAACACAGAACACAGGTGAAAAAATTACATTGGGAGCGATATCCTCACGCCCCTGCAGACTTTGAACGCGGAGATGGCTGAACCTCCATTAAAACTAGGAGTATATAGCGAACAATTTTTATCTCAAAGTAAAAGAGAGAAAAACCCATGTGATTAAACAAATTCGATGTTTATTGAGACTGCTGCATAATAGATACTGGTCAAATAAAAGTCTTCCACCTCTTCATTCCAGCCATAATAAACTGGAAAAAATTGAAATTTTCCAAAATATTTCTCATGCCTTCTTCCGATTCTATTTTCAGGATTTATTTTTTTCGTTAGACATTGACTTAATTTCCTTTGATAATAATATAAAACTCTTCCTTCTAGCGTTAACAATGCTGCATTTGGGCAAGCAATTTATGAAAAATTTAGCCACTATGAAATCATATTTACAGATGGGTCGGTAGATAAAATACATGGAAATGGTACTTCGGCTTTATACTACCCGAAAAAAGGCATATCGAGGGTATAAAGATTATCCTTTGCAGATTCCTCATTTGTTGTAGAATTGTTTGCCATTTACAAAGCTTTGCACCTAGTTAAAGATTTGAGGAAAAATAATATTCTAATCATCTCTGATTCTCTGAGTGTCCTGTTACAATTGTCTAAGTACCCAGATCTTCATATGTCCAAGTTGGTATTTGATGTGAGACATCGTGTTATTCAGTTTTATAATCGTGGGTCTTGAGCGAAGTTTAAGTGGGTCCCTTCTTATTGTGGTATTACTGGAAACGAGGTAGTCGATGAATTAACGCGTTATAATTTATCAAGTGTCCCTTACGAGAACATTAAGAGGAATTGGACTGAAATGTTACCAAACAATTTTTACTAGTAGATTTTCAACAATATTACTCCACCGAAAGTCAGAATAAAGGGAAAAAGTACTTCGCTTTGGTTCATACGGTTTCCAGCAAGCCATGGTTTCAATTATACCAGAACGTTTCGAGGGATTATATATCAACTTTATTTAGACTACGTACTGGGCATAATATTTCTCCCTCCCATCTTGCTAAATTAGGCATAATTCCGGATGGTGCATGTGATACGTGCTATGTTGACAACTGTGATGAGCATCAAATTTGGGTTTGTCCGAAATTTCTAAAGCATAGGGATGAGCTGTTCTCTATATTTTACAAAAGTGGAGTTAATTGTTTCTGAACCATTGTCTCCTGTTACAATTAGTTTATATAAATTTATTAAGCGTAATTGAAATTTAAAATACACTAACTAGATAAAAACTGGCAAAATGGCGCAAGCTGGGCCAAAAAAAAAAAAAAAATGGCAGGACCTGGTAGAAAATCTTGACCTTGGCAAAGATAGCCGCAAGGCGTGGCAGCTAATGAAGAAACTAAACGGCGATAGCATACCACAATTGCAAACGTTACCGAAAATGAAGTTGCCCAGCAACTCCTCCTAAATGGGAAAGCAGAACAAAAAGTTAAAATGAAAAAGAAATCTATTACAAGGTATCCATTTTTAGAGTAAAAATAAATTAAAAAAACCAATTACGGAGATCAAAATTTCAAACGCTATAAAAACAGCAAAAAATAAACAAGTCGAGGAAATTTTAAATAAAATGATCATGGAATTGAAAAATCAGCTGCAACTGAATCTAATAAAAACTCAAATCTGCGATTTTCCTCTTCGAAATAGGGAAGCAAAACGCAAGCTAAGCATAAAATGGCGTGGCACAAAACTAAAACACACTGATAATCCTAAATATCTAGGTATCATACTTGATAGATCATTGACATTTAAGCAGCACTGTGAAGCCACAAAGATGAAAGTGATGACAAGAACGAACTTGATTCGAAAATTGATCGGTAGTAGATCGAAACCGCATCTATTACGAACATCGGCCTTGTCCCTTTGTTACTCTGTAGGATAGTATGCATGTCCAGTTTGCAACCGTTCCTTATAGATGCGAAGAAAGTTAACGTTGCTTTAAATGAAGCATGCAGAGCAGTAATTGGCTGTTTAAGATCAATGCCTGTATCCAAATTATATGAACTTGCTGTCAGAGCACCACCAGAAATTGGAAGACACGTAGCAGCGAAGAATGAAAGATGGAAGACAATTCATGATGAGCGCCACCCATTACACTGTTATACGGGAGTAGCCAAAAGCCGATTAAAATCCAGACGCAGCTTCCTTGGAACAGTGGAGGAACTAAAAAATACAGACCACGCAGAAAGACTCGAAATCTGGAAAGCTGACAACAATCAGGCAGCAGAATCACTTCCAGCAGGTTGTCACCTGAATTATTCATTCTGGAAACACTAAATAGATAACGAAGTGGTACCGCGCGGACGAAATACAATCTATTTAAATGGGGTTTGGCAGAAGATGATCAATGTCAATGTGGTGAAAGGCAAGATGGGAACCATTTATTCAATTGTAAAGTAATTGGAGCATTTGATCCATCAAAACGTTATCGTGATTTCGGAGAAGACACATTAAAATTTATAGATTATTGGGAAAATATTGGTATATAAATCGACCGGATACGCGAAAAAAAAATGATATTTTCAATACTTTTGATATATAATGGGCAATTTCTGAACTTTATATAATCTTCGCTGGATCTACAGTACTTCTCCGAATGTCCATACTTTTCACACTTCCTACATCTACGCGCGCTGAATGCGTCAACAAATGGTAATGATTCCATTCTTAATCTTCGTGCATCCGGGTGTCTGCGGTGTAAGTGTAACATACGTTCTGGTGCCTTTTGCAGTGTTAACCTTGTTTATTGCGATAGGTTTTTGACCTGTAATTGTTTTAAAATATTCTTCTGTGGCATTTTCAGACATGTTTTTCGTTCTAATACTGCAACATCATCGGCATATGCTGTAACTTTTGTCTCCTCAGGCTTAGCCTTGAGAAGCGTGTTTATCATGGAGCCTTTACCAAAGCCACCTATGCGAGTAGCTTGATCAGTATTTACAATATGTAGACTATGGTTATTAATGAAATGTAATAGTTGAATACCTTCAAGGTTAGCTTGTAGCGCTCCCCAAGCTGGATGAAGACACGGTCTCCCAGGATTACAAACGGATATTTCTTTTCTCTGCGATGAATTAAAAGGTGTTCCCACTCTGCCGACGTGGTTTTATGATGCGGCACTGCATAAACAGCTACCACCTCAAATCTAAAGTGTTAAGTGTGAACTCTAATTCCCAAGCTTTGAATTCCTTCATGATTCCTTCATGAGTGTGTGGAATACAAATATCGATTTTCACGAAGTTTAGTAATTTATGTATAAAAATCGCTACTCCACCTCCTTGGCTGTGCTTTCGATCACTCCGTAATACTATAAAGTCAGGAATTTTGAAATTTTAATTAGGTTTTAGCCATGTTTCACATAGTGCACAAACAGAAACATTATTTCTCGACAGAAAGGTTACAAGTTCCCCATGACTATTATATGCTGATCGACAGTTCCACTGTACGATTATGATATCGCTCTTGCCAGTGGAGAGGGGTGTGTGTTGTGTCTACCATGCACGAAATATAAAATTATGGGGAAATTACGGCTTTTAGATTTAATTTAATATTAGGTTTGAATCATTTTAATTAACGTTATTAATTTTATTTATTTTATCTCGAAATTTTTAGTGTTAGATCCTTTTTAGAATTAGTTTTATTACTGACCCATGAGCCCTTAGGCTCTTTATTTGAAACATTTTATTTTTCCTTATTCGGTGTTACTGTATTATTACTCTTGTATAATTGATTAAAATCTTTGATTAAAGTCATGTTGTCTTTTTGGTTTGAGGTATAAGTTAATGTCCGAATGTTTTCTTCTAGCCTTTACATGAACTATTGTAGGATTGTAGGAGAGGGTGGACTAGAGTCCCTCCGATGTGCTCTTTTATTAGAGTTGGTTCCAGCCAAATTTTCCACAGCAAAAGTGTTACGTTTTTCCGACTTAATGGCTCGATATCCTTGTTTTGAAAAATAGGAGGATTCTGAAATTTAGTAATATTATAGACAGACTTGGTAAAGGAACCGAGTTCTGGAAAAGAGTCGTCATTAGATAACTATTGGAATCTATTAAAGTTAAATCTAGAAAACGTTTGCGAGTTAGAGTGACGGGTATCGGGATCGATATGTTGAGCTCGGTAAGTATTCAAAGCCCAGTCGATCCTTGTAATGGAGCAGGCCTGATGGACGAACGGAGTATGTCTATCCCTTTTTTTTTTGAAAGCTCTATCTCAAAAGAAGAATTATTTCGTAGTCTGTTGTTAATTTTTTATAATAAATCGATAAACACAGGATACATTCCCCCTCAGTGGAAGGAACACTATGTTTGCCCTATACTCAAACCGGGAAAAAATCCCGATGACCATAAATCATACAGGCCTATTTCTCTAATATCTTATATGGGGAAAACGTTAGAAAATATTCTGAAGTTCAGGTTAGAATGGTGGACCTATAACTTCAAACAAATTTCGACAATCCAGTTTCAGAAAAGGATTTAGTTCTACTGATGCATTAAGTTCTTTTACATTATATATTCAGAATAATATGGCCTATAAACGGAGTGTCGTATCTGTCATTATTGATGTTCAGTTGGCTTATGATAATGTCAATCTGTCCACATTATACAAACAGTAACACGTGGGGTTAACCAAAAAATTTGTACATGGATATTTAACTATTTTAATGGTAGGAAGCTAACAGTAAGATATAAAGGTATACAATATGCCTCGGTTTATTCTGGCAAAGGTTTAGCCCAAGGGAGCCTCCTCAGTCCGTTATTATACACAATTTATACGAAATCTATAGAACAAATTTAAAATAAATCGATAGTGATATATCAGTATGTAGATGATCTGGTGATAAGTGGAGCAGGAGCTTCTATAGACTTAGCAATTCAAAAATTACAGATAGCGCTAAATAAATGGAAAAGTCTTCTAGTTACTTTATAATTGGATATTAATATGGATAAGACTCGTGGTATCTTGTTCACAAGAAAATTCTTCTTATCGTTTTCTCTCGGTTGTGTGTTTATTACGTTCAACCGTCAATATGTTACGCTCTCCACAATCCACGAACAGATATGTTCGGGTGGAAGGAACGGTGAACACAGGAACAGAGGGCGGCGATAACGCTGTCCCCGGCCCCTCTCATGATTTTATCCCAATCGATGAATGTTTACACGCGCCATCCGTACCACACATTTATGCGATGTCTGCCGGTTCGTCAGACGATAATCGTGATGATAATGATGACGATTATCAGCTTAACAAAGAAGTGAAGCAACTTAGCTGGGCTGCTGCTTCGGAGCATAACAGCAAAGGTTCCCCGAAACGGAAACGTCTAGATTCAACAGCGATGATAATTCCGACACAGAATCGATTTGCCCCTTTAAATCATGCGTTCGACGCTTCGACGGATGTGAATAATGTACTACATGGAAACATCGGCACCGGTAACAGTGGCAATACTTTTAATAGTAACAATAATAATAGTAATATTAGTAATATTAATTATAGTACTAATAATAATAATAATAACAAAAATAAAACTCCACCCATTATATTTAGAGGTCCGCTGCAAATAAGCCATAATATATTTGTTTCTCAGATCAAAGCTAACTTAAAAAATAATTTTAAATTAAAAACGAATAATAATTCCTATATTTTATATTCGAACAATATCAATGATTATGATCAGTTACTAAAGCTTTTAAAAGATCTGGGCATAGAACACCACACGCATACGCCCAAGATAAGAAAACCAGTTAAAGTAGTATTAAAAGGACTTCCGCTTAACGTAGACATTTATGATATTAAAACAGATATACAAAATAAAAGCAATGCAATAATTGATATTAAACAATTCACAAAAAAAATTTCTGAGAACAATACTATCATAAATTTACCGATTTATACAGTAATATTTCCACCGAATACTAGTATTAAAGACGTAATTAACATCAAAGAAATATGTTACTGTTTAGTACGATGGGAAAAACTAAATGTAAAAAATCCAGTTATTCAATGTTTCAAGTGCTTAGGATTAGGACACGTGGCATATAACTGTTACAAAAAAACTAAATGTTTAAAATACGGCGGACCGCACTACTTTAAGGACTGTATTAATCCACATACAGTAAAATGTGCAAATTGTAGTGGCAACCATATTGCAAACTCTAAAAGCTGTACTGTATACAATAAGATATCACAAATCATAATTAATAAAAATTTGCGTGGTAACGGTCCGGAATTAAATAATAGAAACTTATTAAACTTTCAAAAAACTATCGTATCACCTGATACTGTGAATAAATCTATATTAAGTAACAGTAATAATCGTAAATCTACAAGTAATAACAATATTAACAATATTAATAACATCAGTAATAACTGTACGCGTACGTATGCGCAAGCTGTGTCGAGACAAAGTATCAATAGCATTAATTCTAATAATAATAATAATAATGATAGTAATAATAGTAATAATAGTAATGACCTTACTTTCTTATTTGATTTATGCAAAACAATAGGGCTAAATAAAATATTTACGTGTTTGATAAACATTGTCGCTAAGATGAAAACTAATTGTCAATCTGATATTTTCCATATTATTACAACGATTATTGAATGTGTCACCGATACGTTCGTAGTCGACTAGCTTTAAATTTTAACTCACTTCTATTTTAATGACGAGCAATGGGATTAATATTATCGGTTGGAATGCAAATTCTATCACAAGTAAAATATTAGAAAAATCACTTCATGTACATGAATAACGCGAAGATTGCAGCAATCTCTGAAACGAAAGTTGTTGATAGTACACAGTTGATCATACCGAACTATCAAATTTTTCGTAATAACAAAACAAACAGAAGCGGTGGATTTGCATTACTTATTCATGTTAATATAGTATGTGTAATTGGAGCTAAAATTTCAATTGGTGGCAAATCACTCGTTATCTTCACTGTCTATCGGCCACCGATCAAACCGACAAATTTTCAAAGTGAAATAAAAGTTCTAATGAAATACGCTGACAGGGTTTTATTAATAGGTGATTTAAATGCTAAGCATCATGCTTGGAACGGTTACAGTGGAAACGATTTATTAATTCTATCCTCAATTTTGAACATGCAAAATAAAAACTCCATATGAACCGACCTTTTTTCCGGGACATCCACGTGCTAAACCTAGCGTTATCGATATGATCCTTACTAAAAACTATTATGATGTTTCAGACCCAATATCAGTCAGTAAATTGTCTTCTAATCATAATCGTATTATGTTCTCTCTTGGTGGCAATGTTAAACAAGCTGAAACAGAACCAAAATTTAATTATCACCAGGCTAACTGGAAGAAATATCAACAATATATACAAGGTGAAATTAAAATTCCAACCACCCTTCAAAATCCTATTTATATTGATAGCTTCATGCGATATCTTAACTATACCATACTAAGTGCAGCTGAAAAATTCATACCTTTAATTACAGGAAACGATGTAAAAACTTCGATATCTTCTAGCACATTAAAAATTATTGAAATTAAAAACTACTACAGGAAACTGTACCAGAGGTGCCACAACGGAAATACATATAAATTTAAACAACTTTACTATAGACTAAAAAATTTAGTAAAAAAAAGACTATCTCAAGAGAAAAACTATCGTTACAATAGATATCTAAGTAATGTCTCGCAAAGCAATAACCAACTTTGGAAAATAAATAAATATTTTTTCAGGGGCCAAACACACTTGCCACCTATTTCTATGCCTGGAAGCGAAAGATAACGTAGCATATTCTACGGAAGCGAAAGCAGATATGATAGCTGATCACTTTGAAAATACACATGCTCAGAATGACACAATGTCCACGCACTACCACGAGCGTAAAGTAAAGCAAACAATCATCAGAACCCTCAGAAACACACACTCTACTGGTCATGATAAAATTAGTGTCAAAATGATCAAAAATTTACCTCGTAAACGCAGTCGCTCTAGCAATGGTATTTAATTCTTGTCTTCGGCTGTGTTATTATCCTGTGTCGTGGAGACTTTCTGTAACTTTGCCTCTACCAAAATTGGGCAAGGATGTCCTTGATGAAGAATATCAGACCTATCAGTCTGATTAATAATATTAGCAAATTATTCGAAAAAATGTTGCTGACTAGACTTAGAAAACGTAGCGATGCTAATAAAATCCTTAACAACTTCCAATATGGCTTTCGTCCTAACTTAAGTACTACTACACAGTTAGTTAAAATATGTGACCAAATTACCGATAATTTTAATAAAAACAAACATAGTGGATTAGCATTATTAGACATTGAAAAAGCCTTCGATACCGCGTGGCATAATGGTATTCTTTACAAGCTAATCAAATACAAATTTCCATGGCATTTGATCTCTTTAATTAAATCTTATTTGACAAATAGAAAATTTTACGTAAAAATTAAGGATCACAAATCAAAAATTAGATACGCAACAGCAGGAGTACCTCAGGGAAGAATCCTTGGACCATTTCTCTTTATTATTTACATAAACGATATCCCCAGCATGAAGGAAGTTTATATCAACCTATATGCTGATGATACTGCTATAGTGACTTCATCATATCGCATTGATACCATCAGTAATAGACTAACTGCTGCAGTTGCAAAACTATCCAAATTCTTCTTTAAGTGAAAATTAAATTAAACGATAGTAAAACAGAAACAATTTTTTTTACGAGACGGAAACCCAACATAAATAGTTACGTTAAAATTAAAAATCAGTACCTAGATTGGAAATCAAACATTCGTTACTTGGGAATTACACTAGATAGTAAGCTGACCTTTACAAAACATGTAAACGAATCTATATGCAGAGGACACAGAAAAATGAGCGTACTATTTCCATTATTTAACAGGAAATCTACACTGTTACCAATTTAAACTCTTACTTTACAAGCAGGTAATATCGCCCACAATTTTATACGCCAGCCCAGTCTGGTCTAGCACCAGCTTAAGTAATATTAACAGACTTCAACGATTACAAAATCATTGCCTTAGAATAGTTCTAAACAAGACTAGATTTACACGCATTAAAACAATGCACGAAATACTAAATTATCCCTATATAGAAGAAACAATAAAGGTTAATACAAGAAAATTTTTTAACACGTGCTCCAGGTCTACTGACGTTATCATTAACTAAGTTGGTAACTATGATTATCAGTCTCTACGGCACAGGTACAAAAAATATAAACACAGACGAATAAAACATATTTTACTTGAGTAGTATATCTGTATGTTAATCCCAGCATTCTATTTACATTAACTCTATTTTGTGCTTAAATTTATTTTAACTACGATTATTATTCACACAGCTGTTTATTTTTAATCACTTATATTACTTTCATCGTTAGTTAACGAGTAAGCTATTTCATTTGTCCTTTTAATTTTTAAGATGCAGGTTTTTGTGGAATTTTTTCCTATAATTTTTCTAGTTTAATTCTTTGTTTGTATTTATAATTAACAATAAGTGTATTGAGGAATTTCATTTTTTTCCGGAAAGATATTATGTAATTTTAATGTTTGTTTATAATGTACCCTACAAATATCAAATACAAATTTTTTCTTTCTTTCTTTCTTCAAAATTCTTCCGTACATCACCACTACTGCGCATTAATAAAAAGTCTATTGTCTTTGAGCAGTCCGCCAAATACCTGTTGGTGATGTTTGACCCTAAAATTTCATGGAATGAAGAGACCGGATTTTTGTTACAAAAGTGCAACAAAGGACTTAATATACTACGAGCAATTACCGGAATGAACTGAGGTGCTCATCCAGTAGTAGGTCTTCAGATCCCATATAGATTATATTGCGCCGTTCATTACTTTTAATAAAACACAGATAAAAAAATTACACCTGATGCAGAATGTGGTCCTTCGCTTATGCTTGGGCGCCGCGCTCCACTCCCATTAATATCTTACAGGCAGAAGCTGCAGAGCTTCCCGGAATTTCAATGAATATATTACAGATATTAATACGACAGTGGGTCTGGCATCTTCACAAGCGTGGAAATAAGGTGAAGTTTAAGTGGGTCCCTGCCCACCGTGGCGTCCGTGGAAATGAGGTAGCGGATACGATTACTCGATCGGATGTAATTCCGGCTATTGAGAAGCACATTAAACTACAGTGGAGACAGTTAATACCGAAGCTTAAGGAAATGTTGTACCGTTCTTTTCAATCGTATTCTGAATTTCAAAGCTTGTTAAAAGGTAAAAAATACGCCATTATTCAAAATACAATTCCAAAAGAGCCCTGGCATGGGGATCTTCTCCATAAAGATTTTTTATCTGCGTTTGTTAGACTAAGGAGTAGTCATAACTGTTCACCTAGTCATCTTGCCAAATTGGGGATCATTAGAATGGGAGTTTGTGAGATATGTAATATTGAAGATAGCATCGAAAGATCTGATCCTGCCCAAAATACAAAAAGCTTTATTTCTGAACTTTTATCGACAAGGAATACGCTTCCAATACAACTTGAAGAACTTATTGTGAATCCTATCTCCTTAGATTACATTATATAATTTTATTAAAGCTAATAATATAAGCTTAGTCCGAACAATCCACTTAAACTGGCCAAAGGGTGAAAACTGGTCAAAAAAAAGCCTAAACCTTTTTTTTTTTTTATTTGTATTACAATATTAAGAAAAATAAAATCTGAAATAAGTAATAATTATAGATACATTATATATACACGAAAAAATAATCATGTAGAACCATAGCTCAATGGTATGCACTACTAATACATAGCATATATACTATAAATTCAATAAATCATGCGGTTTAAGGCGATGCAGCCTACGCATTCCCGTATTCAGCAATTTATTTACTTCTATATTTACATGAGCCACAAGCCGGTGTTCGTGCGCAAATGCAAAATCGCGAATTGTTTCATCCACTTTCTTCAGCTGCAGATTCCGATGTAAATCATCGTTACGCTGGAATCGCCTCTCTCTTGCGATCAGGCGTATAACTTTATTCTGCGTTCTCTGGATGATTGTACGATTCGATATTGCAGCACATTCCCAGAGCTTTAAACCATAGGTCCATATCGGTTTGATCATAGATAGATAAATCAGCCATTTATGATACAAATTTAACTTCGAATTATGTCTTAATAGCCAATAAAGTTGGCGAATTCTGGCGTTAATTCGGTCGGGCTTGGCCTTAATTTGGGGCTTCCAGGTTAACCTTTCATCTAGATGCATACCCAGATATTTAGCTGAAGCAGATGTTGGTATCTGTTTACCATTAATGTAGACACCCCGATGTATGTCTATTGGCCGCATTCCATAAGTTACATGAACTGAGTTTGCCTCGTTTAACTTAATTTTCCAGTTCTGCATCCACAAGACCGTCTTGTTGAACGCATCTTGTAACATGCAATTGGCTTCTACTTGTGTATTAGCAACAGCAAGGATTGAATCATCAGCGAACATGGCAAGTGTAGTACCTTCAATTTTTGGAACATCAGTACTAAACATGAGGTAAAGCAAGGGACTGAGAACACAAGCCTAAATCGAATAATTATTCTTATTATAGTTTTGTAGATTATTTATTAATTTATCTGCCACGTTGAAGTAACGTCGCTTGCTAAAGAGTCGATATAAGCAGATGAGCACGAGTTTTATTACAGACAATACTCAACATGTTTAATAAATGTGAAACCTCCATTCGGTATTACGAGTAAATATTTAATGAGGGGTTTTTCGTACCTATGTTATTCACTATAGGAGGTGGCAAAATACGCGGCCTTCTTTTTCAAATAAAATAAATGGAGCTTTATCGGAATTTATTTTGATTCTCTACATAATAAAGTAAATAGATAAATAAATAAAAAGTGTACTTCGAAAAACAGAATTAACTATAACATAAAAGTACAAAAAAAAAAAAAAATGAGCATCCTGAAAACATATTTCTAAGTGTAATAACCATATACAATAATACAATAAAATCGATTACAGGAAAAACACAACCAAAATCTGTATAAATTTTAACTAAATAAAATCCTGAGCTAGGCTTGTCTGTATAGCGTCCGTTTAGTTGTACAGGATATAGTAATATCATCAGCATATAAATGTTTAATTTTATTATGATTATTATTTATTACTATTTTCCCATTAATGTGCCATGTACTGCTACTATGTTTAATTTTACAACAGTAATTAGAAGAAGAAGAAATACGAGAGGTCGCAGTTTGCTGTCTTGGAGATAAATTTTACGCGGAAATTACCATTTTTAACTATGAAATTTCGATTACTTAAATAATCTTGAATGAGTCGTCGAACTAAGTAATTAGGGAATATAAGTTGAATAATTTTTGTATATTAAACCAACTTGTTAGGTGGTTTCCAAGGCTTTTTCTTTATCTAATAACAGCAATCTCGTACGTTTATTTTAATTACGTTCATCAGTTGTCCCAAATTGTTGCTTATTGCACGACAGTGGACAAATTACCCTAAATCCAAATTGTTGTTCTACAAGAATATATCGATCATTTTTCAGTCTACTCAGAATAATTCTGTCGTTTTACTAAAGCTACTCAGCAAGGACACCGGATATATACATTAGAGATATTCTTACATGATTTAGGCATAGGAATAACTTCAGACAATTCCTGCAGTCGTGAGAATAAAAATGCAGTTGTGAGAATAAAAAAGTATTATCTGATCAGTATCATAGAAATATTATTTAGACCGCCTAATTTTTTGATTTTAAGTTTATTTTTAACACCGTCTACCGAAAGTAAACTAAAATGAATTATTGATGTCATTATAACACAAATAATCAATATTTGAATAGCGACAAGTATATTAGTCAGTTACTTGTGGGGTTAGAGAAAGTTTAATTTTTATTTTCCCATAAAAACCAATAACAAATTTACATATTCATGCAATAACAGTTATTACAGGGCATAAATATCGAAATAAATAGTTTCACATTTATGAACATAAATAAAATATCATCATTGACATTTAACAATTCCCAGGTTTTTTTTTTTATACATATATATTTATTTACAAGAATTTGTGTATATAAAGGGACCTAGGACTATTAATAAAAAAAAATAGAAAAATTAATACTTAAGGTAAATTATATACTTAATAAACATATATCGGTTATAAATTCATAAACATGAAAACAAGTATTTCACATGTGGGTGTAGTAAGTCCATTGCGTGTGTACTTATATTTAAGGACAACAGCTGGCATGACAAAACATAGTCCCAGGCATTACTGCGAAATGTGTCATATGTACAAAATTAAAAGAGTAAAAAAAAAGAATAGAAAATAGCAAAATTAAACTTAATTGCTACATTATATATTAGGTTCGCTTTAATTAAATTATATCGCCAAAGTAGCTGCTTACATATAGCGTAAGTAGGTATAAATTAAGATAAAAGATTTAAATATTAAGAACACTGTATAAAAAGGAAGTAATTACTATATTTATAATTATTATCGCCATTGTATATTATTATTATTATTATTATATTATTAAACATTAGCGTAAGGACAAGTTAATAAGATTTACCATATATATATATATATATATATATATATATATATATATATATATATATATATATATATATATATATATATATACATGCACATACATACGCATGTACACATATAAACACACGTGTATTAAAAGGATTGATCAGGCGCTGGCAGGCTCAAAGTTAATTTCCTTTTCATTAGAATATGAAAATATTCTAACAAATGATCAGCATTTTTTACATTTCGAACTAAAGGTAAGTTTTCATTAATTTGGTATTTATTCCTTATTTCGCTAAAGGCACAACATTTGAAGATAGTACGATGTATATTATCAATTCTTTCGAGATCGCAGTACTGGCGATAAGGTGAAGAGTTCAACTTAAATCGATTTAAATACTCTCCGAAATTACCATGCCCAGACAAAAGCTGCGCATTAAAAAAAAAGTAATTTCAAGGTTGCGTAATTTATACCTATAATTAATGTTTGGAATGAATGAAAATGTTTTCCTACCAAGTTCTCAATGCAGTGGCCAAATGTTAATTAATTTATGTTTTAGATAGGTTTTCAATTTATTAACTGGTGGTGTTGGGCCAAGATCAGGAATTAAAGTATTGTTTTGAAAAATTTTAAGGATCTAACTAGATTAAGATTAAGCGTAATCCTGTATTCACTTAGAATGACGCTTCCAATAATAAATAAATCCACGGGTAAGAACAATTCCCAGCTTAGAAATGGGAATTGTACTATTACAGACAGAAGGGGAAAAACTAATATACTTATTTATGCGAAACGAAAAGACACATTAGAAAAGGTACGCGTTTTACAATTCGTTATTTACTTATGTAAGCATATGTAGATTAAACGGTAAAAATATTCAAACCACCTCGTGTCCCTTCAACTCAAAGGATACTTCTTGTCCATAAAATTTGCTTTCATAATTTGAAAACCAGGTTAAGAAATCTTATGAATAGTGTAAAAAAAATGTTAAAAGATAACGACAAAAATTAAATAAAGAATAAAACATAAAATAAAAACCAATTAATAATAAATATAACCGTACTATTGTTGATAAAATATGGAAAAAAAATCTCGCAATAAAAGTGCAGAAAAATAAAAAAAGAATTATTTGGTTTCAATAAATTATGTGAGAAATCATACATGTAAAATAAAAACATTTAATAAATAAAACATAAATTGAGCAATAAGAAATAATAATGCATTATTAAAATCAATTAATAATAACAAAACAAAATATAAAAATATATTAAAAAATTCGAGAGTATATGAATTAAACTGTTATCAATGTAAGAAAGGATATATATGAGACACAGGCGGATAATTTACAATAAGATTTAAGAAATATTTAAATTCACGTAAGAACAATGATGAAAAATCGTTTATTGGAAAACATATTAAAGAATTAAAAGACGAAATCATTAATGTTAACAAAACTTTTACATAAAAAAGAATATTATAAAAAGAAAAGTATTCGACAAAGTAAATAATAAAAGAAAGAGATAAAAATAATTGATTGAATTAAATTTTTACGAAGAATTACTTCTAAGAAGTGTATTATAATAATCAATTTTTACTTTAGGCAGAAGTTCTTAATTATTTTTATTTTACTTTATTTTAGGTATGTTTATATATAGAATTTGTATTGCTGATTGTAGAATTTTTTGTTTATCACATTCACTATCAGATTATTTTATATATACTATTTTTCATTTTATTCATATTCGTAAATTGTATATTTATATTAGAATTTTTACATTTTGTATTACAAACAGATTGAGTTGTTTTCCCACATTCACCACTAATTTTTATTTTGTTAATTTTTATAAATTAGAATATGTAAATTTTATTTTTGCATTTTATATATATATATATATATATATATATATATATATATATATATATATATTGTATATATTCATATTTTTGTATTTAAGTTTATGTTCACTCGACAATGGCTTAATAGTCGAAAACCTTTGATTAAGCGATGGGTGAATTTAACTCTTTTCCTAATGTCTATTTTTTTTTAAATCACTACATTCTACACTGTTATACCTACAAAAGCTTTTAAAGTGTATTTTATTTTAACGTATACACACACACACACAATCCATATTTCATATAACGTTTATATTTACTCGATTGTTCGTGCACATCCTGCAACGATCATATCTTATTCAAACGTGTCTGTGAGTGCTTCTGCGGATCTAAAAGAATTAAGTTGATATTTTGAAAATATGCGATTAACATAAATATTAATATTACAATGACATTTCTTCAAGTAGCGGATGAAATCTGTAGTAGGTGTTGCAATGTCAAGGAAAGAACGTAGCAAAGTGGCTTCCTTGGTTGCCCTATCAACGAGTTCATTTCCAGGAATTCCAGAATGACCGCCACACCAGAGGAACGTTATTTGCAATATGAAGTGGTTTCTTGAAGCTCGTGTTAGCAATATTGCGTCTCATTGTAATAATTGGAGATGGCTACTAGTGTAGCTACCACCGAATCTGAGCAAATCAGTGCTTGTTTCACATTATCCTGCTCTCTAATATATTGGACAGGTAAGTGTATTGGCTAGAGTTCATTAGACAGAATTGGGAATATCTCACGTAGTGAATATTGTGTTAAAACTGAGTTACATTTTACTAATGAACAACGAATGCATTGATGACCGATACATCAGTGAAAACGATCGATAAATTACAAATAAAACACCGAATTAATTAATAACAACGCTTTACCCTCGGTAACTACGCGCTATAATTTAATTTAAATAAATCTGTATCGACGACATAATCATTTTTATTTTTTATTTTCTAATATAAAGAAATTTTCACTTTTACCGATTTCAAGAGAAACAAGAAAAATCGAAAATTGCATCGTGTTGTTCAAAATTTTCGAAAACACGACGAAAAATTAGAGTTTCCAGCAGTTGTAATTTCCCTCTTATTTTGTGGAAGTATTTATCGCGTGTGTATCATCGATTAAACAACATTACGCCAGCTTGTCCTATCGTAATAATTGTTAAACTGTTTATTTTTCCTACTAGAATCGGAAAATAAATTATTACATGTAGAAATGAAACAGATGTCAAAATAGATTTTCGGTATTTCACGAAAAAAACAAATCTATAAATTATATATTTATCTACGTTACGATCAACAACACCATAATTTAGAACGTAAAACGATAATTTATAAAATGCGAGATTAATAAATGGATTCGTCCGTCCTATATAATAGACGTATAAAAATTCGTTCGTCCTATATAATAGGCGTATAAAAGGATTTATATCACGCGACGTACATAAACGTACACATACGCATATATTACGTATGTGTGCGTAGTCTTTTATTTATCAACGAAACTTCGAAAGTGGAAATAAATCATTTTATTTTATTATTACCGAGTTACTTTGCAAAAAAAAGGAAGCAAAGCGGCGTTACTCCTAGAATCGTACATTTATTTCCGTGATTAGAGACAAAAATGATAGACCGAATTCAGCATAAGTATAAACTGTGCAAAAAGCCACATACACGTGTATGGGCACTGCATGAAAATGTAAATACTTAACGTTGACCTCGAACGAGGAGAAATTATTAAATTCGGAAGGCGATATAAATTCTTTAAATTAACGAAGCAAAACATCACTTCTCGATAAAATTAAAAAGTAATTTAATTGATTACAGGGGGAAAAATATAAAAGGCGTTGCGACTATCATAAGATGATTCAAACGAACGATTAAATGACAAACTGTAATGTCGTGTTTTCATATGTATCGACTCGTCAGGATGAAGCTTAGCATCGTGCTCAACAGCGAGGTTTAAAAAATATGAGAAAAATCTAAGGTATCTCGGAGTAGTCTATCGTCAACTAGCGTTCCGCCAGCACTTGAAGAGCACCGCAGCAAAGATAAGAACACAAAAAATAACACGCAGCGTAATCTGACTAGAACTACACCGGAAGCAAGCGCGATGGTACTTAGAACGTCAGCTTTACCCTCGGCTTATGGAGTATGTAACCTCTGCCTGAAAAAATAGCGCACACGTAAAGAACGCGGTGAACGTAAAATACAACTAATCTCGAGCAACGTAATGGCTCCAAGCACTGTGTAAGTCCACTACATATAAGAAGGAAAAAAGGCACAGATCAAAGTATCTAATAGCAGCTGATCTCCATATGAATCAAGATACAAACGTACCCGAACGGCTTAAATCCAGGAAACCAGTTCATAAAACAGCTTATCGAAAAGCATAACCTGAAGATAAGTCGCCCAAACTACGAACCAGAAAATATACAGATCACCATAAATTAATCCTCAATCCGAACAACAGACACCCACGATTCTATTTACCGAGGAAACAATGGCATGTACATACATATGCACACACACACACTTTATTAACTACACGAAATAAATAATCGACATAGACACGGAATTAAATGAGTAACCTATGCTTAATTCTACGATGTTTGTATATATAACGCATGGTGAGGCTTTATCGTAATCACCTATACGAAATTAATCTATTCTACACCGGTCGTAAAAATGTTTCGAGAATTTTCTATTAAAAGAATCTGGGTGTAATATGTTTAATTCTGATTGTATATTAGTAATTTTTGTGTACCTGTGACGATTTAATATCTGCAACAGTGATTTTGAATCAGTTGTAATTTTTTAAATGTACCGTTTGAAACTGATAGCCAAACAATGCGTAGGTTAATCTTGGCCGAATAATATAATGTGTATATAATACTTTCTTATTAACAACAGATAAACACGATCGTCTATTATGAAAGTATGCGTGTTGTCAATGATATTATAATTATTAAAGGATAAACCACAATCCAGTATGACACACTTAAATATCGATTTCGCCAGTGAATACTTTTGCCAACGATGTTAATTTCTGCTGAAGGTAATTGTTGTCGCCTTGTGAAGAGTATAGCTTCAGTTTTATCAGTGTTTATTTTTAACCAACCCCTACCGGCTATAAAACTTAAAAAAAAGATATCAGCCTTTTGTAATCTGTTGCTTATTGTATTTCGCCTGTAAGATTTACAATATAATGCTAAATCGTAGGCGTATAATGCACCTACAGCATATGGTAACATTAAAAATAGATACGGGCCTAGTACATTGCCCTACGGTACACCTGAACGATAAGTTTTGAAAGAGAACTTATATATACATATATATATTATATATAGGATGAGTAACATAGAACATTCTATTGATTAAATAAGATTTAATTAAATATGAGTGAAATTTAAATTTAAGCAGTTTTAAAATGATACCATTATGCCAAGCACAATCAAAATAGTAATAATCCGGTATACATATTAAGACTAAAGTTGTCGGTTATGTAATCAGCTAGCCTAGCTACTTGGTGTACAGGAGAATAACCCGCTCTAAATCCAAATTGTTCGGCCTATAAGAATTCTGATATTTTCAGAACTGTAATCGATTTAAAATGACTTTTCCAATTATTTTACTAAGAGAGCTTAGCAGATTGATTGGACGAATATTATTGATGTTACTAATATCTTTGCCCGGTTTAAGCATAATTATAATTCTAGCCGTTTTCCACTATGTAGGAAAGTAACTTGTTTTGAGTACACCATTCGCAATATTTGTCAAATATACAATTGCCTTTAGTATGTAAGTGTATTCATCATCACCAGAGGATGATGTGTTTTTTAACTTTTGTTATGTATTTATTAATTTCAGAAGGCATAGCAGGGTAAATATCTAACGGAAAAATTGGAAGAAGTAGTTGAAATCTAACAATTAACCTTATAGGTACATGAAATTATATCATGACGTCTACCCATATCGGAAAAGTGAGAAGCCAGTATTGTCATTTAACCTATATAGCGGCTGATTTGTTACCGGACTATTAGATTTAGTTGGTCTGAATAAGTTTTTACTAGTTTTCCATAGGTTATTGTTAGTCGGCGAGAGTGACGTTAAAAAGGTGTTGCATTTTGAATTTTTTCATCAGCTGATTATGAGATAAACGTGACTAAAAAGGCGTATTTCAATCTGTCATTTTTAGAAAATGAAGCGAATTTATATTTAATTGTTTGGCGTCTATAATAATATTTAATCGATAGAATATTCCTTATATAAAACGGAATACTAGATTTTGGTGAATATTGGGCAACGTTCGGAATACTTAAAACAGCTGCGTCTAGAATTAATTTACTAAAATTTCTCGCAGCAGAATCAACAGCGTAATAAGTGTCAATTTTATCGAACAAATTTATATGTTCGTTAAGATACGTTTTGAACCTAGTCCGGTTAGCATCCTTATAGAAAAATATTCCGCGCGAAGGTACTATTACTGTTAATTAATAATAGGCGTAATATAAGATGATACACGATTATGATCTGAAGACAGTGATGACATAGAAACGGGTGTAGTAATGACATTAACATTTTTTACTAATACTAAGTCAATTACGCAAGGTTTTTTTTGATTATATTAAACTGGTAAATACGTAGGATCTACCGGTGATAAAATATATGAAAATTATACTTGTAAGATGCATTACGCGGAACATCGTCAGCGCAACGTTATTATTGAAACAGTTCCAAATTAACGCCACCTATACGGATAACTGAAGTGAATTTATGATATGTAAATTTTATATTTTTAAGGTTGAAGGTGTAAACGAAGGGAAGGCGACAGATTCGCTGATTTCATTCATCAGGTTGAAAGTTTACTATCTTGAAAACTTGCGTATAATTGTGTCTTTCTTGTCGGTACCGGGATATCGAGGTATTCCCGGCAATGAAATTGTAGATTCATTGGTTAAAAGTCGGTCTTCTACTGGTGTTGTTCTTCAGTTTCATCTCACTTAATATCGTACATTTTACGCAGTCGGAATATAAGAAACTCTGGGAACAGACGTATGGTGGAGTGTATACAGCAGTCGCTTCTTATACCATCAATTACAGTCGTCTCTTCCTAGAATTACATGTTTCTACTACTTATCAGTGTTTGGACATTGCTTGTTTCCGGACCGTCTGTTCCTTATGCAGCTTAGAGAAAACTCCGAGAAACTCCTCACTGCCCTCTACACGCTGGACGTGCAGTTTGCAATGCTGATCACGTCGAGTGCCTTTCTTTAATAAACGCTCTGAACTGTACCTTAAATTACTGCGCGCATTTTGTAACGGTCCTCCTTATAACGTTTTTTGTCCCTTCTTCACTTTGATAATTTACATCTGTTTCCGGACACAGCGATATTTCTAGAGAACGAGTTTATAGAAATATGAGTTAGGAATTACAATATCCACGTTGGTTAGGCTGTAATGGCATCCCTATTAAAAAAGGAAAAAATAAAAAAGAAAAAGGTTACATAAACGCATATTATGTTTAAAAAAAAAGGTGTGATCAATATACATTTCAACGCCTGATCGATTTGAACAAAAGACGAAACTGAATTAGACATATCGTAAATAGGTAAATCTGGTAGCGCGGTAGGTATAGCGTAACTCTCATAATCTCACAATACTACTACTACTACTAAAAACGGTAATTTTATAGTGCGAACAAAAACTGCGAGCGATCTACAAAAGTTTAAAGATAAAGTTTTAGAGCGGAAGGATGATTACGAGATTAGAACTAAGAGAAGTCTGTCGCCACAAATTATTATACATCATGTTCCGAGAGCGCCTAATTATATTAAGAAGTTTAGTTACACCCGGGATGATACGAAATTTAAGTACGTCGTGAGAATTAATTCCGAAGTTTTTAAGGATATCATGATTTATTCTAAAATTTATATTGGCTGGAAAAGCTGTCCCGTTTACGAATACTTCAGCATTTTAAGATGCGGAAATTGTGGTTCATACGGACATCATAAAAACGTATGTAAAAGAGAATGCGTTACGGATTTCGATAAATTATGTGTTAATTGTAAAACTAATGGAAAGGATTACACGCATCCGGTTCATAGTAAAGATTGTCCTATTTTTAAGTCATATTTAGAAAATATTAAGCGTAATATTAAGTATGAGTATTTTTTCTTTCAGTATATCGCCTTTTATCGCTTATAAATGATATTACGCTTTTTAATGTTAACCATTGTAAACTAGCTTCTGACAATGTGTTACAATTTATTATTGATCAAAAATTAGATATTGTGTTTCTTACGGAAATTTACAATGTTAGTAAACCTTTATCTTATAAAGGAATCTTTAAAGGCAAAGTTGGATATCATTCCAGCCTGACTATTGAGGATGTCACAACCAGTAGTACCGGATTAGATTTGTTAGTTTTAAAATTTGACGGTCTAGTTTATTTTCTTTCTTATGTTACTCCAGCCGGTAGCGTAGAATTGTATTTAAATTATAAAATGATTATATTCATTTTAATAAACTTAATAAATATGTGGGTGATTTTAATGTCCGTTACATCTCGTGGTGTAAAATAAACGATAAAAATGGTTTTTCACTTCACAATTTTATTCTTAATAGAAATTTAATTTTGTGTAATAAACCATACGATTAGACACACCTTTAGCAATGCTAACGGAGAAAGCCTTATCGACTTAATTATAACTTGCTTTAACGTAATTAATGGTGTTAAGGTTCTTCAGGTGCCGTCATTTTTAGATCATAGATATATTTTGTTCGACATAATTTCTGAATTTAAAAGTAAAGTAATGTCTAGAATTTTCTATGACTGGCGTAAATTTAATAATTTTTTGAAGAATAACAAATTTACATGTACACCAAATTTAACGGATAACGTACGTAATATAATGGTTTATTTCCGGCGAGCTTTAAACAATTAAATCGTATAAATAAAGCGGATAACTACCGGTGGAATTCGGAACTAAATGATTTACGATCGCAGCTCGGTAAGCTCTACAAAAATAAACATCCAACTTATAAAGTGCTTCTTTTAATGTGTATAGATCTAAAATTAAGCATAATGCACGGCTTCAATTGAGTGCTGCTGATCCATTCGGTAGACAGTATGAAATTCTTAACGATAAAAATTCTTCAATGTCCAGTATTCCTGTCCTAAAACAAGATAATACTGTTGTAACTAACGATTTTACTAAAGGTCGTATTAAAGAAATTTTTCAGGGTAATGATAACTATAACGAAACGAAAGGCATTAAAATCATTAAAGAGAATACCCCCGCTATATATCCTGATGATGTTGAAAAAGTGTTAAAAACTTTTAGAGTAATAACATTGATAATATTAATATTAAATTTATTAAACTGTTTAAAAAAAAAAGCTTATCCTAATAGTTTACCTTATATTTATAGCCAATCTTTACAGCATAATGTCTTCCCGGACGATTTGAAAGTAGGTAAAATAATATTATTGCATAAAGTAAATAATCCTGAAGAGATAGCCAGTTCTTATAGACCGATTACTTTATTACCGATTTTTGGAAAAATTTTTGAAAAACTTTTATTTAGCTATCTTTATGATAATGTTAAGCACGTTATTTCTGATTATCAATATGGATCTTTAATCTACTGAATTAGCGGTTAATAAATTAGTTAATACTGTCAAGGATAAACTTAAAATTTTTTCATATATTGCGGTGATTTCGTTTGATTTGTCGAAAGCATTCGATAGATTGAATATTATCAATCTCCTAAATACTTTAAAATTTAATTGTTTACTATCTACTCGGTTTTTTTTAATATACCATGCAATTATTTTGCCAATAGAAAGCTATTTTAAATACCTGTAATTTCGAGCACGAGATTACTATACAAGGAGCGGTTCCTCAGGGTTCTGTCCTGGGTCCTCTTCTATGGAATATATATATATATATATATATATATCATCTGTGCCTAAACTGTTTACTCATTCTAATATTAAGGTGTTATCATTTGTCGATGATATTGTTATGATCGTTTATAATAACGATCCTACGGTATTAGAGCATATTTCAAATCGGTATATTAACATTTTTTCTCAGAATCAAAATCATTAAGTATCAATGAAAGTGTTGCTTTATGATATGTATTAAGAAACGGAAACCATTTTCTATTAAACTTAATTGTAACGGTAGTAACTTATTGCAGTATTCTTATTTCAAATACTTAGGAGTTATTATAGACGGTAAATTTAATTTTTTAAAACATGTAGAATATATTAACAAACAAGCGGCTATTTAATAATTTCGATAAACTTTATTATAACGTTAACAATAATTACAGTTATAGACAGGCGGTAGTACTGTTTAAAAGTTTAATTGTATCGCGCTATATTGCTGCACTGTTTATTACGACCGTCTAAAATGTAACGGTTTTAGAAATAAATTAGAACAAAGTTATCATTTTTACATTTTAAAACTTATTAAAGGTTATAGAACTATTCATAAAGACGTAGCTTTAGTAATAGCAGGACAGCTACCTTTGTATTTAGGATCGAAGAATTATGTAATTAAGTATAATATTAAGCATAGACAATACGTATGGAAAATTTTTACCTACGTTGAATAAGTTTAAGTGTGGAGATAAAATTTTATCAAAACGATCTTTCGATAAATATATTTATAATACGCTCTGTGAGCAATGGCAGAAGGCAAATCACAAATTCCTTCATGACACATATTGCCTAATTTTAAGAATAGGATTAGATGCAGATTTTTTGTTCCTAACGTTTACATAACGCAGTTGCTAAGTACATATGGTAAATTTAATGAATATCTTTTTCGTTTCAAATTGTGTCCATTTTGTCGATTAAAAGACGCTAGAGCGCACGTATTCGGTGGCTGCAACCCCGAAGGTAAAATTTATGAAAGACGTGATCATTTAAGATTATTAAACGGTAAAAAGGAATTTAAAGAATTTTCTCGATTTTGTGCAAAAACAATCAGAATAAATTGCGGTCTTTTATAATTAAATATGCTATTTTATTTTCAATAAATTTTTGGTTGATTTTACCCGATGTTAATAACATTCCTTTAACGTCTTTTTTTTTTTTTTAATAAAGTAGTTGTTTAACTTTTTTAATAAAACTCTGAAAACTTGTTGGTCTAGAGTTTTATCTTTTTGTCATTTTAAAGTTTATCATTTATTTACTCTTCTTAATTTATTAAGATTAACTAATGCGTTTTAAATTAATTTTTTTTTAAATTTTAAATTGTTTGAACTTAGCCTTTTCTTTATATGTGTACATTCAATATGTAAATACGTCTATGTATATATGTACATTTTTGCTGAATTATTTCTTAGCATTAGTTCTTTTTCCCCGATACTGGGGAAATTCACTTCGAACATGTTTCGAGGAGGATACTACTACTACTACTACTACTACTACTAGTACTAGTGGAATACTAGATGGGCTGCGAGGAATATCGAAATTAACAAACATAGTCGTTTACGTGATTCTAGTTACGACCGCCTACGCGTACAGCTGCGTTTGACTCCTAAGAAAAAAGTTTTAAAGTTGTTGACCTATAACTTTTATTTTTTAAACGACTAAGAAAAACATTCAATATGTAAGTACGTCTATGTATATATATATATATATATATATATATATATATATATATATATATGTATGCGGGGTGTGTCTATACGTCAATGTATGAATATATATATATATATTTTTTTTTTTTCATAATCGATAACTCATTGACTGAGTAACGTGACCTCTATTTTAATGCATCTGATATAATTTTTCTCCACTTGACCCTATTTCGGCTTTCCAATATAGCTTGAACCCTTGTTAATCCAGTAAGGGTCGTGACCGTATCTATCCATCGAGTCGGAGGTCTTCCTTTACTTGTTTTGCCTTCAATCTGTCCAATTACTATGCTTTTTACTAGGCAGTTCTCGCTTTTTCGCATTATATGTCCATAATATTTCAAGATTTTTTGTTGGCATGAAGTATAAAGGCGCTGTTCCACCTTTAGATCTTCTAGAATGGAAGAATTGGTCTTCTTTGCTGTCCATGGGATTTTAAGCATTCTACGCCATATCCGCATCTCAAATGCGTCAATTTTTTGTTTATCTTGCTTATGTAATGTCCATGTTTCTGCTCCATATGTAAATATGGCAAATACTAAAGTATTTACTAGCCTTATTTTTGTTAAGCGAGTAATGGAATGATCTTTCCAAATTTTATTTAATCTCGTCATTGCAGATTTTGCTAGCACCACTCTACGTTTAATATCTTCTCCACTTCCGCCATGACTGTTTATTCTTGATCCAAGATATGTATATGAATCTATTATTTCTATATTCTGTATAGTGTTCAGCTTCTGGGAATTGTTATTTTTATCTATTATCATAATTTTTGTCTTATTTTTATTAATTAAAATTCCCAGTTTTCTACTTTCCATTTCAAGTCTGTTTAGTAAATCTATCATTTCTTTTCTAGATGTCGCAATGAGTGTAGTATCATCGGCATATCGCAGATTAGATACTCGATATCCGCCTATTTTCACTCCTCCTTTATAACCTTCTAGGGCATTCCTCATTATATATTCGGTATATATATTAAAAAGTATGGGAGACAATATACAACCTTGATATATATATATATATATATAATGTAAAATGTACGTATACTAATCCAAAAAAAAAATTTGAATTATATTTTAAATTGTTTTTCTTTTAAAGAGAAAATCGCGAGTGGCTTACACCTGCAACTTGTATTGTTTTCTTATTTCCTATTTGTTTAGTTATTATTTATTAATGTACTAGTAAATAATTTTCAGAAACAATAAATAAATTCCAACGACATCCTGTTTATTTTAAATACGTATACCGTATATAACGACGATCGATAACGTACGAACAATTAAAACGTACGTCACATTCGATGGAAACGTTCGAAGAATACTTATCCAGAAAAAAAAATCACATAAATATTTGTTAAAAATAACAATTATAAAATTAATTTTAATAAAATAACAATATTAATCCGATTAAATTAACCGAATACATTTCAGTCGTAAGGTAAGTTCCACCGGGTATCGTTGATTATTATTAATCGTTTATATGTTGGTTTATAGAATAATACGACGCACGCGATAATCGATGGGCAATTAGGACGTACGTAATTTGACAAAGTAATTATAAATTGCAATAAAAAAAATACACAAACACACATACATATATATATATTTATACATATAGATACATATAAACAATAATTTCTTATTCTTCCTTTATCCCTGAAGAGGGCGTACTAACATTAACAAACTTATGTTATTGTTCTCCATGTTGGCCAGCAGCCAGCGTCGCTTCGTGCATAGCGCCAATGTTTTCGGTGTTCCTTTATTTCTACTCCCGTTCAATTTCCCGGTGATTATTAGACGTTGTAGAGAAATCATATTATTTCTCACAACGTGTTCGAAGAAGCCGAGAAATTTTTTCCTCATTCCGCTGGATAAACGCTATTTTCCGTCGTTGAACACGAAAATGGGGCCAGGCGCCGCCGAAGGAATAGTCAGCATTCCTAATACCGTCATTTTTCAGATAATCATAATAAACATCTTAAGATAATCATAATAAACATTTTACGATAATTATAATAAACATCTTTCAGTAATAATAATAAACATCTATAAGGAAAATAATTCTTAAAAATGAAAACAAGATAGAGGAAATAATTATTTATTTATATTATATATATATAATACACACAAACACACACACGCACGCATATATATATATACACGTATATGCGCATGCGCCATTCACCCATATTACACATATATATGTATTAACAAATGTAATATGGGTGTTTAGATGTATATACGCATATTATACATGCACTTACACACACACCTATATTACATGTATATATTACAGATATGCATATATATGTATATATATCCATGTACCTAAAGACGAAAGTATATATTTCCCAAAAATATAAATAATTATATAATAAAATGTGTCCGTCAAAATTGTACTGGTATTTTTATGTAATTCGGAAAATACAAATTATTTTTAATAACACGTGTTTTCCATAAACTTAAATGGATGGGCTATGTCAAACCTCTTCTTTCATCTGGAACAAAGCTAAATTATTTGCTGGTAAATCTTCCTCTTCGAACTATATCTCTCCCCTAACTACTGAAACATTTACACATTTTGTTGATACGGTCGCTCCTTCGTATGTTCCTAATCAGTCAGAGCTCTATTTCTCTACGCCTATTCAATCTTCAATTTTTGATTCAAATTTTCCATCTTCCCCTATAAGTTTATCCGAAATTAAGCAGGCGCTCCTCAACAAAAAAGTTTATTCTCCTGGTTGCGATGGAATTACATACAAAATATTAAATAACCTTCCTTATTCTGCTATTCTCATCCTGCTAAATTGCTTCAATCATTTTCTTACCACTGGTTCCTACCCTGAAAGCTGGTCTCATTTTCTTGTGGTTCTAGTTAACAAAGAAAAGTAAAACTTATGAAAAAATATTAAAAAACAGAATTGTTTGGTGGTTAGTAAGTTGTATCCTCAGGGAATGTTCGGTTTTTCGGAATAATATAAGCTCTCTACATTGCGTTTCTCATCTGGTTGCTGATATATACAAGTCGTACATATCTAAAAAGTACCTTGTCGCTTGTTTTCTAGACATTAAAAGTGCTTTCGACTCTATTCCTCTTTCAACGCTATATGATACCCTCTACTCCTTAGGGATTCCTTCATTTTTTTGTCAAGGCCATGTGTAATTTATTTACTAATCGGGTTCTGATTTTCAAACATTCTTCTATCTCTGACCCTCTTATTCGGATTGTTCATTTAGACTTACCACAAGGGTCTGTTCTAAGCCCTGTTTTATTCAATATATACATATCCAAACTTTTCCAGGTCTGTACTTATGTTCACACCAATATTTTATCTTATGCCGACGATATTATGCTTTATGGGACTAATGCCGATCTTACAGCTGGCATACAGCTACTAAACAATACATTAGATCGTACTACTACTTGTCTACGAAACTTGGGTTTTTCCCTTTCTCCTCATAAATGTGTCGCTGTTGCATTCTCTTATAGACGCATTAACCATTCTTTAAATGGTCTACTTGTTGACAATCACTTCATTCCATTCTCCACATCCTACAAATATTTAGGTATCCATCTGGATTATAAACTCAACTGGCGTAGTCATATCGAGGCTGTCCACTCTAAAGTTTGCAAACGTATTAACCTACTAAAATCACTTTCCCACACTACCTTTGGAGGTGATCCTCTTGTTTTAATTCTTCTGTATAAATCTTTCATCCGCAGTATCATGGATTACGGTAGTTTTTTATTTGCCAACTCTCCCTCAAGATTTATTTCTACTTTGGACAAACTTCAAAACATATGTCTGCGTTTGGCTCTAGGGGCTGTTGTTTCTACTCCTATATCAGCATTAGAGGTGGAGGCAAAAGTCCCTCCTTTATTAGTGCGGCGAACATATTTAGCTGACAAATTCATGATCAACTGCTTTTCAGCTAGCACATCATCATTATTTCCTCTTTTCCACGATATTTTCCGGCAATGGAGATTTTCTCTCAATCGACGTCCAATATTATGTCTCTCTGCTCATCATCTTTCAAGATACAGTGACTTAATACTTCCTTCTGTACCCTCAAGTTTTTTTAATTTTTCTTGCGCTAATAATGATACAGTCTTTAATGTAGATTTAGATTCTTTCAAAACCTTCAAAGTTTCAGTTCCATCCTCTGTTGCCAACGCCTTTTTCTCATTCTATATTTCTGAAAATTGTTCTGATTTTCTCCCCATTTATACAGATGGTTCTAAATCTAACAATTACGTAGGAGCTGCTTTTGTTATTCCTTCCTTAGGTATTGTTAAAAAATTTACACTTTTAAAGATTTCTTATATTTTTACAGCTGAGTCGGTAGCTATTCTTCAATCTCTCCGCTTTATACAACTCAATCAATTATCTGAAAAAGTCGTAATATTTACTGATTCTAGAAGTTGTCTCTCTGCCTTGCAGTTTTCTCTTTTTAATCCACATGGCTCTCCCATAATACTCAAAATTCTTAATCATATCACTCTATTACAGGGCGTCGGAATCACTGTTAAATTTACATGGGTTCCTGGTCATGCTGGTATCACAGGGAACCTTCTTGCTGATTACTACGCCAAATTCTTCTCCCCTGTTAGTTTACTTATTGCTTATACTCCCTGTATCGATCTTCTCTTCCTTATTAAAACAGCTCATAAAGAATACTGGAAAACTGTTTGGAATAACCCATATACCACATCACAGTTCAAACTACTCCAACCGGATCTCCCTTGTTTTCCCTGGTTTTACAATGTCCCATTACATGTTAGTCTACTTCGCAATTTTATTATTACCATGTGTAGGCTGCGATTCGGAAAAAATCGGTTACCTGCTTCACTGTTTCGTATGCACCTTATCTCATCTCTTTTCTGTTCTCATCCTGCAGACATTCACTGCACCGCTGATGCAAATCACATTTTTCTAGAATGTTCTCACTACCTCGTTCTACTTTATACAATCAACTCATCTCAGTAGACGTTCCTTTCCCAGTCAATATTCCTTTCCTTCTCTCCATCCGCAACTTGGACATTTACATTTACTTATATAAGTTTATTATAGACTGTAGAATACTTGTATAGTTACATATTAAGGCTATTATTTATTATTGTTTGTAATGGGTAAACGGCTGTGGAAGCCCAGTTTAAAAAAAAAATAAAAAAATAAATAAACTGTTATTTGTACCCCTTTGTATTATACTTCACATATATATTTAAAAAAACAAAAATGTATTTTTGGTTTCTGACTAAAAACGAATTTTTGGGATACCCGTTTTATCTGGGGCCCATATGTGTGTGTATAAATAAATAATATACGTGTATATACATATACATATATATCATCATCATGTAGTCATCAGTCTTAAGACTGGTTTGCTAATTTCTTCAACAACTGACGGTTTTCTGTTTTCCTCTTCATATCCGTATATCCTGTGCTACCAGTGTCTTCTATTATTTGCTGTGTATATTGATTTCTTGGGCTTTCCTTTTCCGCGTTTCCATTCATCTGTCCTTTTATAATTATCTTTAGTTTCCTGATTTCACCTGTACGGAGTTGTTCGTATTTCTCTTTTAACTTTTTTCCAACGGTTACGTAATCGTCCATTTTAATAATTTATGTTTACATGCAGTCAATTTATACCAGTATTAGCTCGTATTCGATAATAGCGGTTATCAAAGTCGTTTTTATTACTCGTTATAAATGTTTCCTATAGTTTTTGTATTTTTATTCGAGATTCGATGATACTTTATTTTCGAGTTTTAAAAATCCCTCGTTGGAAAACATGGTTATTCGGGCTTAAATAGTAGTATTATACTTATGCTCTCATCTCTAAAATCGACCAATTTTTCATTTCGATCAACTATCTTAACGGATATGTAATTTATTTCATCCGTATTTACGCGGTAAAATGATAAATAATTAGGTTTTTCGATAATTTTTTCAAACTTGAACGTTTAGCGGAAATTCGTACAACGTATTATCGTTTAAATTTACGTCAGTTATATTACATTTTATTAAATTACATCTAATTTTAATGTTAATCTATACGGTCGTTTGAATAATGTGTTTGTATGAGTTTATGTTTACTAAAATCAAGTACAAGTCCTATCGAGTTTGCAGTTGTGAAATCTATAATCTATTCCGAATATAATTTTATTTTTAACGTATTCGAATAATGACTATTTCCGCGTTCCTAAGTTCTTCGTTTTGTTGAATAAATTCTATTATATCGTTCAATTCGTACATACCCGTAGGTATAGTAATGTTACGATGTTCGTTAGTTTTCGGTTCAATTACTACTAACTCGTTATTCTTACAATTTTTCGAAATATTTGGAATGCTATTGTACGTTACAAAACATTTTAAAGCAACTTCGTACGGACGATCTAATTTGATCCTTTGCTGTTGTTCGCGACGTATATTAGATGTCGCGTGATTTAACGATATTTGAAAACTCATTTTAAATAAAATTAATTAGCCAATCTCTATACGTCAGGGGCGGCTCCTCCAGAGGGGCTCAAGGGCGCGAGCCTCCCTGTGCGAGTTTTTAAGAAATGGATATTATTTAATGACTTAAAAAAAATCAGTATACGGAATAAAACTTTTAATTTTAAAATAATTTTTTTGTAAGAATCCATTTTAAAAAAGGGTGCAAAATATGCGTTTTTTGCGCGGATTCGTTAAACGAACAGCTAAAACACCGGCTAACTATCGTCAGATTTTTTTAACTGTACTGGAACTACGCGATCGACTCGCGTCAACGTTGTCGATAGATGATTTTACGGCCACGTGATAATAACAACCAATAATACAGTACGTGGGCTATTCAGAATTGAGCCCTCACACGGTATATAGAATACATGCGAAAAACGAAGAGAACCGAAGTTTCCCGAGCGTAACTTAAAGGCGTCTGGGAGCTCTAGATAAGTGAGCCCTAGATAAGTGAGCCCTCGACTAATTCACACGCGATTATAACCAATTTTAACAATATATTTGCGTTGTGTGTCATTGTTTACTTCTCGAAAAACACGTGTTTTCATTTGCCGTTTTTTTTTTTTATCCTTCTTTCTCTTCTTTAAATAATCCATTTTACAATATCGATTTTGTTACTTAACTGAATGCAAGCATTGCTTTTCGCCGACACTTATTTTACAGTAATTTTTCAACGTGTAATATTTTTTATTTATCTAATTAAACGTTTAAATTTAATTATTGTTAAACGTTGATTTTTAGAACATAATGATGGATAATAAAATTAGTAATATTTTAAAAGGAAATTTTAAAATGCTTCCATTATCAGAAAAGGTTAGAATTAAGAAACTAGGGAGAGCCACACCCATATTAAATTTGAATCAACACAATAAAGTAGGTACATGTACTTTTATAAGTAGGATTTAATGATCTAAAACATTTAAATCAAAGAGCAAAAAAGCATGAACTATCAGCTCGTCACATGAATTGTTGTATGGGAACTAGGTTTAATGGGTTCTGTAAATATTGTGCTTAAATTAGATTCTGCTTATAGGTTAAACATTATTAAACATAATGAATAAGTAGCTGAAAATAGATATTTATGTCATTACATTTTATAAATTATTATAGTTTTATATTAGAGCCTCCCAAATTAACTTGTCACGAGCCACCACTGCTATACGTAATAGCTAGTTTTATCGCACAATATATCTCTGGCTTGATCCGGTAAATATCCATGATTTTTATAAAAACAACGCTTACAGTGGTTTATAGAGTAAACTACCCAATCTCTAGCCTTTGGACATCCTAATGGATCCAAGTCGAAAACATCAATTTTATTTCCCCAACAACTATTTTATATAGTTTACTCTCTCAGTTCCTTTGACGTATACTATGTACACGTTCGCGACAGTTTCGCGTAATAATTTAACCGCTTCGTGAAATTCCACATACCCGTCTTCCCAATTAATTTTGTGATATCCTTTGGTCAAAAAATTTATCTGTCCTTCTATACCACGTGTCCGTATACGAGGTGATTTTACAATACAATGAACAATTCGGTCATCTCCAAGAGATGCAATCGCCAGTTCCTTTATTATAAATGTATTTTCAATACTTTTAAAACCTTGGAAATCGATAACGTACGAAAAGTCCTTAAAAGGACTATTTCTAAATCTATCGTTAGCCATCGTATCGTAAACACACGTGTATACCGTACAAAGTTCTATGTGAGACTAAATTTTTTGACAACTACACCTACTTATATACTATTTCTTACATACGATTAATCTAAAATTCGTAATACGCGAGTGCTAATATTTATATACTTTTCCTAATGAATTACTCTGTTATTCAGAGGATTGTATACGACTTTATCGTCCATTATTAACACGCAATGAATCGTTACGTTCGATGGTGTGTTATCTCGCCAATTAAATACTACTTTAATATTAATCAGCGATTCTTTTATAACGTTCGGTTGATACGAGCAATCTATAGCAATAACCGGATACTTTGATACATACGTACTATAGTCGACTATAGGATTCATCTCGTATTCGTGTTTGTCGTAATAAGAAGCTTTAAAGTTTTTAAACATTTGATACAGATTAGCGCATTTATTTTCGCTATATTTCAAATTCAATCTTTCTCTCGGATAGTAAACGTTCTTATTCAATAAAATTTGAACGTTTTCTAAATTTAATAAATCGTAAGTCGAAATATTTTTTCTTTCTGGAAACCTGTTAGTACGTACTTTGTTTTCGACTACGATACTGGAATATCTCAAGTAAATTCAGTCGCAGATGAAATCATTATACCTTGGTATACCCAACTTCTGTATAGTAGTTCGTAGTCCATATTATTTAAAATTTCTTTTCTAACTCGCGTTTCTTGCTCGATCGATAATTTTATTTGAGGCATTCTCCATGTTATGTCTCTTAATGTAATGGAATACTTGTCTTTATCGGGTCTACATTTATCGTCGATCTATAGAACGTCAATTTTTGAGGAATACGATATAGAAAATTCTTGTAATCTTCGAAAAATCCCATTATCCTACTCACGGTTATACATAATGAAAAATGTCCCTTTTCATTTCGAATATTCGTCGAAGAATTTGTAATGCGCCAACCGGTATTATTATACTTTAGATCATTTTCAAACGATACTAATCCTTTCATCGTGGTATAAATACCCGGTTTCCTCATACTATCGACATTGTTATCACCTAAATAATAATCTATACGATCGACAAATGTAACATTCCGTTATTGATTACGTTCACTTTTTTGTCTACACCCGTTATTTCAACATATATTTCGTCATTTAACGTTATTTTCCCAGTTATTACGATCAAACTTTTAAATATTTGTGTTGCGATCTCTTCGTTGTATATGTTTATAGAAAACTCCGTCCCCAACCGTTACCACCGAGATAGAAAGGCCTGATGGCTCTGACGTCATATACCTCTGACGTCACGTAAAGAAGGCGAAGATTTCTTATCCTACTAGTTTGTTTACATTTGTTTCTCGTTTGATTTGTTCGTATGAAAATAATTTCCAGTAATGTTCGTTTTTAAAAGTGTTTCTTTTACGTGTCTTTAAATGAAAATTATTTCCAGTAATATTCGTTTTTAAAAGTGTTTCTTCCACGTGTATTTAACTGTTTCTGTCTAGTTTTATACATAAAATCATTCTTATATTGGTTAATTGTTCCATATAAATTTTTAAACGTTTTACATATACCCGATTTAATTAATTTTATGTCTATCAATAAAATTATTCTTATATTGGTTAATTAACTCATATTAATTTTTAATTTTTAAATTTCCCCGGTTTTAATTAATTTTCTGTCTAGTTTTACGAGGGTACTGCATAAGTATTATGCCTAATAAGTGTTGTGTGCCGGGTTGTAAAGGCAATTACGATGCCGAAAATCGCGTTCACGTTTTCAGTTTTCCAAAAAACCATGACATGTGTTTGAAATGGTTAAAAGCAATACCACGACAAAGTTTTAAACCATCAAAACATAGCCGGGTATGCGAAGTACATTTTCAAACAGCAGATATTCTTTGGAAAAGTAGTTACTTTGATGAAAGAAGCGGAAAACTTATTGAGGTACCATTAAAATATCCTAAACTTAAGACATCAGCTGTTCCAACTATCTATCCTAATTGTCCTTCGTACCTTTCAAAAAGTACATCTGTAAGCAGGAGTAGTAGAGATGAAAAAAATATTGTAATTGAGCAAAATAATATAGTACAGGCTCTCAACCAAAGTATAAAAGAGCAAGAACTTTATAAGAAATCTGTTTGTTTCGAAAATTTTGAAGAATTCTTAAATATTTTTAATTTATCAGTTCTTCCTGAAAGTTGGAATAAAATTTTTAACGATAAAAGTGAAATAGTCCTGTTTAAAATTAAATATTCTCCTGCGCCTGTCATAACTTATTCCATAATTATAAATAGAGAGTTACAGTTAGAGACATATTTTTACGGTAAAGAAGTATCATTAAATGTAAACAATTTTAACATTCCATTTTTATTGAAAAATATTCATGATTTATTGTATTTATTAAATGAAATTGAGAAGTTAAATTTATCACCAGATCAAGCAAAAACTCAAAGCATGAAAGAAAATCATGAAAAAGATAAGATTACAAGTATTATTGACCATATTTGTCATATTTTAGAGAGTATAAAAAGTGAAAAAATAAATAATAGTTTACTGTCGTTCATTTCTAAACAGTTAAAATTATCACTTTTACCTAAAGAGAGATGCCGATACTCGTCTGAAACAATAATATTATGTTCCATATTAAACACAATCAGTTCACACGCCTATAATTATTTGCGAAGTTCTGGAATGATAATATTACCTCATTCTAGTACATTAAAGAGTATTTGTAATACTTTACTTACGGATCCATCTCTTGAGGAAAGAAAGTTATTTTTATCATATGCAAGAGGTGTATTTAAGTACTTAAAAGGACGTGAAATAAATATGATATTGCTCATGGATGAAATACATATAAAACCATGGTTAGATTATAAGGGAGGAAATATTGTGGGAACATCAGTTAATGATAATACTTTGGCGAATTCAGCTTTTGTATTTATGATTAGTAGTGTTTGTTCAAGTTTCAAAAGTTATCCACATTTCACCAGTTAAAACAATTAATCACGAAGTACTATATAATTTTATAAAATCGATAATTGCAGGTCTCGAAGAGATTGGTTATAAAATTTTTTCTGTTATAAGTGATAACAACATGATAAATAGTAAAGCAATGAGCAATTTTTCCATAGAAAAACGATTAAACACTGTTTATTCTCATCCAGTAAATCATGAACGTCCATTGTTTTACCTATTTGATTCGGTACACATATTGAAATGTATAAAAAATAACTGGATGAATTCAAAGCCAGACAAAATGCTCACTTATCCGGATTTTGAAACATTTAATTTAAAATACGCATCTTTTAAAAGTTTAATACAACTTTATTATACTGAAAATGATAAACTCCTAAAACAAGGTTATAATTTAACTCCAAAATCATTGTTTCCAACAAATTTTGAAAAACAAAACGTTAACCTATGTCTTAAAATTTTTAATCCATTTGTTATTCAAGCCTTATTGCATTGTGGTGAAAAAATTAATAATTCTCAGCATACAGCAGATTTTTTAAATATTGTATTAACGTGGTGGAAAATTGTTAATGTTAAAACACCTCATAAAGGAATTCGATTAAATGATGTATTTCAGGAACCTATAACGAGTGAATCTTTTATCGCAGGCGATCCTAAGATTCAGTTTTTAAATAAAGCGCTTCACTGGCTAGAGAATTGGAAAAATTCAGATAAGTTTTCAAGAAAATTAACTTCACAAACTCACACAGCCTTATATCATACAATAAACGGTATGTTGAAGATAATAACATATTGTTTCGACGAACTAAATATGAGCTATATATTATTAGGAAAGTTTCAGACTGACGTTCTTGAACATAGATTTGGCAAATATAGACAGTTAGCTGGCGGTCACTATAATATTTCAGTTCGCCAAATATATGAATGTGAAAAAAAACTTCGGATTCAGTCATTAATGTCATTAAAATCTCAGCGTTTTGGAAATTTAACAGTTGATACATTTAGTGACGATGATCTGAACGAATTATCCTCATCTAAGTCAGCGTGGTTTTCACCTGACATAAATATAACTGAAGAAGATATTGAAAACGTAAATCAAGAAATGCCTGTTATTGTTTATTTGGGAGGCTATTGTTGTCATGTTGTTTTACATAAGACTAAGTGTGTAACTTGTAGAGATAATTTGACACTCAAAGATGATCTTCACGTTGATAGCAATCATATTTTAATTAAAACTTTAACTCGAGGATGTCTGAAGTTTCCAAAGGACGAAATAGTTAATATTGTTTTGTACGAATATGTAATTTTTAATGAAATCTTGCAAAATTATGAAGAGAACTTTTTAATTCTTCACAATAAAAAAGAATTTTTAGCAAAAATATCACCGAATTATATGAAATATATTAATTTAATAGACAATTTTCCAGAATGTAGTGAACATAGTGCTGAAAATATTATAAAAATAATTATAAACTCCGTAACAAATATATTGTTGAATAATTACTGACGGAAACAAAACGATTATCATGGAAAAGGAAATAAAAGAAAACTGGAGACGGTTACATCGTGATTAACGCTTTTAGAATAATGGTATGTATAAAATATAATACGAGTATGTTGCATATATTTAAAACTGAATTACTTTCTACGTCCTACGATACGTTTTCATTACTGTTTTTCATATTGAGTCTATTTAAAATGAAAGCGTTTTTACCTTTATATGTGATATTTGTAAAATACCGACCGTTTAAAACGAAAGTTTTTAATTATAAACAATAATTAAACATTATTAATTAAACGATGTACTTCCGTCGTCTTTATCACTGTTTGATAATGGATTGTATAGTTACATACGTATTATAATAATCTGGTTGGTTCGCCTTCTTTATATGACGTCACATTTGAGCCATCAGGCCTTCTATCTCAGTGGTAACGCTCCAACTCGTTTGTTTTCCGTTATAGACGGTCTATAATCGAAATATTCGAAACTCTTTATTATATCGCTCATATTATACAACGAGTACGTAACAAATTCTATGATTTACAACTATAACCTGAAACAGACTTAAGTAATTTATTTTTTTAAAACTATACCTCTATTTATATATATATTTTAAATTTTATAACCTATATCGTCATTCATTCGTTACCATTTTGCTACAAAACATAAATAGAGGTATTGGTATTCCCTGTTATAACTTACTTCATTGCCCGTATATATAAAATAATGTTTGTCTTCGAACCATATTTATTTTTTCTTATTTACTTCTTTCACTATTCGTGGTGGCATATAGATTCTTACAGGATCAATATACATCGATATAATCTAAATTTGCCTACAAATTTAATAAAATTATTCTATGAAATTGCTACAATTAAGCTAAAACCATCTAACTGGGGTTAATATAATAAACTATATATTTATTCTCTTAAGATAGATCTTTGCAACCCAATTATAAAATATCATAAAAAATTATATGTATATACTATACACATACACACACACACACACGCATATATATATATACACAAAATGTATATACAATATATTATATATATGTATATATATATATATATACTTAATTGTTATATATTTATTCTCTTAAAAGAGATTCTTGCAACCTAATTATAAATTATCATTAAAAAAGTGTATATATATATTATATATATATATATATATATATATATATATATATATATATATATATATATATATGTTATACATATATATACATTATACATATATATATATAAAGATATATATATATTATACATATATATATTTTATATTTAGTTTGTAAGGATCTATCTGCATTAAAATAGATAAAAAAATATATGTTAAAAACAAATGATATGAAAAAGGGTACATACCTGCTATACAGAAGTCGACCAATTAAAGTTCATACAATAAAAAAAAAAACATTCGCTTCTGTAACATTAACTGTGAGAGATCTTTTGAACAGACTGAGAACAACTTGACTTTGAGATTGTACAACAGTTTTAATTATCAGGGAATTAAATGAGCGACAGATCTGTAGGAACATCTTTGAACTTTGCTGTTGTACACACTGTCATGCATAGTTGCACCATACTAATTACTTAATTGAAAACACTAAATACCTTTCTATAAAATTGTAATTACTAAAACGATCGAACTATATAATAAAAGGTTTGTTATCTACTTATGTAATCAAATATCAGAAAAGCTTTATTAGGATATTTTAATGAAATGCACATGAATCAAAAAAATTACATTAAATTAACCAAAAACCGCTCACTTCACATAAATCAATAAACAACGAAAAATCACAGGTCTCATCAGTAGCATTACGTGCAAGATGATTTCCAACAGACTGACTGAATCACTTGAAAATGTTGACTACACAAGCCTAGGATTGCGTAACAATTAATGATTCTATATTATCAGGTGATGAAATGAACGACCAATCAGTGTAGCCGCATGATTCGACGATCCTTATCATTCTCTCTGGCCACACCCTTGTGTATTTATGAAATTTCCTCCTGTCAACGAGTCAAACGCATTCTATCGTATTATAGTTGAACTAGAAGTTTCTACTTTTCCCAGCAGATGCATTGTCATGCCAATGACTCTAAAAGTGATATCAAAGAATGACTGCGCATTCTATGGTTTTATAGTTGAACTAGAAGTTTCTAGTTTTCCCAAGAGATGCCTTGTTCAGTCCCGTTTCGCATTTATGAAATTTCCTTCATTCCTAGTGAAAAGAAAAACTGTTATATAAATGAAAACCGTCACAAAGAAAATAATCTTTTTTTAAATAAACTCTACTTTATCATTCCAAGCATTTCACTCGAGCCGTCTCCTGCAAATTTACAAAATTTCTGTCATGCCCAGCAACATAAAAAACCATTATGAAGAAAATAAACAATTATTTCTCATTTCTCGTTCACTTTTACTAGAAAAAAATTATACATATATCATCATAATCATTAATTGCCGTCTCCATGTAAGAGGTAAGCGACTATTTACCCACACATTTTTGAGACCTTGCGCGTGTGCTTGCCCAAAGGCACTAATCCAGCTGTGAATGCGAATCAAAGCAATGGAATGTCTTATAGTCTGGCGACTTTACGTACATTTTTCTTGATTAATTTCAATGCTCGTGATAAATAATCCACATTAGCATACCAATTTTTTAAAACTAGTAAATTGATTCTATAAAATCGTGATTATTAATCTAAAATGATCGATATAATATATGGTTCATTATCGGCTAATATAATAATAATAAATATCTGAAGAACATAATATTTTATAATTAGGTTAAAATGAAAAAATATTTCCTTAATGTCACGAATACTGAAAGTACTAAAAATTATATTACACAAAAATCGACTAACAATGAAAAACAACCGGTCGCTCCTGTAACACCTGTGAGAAAAGTTCGAACAGGCTGAATAACATCTTGGGGAAGAAATCCCAGATTTGCATCGGAATATGCAGTTGAATTGTAGAGAAACATTTGATTAATGAAGTTGGCTGTGAAATAAAAGGCTACAACTGAAATTGTCCAGGTTCAATATACATCGATATAATCTAAATTTTCCTACAAATTTAATAAAATTATTCTATGAAATTGCTACTATTAAGCTAAAACCATCTAACTGGGGTTAAATCTGGAGTCTGTACTCAGTCATCAGGATGATCTCTCGATACTTGTAAGCAGTTCTCCCTAGCTAACTTTATAATTCCTCCGTAAATTACTTCCATGTGGTATCTCATCTTCTTCGAGACCACCTCACTCGGTTACAACCATCTTTAACAAAATCTTATCGAACACTGTGTTGCCACAGTGGATGGAAGGTTCAGTGAAGCTGAATCTCGCAATCATCGGTTTGAGGAATAAAGGGCCTACTAACCAAGAATATCAGTAAAAAAATTTTGTCTCTTACCACTAGTTTATTAGTGCTGTATACCGACGAATAGGTTTGTTGGGTGCTCTGTCACAGTAGGAAGAGGATAGGACCAAGTACAGAGCCTTGTGGAACATCATCATGAATGCCAGTGTAGTGCGTAGTTAGCTGATCCAAGATGTATACTGTCGATCAGTTAAGTATGACAAATGAGATCAAAAATTATATCTCTGCAAACAGACTTGAGGATATACTTACAATTAAAATAGAGTTTGAGTTCAAAACGAACCCCAATAGAAGAATTGGAAAACGGATCACCCCGAAAATGAAAATGTGGCGCATGCTGTGTATGTGTAAGAAAAAGAAATTCATGTACTACGATAAATTCTCAAAATTTTCACGCAAGAAACATTCTCATTGCGCTATTATATGCAAATAAAGAAGAATATCAAATTAAATATTTTTAAAAATACGAGGCGACTTTGTAGAAAATTTATGATACCAAAAAATTTTATTTCGTTATTTGCACGGAATTTTATTTTTAATTTCAATTAACAAACTAATAACTATGCTAACATTACTACTTCGTTAAATATTTGATATTATTTCTAATATTTAATAAAGCCAGCACTAATTTAAATTTACGAATAATTAATTTCTAAACATTTATTTAATTGCTCGAGATAATAGTATTTAAGCAAATAATATGTTAAAAAAGTTCTTTTTAAATTTCAACAAACTGGTATAGCACAAGTTGTGTTATAAAAATAGGCGTGACTGGTGGAAGGTTAAATAAATTATAATTTAAATCGTAACCAAAATTAGAGTATAAAGAATCTTTTAAGTTAGTTTTAATTGCAACAAATTTATTAATAAACATATTGAAGTCGGAGATCAAAGCCGACTTGAAAAGACTTAGGTCAGTAGGCAAGATAGTTATAAGTGGTGCCGTCACGGTTGAAACATGTAAATAGCCAACATTAAGCAATAGCTTCCTTTGTGTAGCTGAAATTTCATTAAACGTAATCGAATTTAATGTGCGAAAATAAATACTCGAACAATAATTAAACGAAGATTGAATTGCTCCTTCATAAATAATTACACGTCCTTTATATTTAAATCCGCCCAATGTCAGGTTGAATTTTTAGGATCATAAGAAATTTCTTATTAACTTTATTCAGAATATATTTGATACGTTGATTAAACTTTCATTATCTAGGATTATTCGCAGATATTTTACCGATTTTACAATAGGAATGAGCTAATTATAAATGAACTTGTCTGTAAATGGTTACAAAACTGAGAAATATTTATGTTGCTAATTAGGATCGTAGCTGATTTTTCTACTGAAAATTTGAGACGAAGCTGATCGAATGTGATTCGGATTTATTTTTACAAATATTTTTCATGTTATAAATTTGAAAAGAAGAATTCAAATTTATCGAAACGCGCAAGTCAACAGATAAGCTAATGATAATTATTATTCGCTATAAATTCGTCTATATTTTTCTGTGTATAACCGAATATGTGAAATATTCCAGAGTGTAAGGTCTAGGACTGAGCGATGAGGAGGAACCACACAGGAAATATTTCATTAGTAAATTCATAATCTTATTTTCCTGTATCACATTGGATTTAACGCTACTACGTTTAAATCCTTTTATAAATACTTACAATTATCGAAAGTAATTAATTAAATTATTATTTCTCGACACATCAATAAGATCGTACGCAATTTTTTTTTAATTGCCTACTCGGCAGAATAATTACGTCTAAAATTAAATCGATTAAGGTGAAGATTAGATTCGATTTCATTCAAACGTTTTACGTTAATAATCTTTTCGAAAAGTTTGTCTTCCAAATTCAGATGAGTTATCGGCCTGTAAGCATTGCATTATCTTTATTTCGTTTATTAATGGGCGTAATACCGTCGACTTTCTCAGATATGGGGAAAACTCCGAAATTTCGATAAAGTTCTAAACAACTTTAAAGATAAATAAGAATTAATTTTAATCACAATTTTAATAACAGTATTTGTAATTTTGTCAGAAGCTCTGGGATTCATTATTGATTATATCTTGTAAACGCAAATGTGAAATATTAATATACGATGGAACAAATTATCAAATGTATATTTTCATATAATTAACGTATACTTAATTAATAATAAGACCAGAACTTCGGGCTACTTATTTAAGCTCGCGCAACATAACACGGGACAAAATAAACAACAAAAGTGAAAAAGAATATTGAAACGAATTATATATACTCAATGAAACAATCAGATCACGTTTAAGAGGACATCGAAGCAGTATGATAGATTTAATATTAGTCACATGAAACTTAAAAGACATAATGACCGAATGAAAAGTCAGCTATGAAATAAATTTAAGCGATCATTTTTCTATATTATGTTCAACGCTAAATGACAAAGTTCAGAGTCAGTGTTAAAGTAATAAACAGAAATAATTTTTGCTACAATATCATAAAACACGGGCGCATAATAGATACTCAATTTAAATGCAACACTAAGGAATATACTGAAAAAATTTCCAACCATACGTTGACACGATATTAAATCAGTCATATTGTAAAAAGAAGTAGTGTATGTTGCTGATGTCTAGAATTACAGCTACAAAACAAAAAATAAATATTACAAACAACTTAAAAGAAGCCAGAGAGAGAACGTTAGAAAAAATTAATAGAAGGTAAGAACTGTTTTGAATTGAAATCAAAATATTATTAAATAAAAATAAAAAGTAGAAATTCCGAAATACAAGCACTTTTACAGATAAAGTCAACACATTTTATATAACCCTACATGTCCATTCATATCTAAATTCAAATAGTACATCCAGCTAGTAACGATGAAGTTAATGAATATTAAAATATATATATATATATATATATATTGAAAAACAAAACAAAAGAACGTTTGGAAAAGTAATCAATAAAAATTATTAACATTAAGTTACCTAGAGTAGCGAGTAAAGCGACAAATATTCTGTTCCGATTAAACTACTATCCACAAATACGGGGAGCATCGACAACAGTTGTACTACCTGAAGCTAATAAACAAGCATATGAATTAAACTCGAATAGAACGATACCTTTACTTTCAAATTAAGAAAAGTTTTCGAAAAATGCACATCTTAGAAACTGAAGAAATTCAATCTGAAAATTAAATAACCAATATAATACGTTGTATTAGGGAAAAAAATCAGCAGAGCTCGCAGTATTCGAAGTAACATGTAACCCTGGTAACATTAGACATTAACCAAAGCATTTAATAATCTAAACTTAAATAAATTAGCGCTGTTATTAGCAGAATCGGAACTAGAAAAAAAAGTTTACTAAACATATTAAATTATTACTTCCAGAATTGATATATATATATATATATATTTGAAAATATTACATCAGTCGAGGACAGAGATGCTGCAGGGATCGGCGTTGACTATACTCACGGAATATAGTATTTTTAAAAATTTATAAAATTAAACTACCAACAAACGATGAGTTACATTCATCGGCGATAGAACTATGGAAAATATCGTTGGTAATATTATCATCGTTTACTTCATTTATTCTCAGCAGTTGATTAACTTCGCAGTAAGTAATTCTCTCATCTCAACAAATTATCTCAAGTAAAAAATCGATTCGTGACATCATAATGTTCGTCCAAGGAGATAAATATTAGAGAATTCATTGGTCGTGTGACAATTTTATGAAATACCTGCGCCGATATCAGATAATTAATGATCCTAAAGATGTTTTGAATATGCCTCACGTTGATGATATCGAACACTTTCTATATACCCCATTCGATCTTCGGCGATTAAAAGGAATAAATTTGGCATTAACCTGCTTAGATTGTGTTTATATAACGTGCTAAATTTCGTGGCATTCGTTACCGGAGAAACGTTTAAAATTATCGTCTTACTTACATAATAAGTTACTTAAACCATTAAACCTGGTCCATGGACTCTCAAGTGCTCTTAAAATTTAATTATTTTATTTTTATTTACTTATACTTTTATATATAAAAAAATTATTTTATTTGCTATCGTTTCATTTTTTTTTATTCAACTAGAAAACGTTTATTTGGTGTAAGAAATCTGTTAACATTTAATAACTATAAAACTGGAAAACAAAAGTATCAATATTTTTAAACACGCGTTCAAATTGTCCGCTAACTGGAAAATATGAACCCGACAATGGATGAGGGAAACGTAATCTTTCGGAGTGTTAATACAAAATTACGTGTATGCGAGAGAAATAATTAACGAATATTAGATAAATTACGCATAAATAAAAATCAGTGTGGCCATTTAGGCCACAAAAAAAGATAGCAAAATGAAAAGGATCAAATCGTTACCTGTACAAGTTCCGTCTAAAACAAATCCACCTACGAACAAATCAAAAATTTCTGTCTCAACTTTTCCTGTTCAACAAACAAAACATAATCCAGTTAATGCTTCAAAATCCCACATAACTACAATTAGAGCAGAAAACAAATGTCCGAAAGAACCAATAAGTTTTTCTAATGCCATCAAATCCCAAAAAAATGCTAGCAATGCATTCAATTTCCCTACAGAAGAACAAGCTATTATTTTCCCAGTCATAGGGGAATTTACAAACGAAGAATATCTTATAGAACTTAGTAAACATGTACCTCCGTCTAAAATTACATTTTTGTCGCGCATGTCCAATAGCAGATTGTGTTTCTATTTTGACTCAAATAAAACGGCTGAAGAATTCATTTTGAATCAGGGAGAAATAAAAATAAACAATGTAAAAATAAAAGCTCGACCTCTAATAAGTCCGGCTAGAAAACTGATTATATCTAATGTATCCCCGATCATTCCACACGATGTTATTGAAAAGATACTTACAGATGAAGTCAATCTGAAACTGGCGTCCCCCATGACATTCCTAAAAGCTGGACTTCAACAGTCAATATTTCAACATATCTGCAGCTTTAGACGTACGGTCTATTATACTCAAGAAAATGATCAACAAATATACATACCGGATTCATTACTGGTTAACTACAATGAAAAAGACTACAGAATATTTTTAACCACAGATAAAAACCTGGTTTGCTTCAAATGCAAAAATATTGGACATTATGCAAAAAAATGCCCAATAGAGACCAAATGCGAAGAACCAAATACTTCTAACGAAAGTAATATGTTACATGAAGTAACCACAGACAGAGAACAGCTAAAACGATCAGCCTCTCCCACCACAGAATCATACACTGAATCAGAAAATTCAAATACTAAACCGGATGGAAAGATCCAAATTCAGCAAGATACCATCACAGAATCAAATCCTGTAGATGCTTTAAAAGATCACGAAACAGTCGTAAATGAATTAGACAGTGTAGATAAAAAATGTAAAAAAATAAAAAGGCCAAAAATGGAAGAAAATACTACACAATTAAACCTAAACAAGGATGAAATCGAAAAAATACACACACAGTTAGATGCATTTATAGTAGCTCATCCTGATAGCTGCCCTATTCCTACGGATGATTTTATAAAATTGCTGCTAAATTTAAAAGGACATAAAGACAAAATAGAATTCACAAGAAAACATACAGACGATTTACAAGGAATTATATATATGGTAGAAGAAATCAAACCTCTTCTAAGTAAAGATACAAAACGGTCTGTAACCTGCTACCTGAAAAAATTAGAATCAGAAATCATATTACAAAATATAACAAAAATCGAGTCCGAGGATGATAGTATGGATAGCGTGTCCGAGCTAGTAGAAGAGCCATAAATAAATATCATTCATAAATTATGATAAATATCATATCATGGAATATAAACAGCGTCATATCCAAACTACCGTTCTTACAATTACTTATTCAAGACTTAGAACCCACCATAATATGCCTACAAGAAACAAAATTAAATCCTAATTACAAATTAAAATTAAAATTTTATAATATCACTCGAAGTGATTTATTAACGAGTGGTAACTCCAAAGGTGGAGTCCTAATTGCTACCCACAATAGTATTAAGAAACAGGACATACAGATTCAGTCAGTCTATCAAGTAACCGCGGTAAAATTATTTCTAGATACACCAATTACGGTATGCACGATCTATTTACATAAAGAAGATCAAGTATGCCTAAAAGAATTACAATCATTAACTAAGCAACTTCCACGGCCATATATATTAACAGGTGACTTCAACAGCCATAACATAATATGGGGCTCAGCAAATACAGATAATAAAGGACAAATAATAGAAAAATTTCTAAATGATCCTACTATCAGTATTATGAATACAGGCGAACCAACACGATTTAATGTCTATAACGGTACTACGTCAGCCATAGATCTAACCATCTGCAGTTCAACTATCAGCCATATGTTGTACTGGCGAGTGTGCAAGAAATTATACAGCAGTGATCACTTCCCTCAGATCATAAACATATTAACAGATCATCAACAATTCAGAGAACGGTATAAAAACTGGATTATAGATAAAGCAAACTGGTAAGGCTTTAAAAACTTAATAGACTTTAAATATATACTAAACTTAACCAATCCAGATGAAATGAATAAAGTAATTGTAAATAATATTTTGCACTCAGCTAAAATACATATACCTAGAATAAAACCACAGTTACGGAAGAAAAGAATTCCCTGGTGGACTCATGAATGTATGACTGCTATTAAAAATAAAAATAAATTATTTAATAGATATAAGCGTCATCCAACTAATGAGAACCGTGTAAAATTTAAAAAAGCAAGATCCTCTGCAAGAAGAACTATCAACGAATGTAAAAAAAAGTGTTGGCGAGACTTTATTTCAGAAATAAACTCAAAAACCGCTATTACAAAAGTATGGAATCAAATTAGGAAAATTCTAAATAAGAAAAATGATAATACCATCGCGGGGATAACTGATTCGGACGGAAAACTACAATATGAGAGTAAAGACATAGCGGAGGTCATGTCAGAACACTATTACAAAATATCTACTTTGCATAAACATCTCAGTACCCATATCACTAGAAGCAATTCAGACTTTGACTCATCAAATAATGAAGAATATAATCAAGATATCACTCAAAACGAATTAAACAACGCGATAAAAGAACAAAAAAAATCTGCTGCTGGTCCAGATTATATCCATTCGGAGATGCTAAAAAATTTAACAGAAGAAAATACTAAATGTATCCTGTATATGTTCAATCAAATTTGGAAACTACACAAAATTCCTAAAAAATGGAACGAGGCAACTATTGTGCCGATATTAAAGTCCGGCAAAGATAAATATGAAGCAATTAGTTATCGTCCCATTTCATTGACATGCGTATTGTGCAAACTTTTAGAAAAGATAATTGCAAGAAGGATGATGTGGACTATAGAAAATAAGTACTGGCTGGACAAACACCAAAGTGGCTTCAGAAAAGGACGGTCGACTATTGACAATATATTAAGACTACAACAAGAAATTCTAGATGGTTTTACAATGCGACAATATACTGTATGCGTGTTTTTCGATATAGAAAAAGCATTCGACTATATATCCAAAGAATCGATTATAAATACACTATATGAAATGGGTTTTAGAGGCAACCTACCAAAATTTGTCATAGCATTCCTTGAAAACAGAAAATTTAAAGTTCGAGTAGGTAACTCGCTTTCAACTGAAAGAAACCAAATGTCAGGTGTGCCACAAGGATCCGTTTTAAGTCCCCTACTATTTATACTAGCACTAAATGATCTACAACACTTAATCAAATACCCTGTTAACTACTCAATATTTGCGGATGATCTAGCAATTTATTTACGAGGAAATAATATTTCACAAATAGAAGAAAAATTACAAAAGATTATAACAGAAATAGAAAAATGGGGCATCACTAAGAATATACACTTTTCTACCGAAAAAACATGTGTAATTAATTTTACAAAGAAAACACCTGAACGTGAGATCAAGTTAAAACTAAATAATACATTTATAGCAAACAGAAACAAAACAAAGTTTTTAGGGCTTATATTGGATAACAAATTAAATTGGAAGCCACATATTGAAAACATAAAACTAAAATCTACGAAAGCTCTTAATTTATTAAAAATGTTGCATGGCAAGTCATGGGGATCTGATAGAAGCATGCTATTACGACTATATGGAATTTATGTCAGATCAATAATAGACTACGGTGCGATCGCATACGACTCAGCTGCAGAAAGTACGCTAAGAAAACTGAATGTAATCCAAAACAACGCGCTCAGAATATGTAGTGGAGCGTTTTGCACAAGTCCGGTTATAAGCCTGCATGTAGAAACAAACATATTGTCATTAAAACACCGTCGAATTATATTAGTACTGAAATACTATACGAAACTTAGCGGTAACAAAACGCATATAAATTACTATAAAACATTTCATTCCAATTTAAATCAAATCTACCGGGACAAAAACAAACCATTTAGAATTAGATATAATGACTATCTAAACTATTTGCATATAAATCGGTTTAACATCAGGCCACCCGAAACTACAAACCCGCCATGGGAAAATATTAAACAGATCAAAACGACACGTGAAAAAGATCTACTAAATGCAAGAAAGCAAATAATACTGGCAATCAAGATGGCCGCTCAAAATGTATGGACAAATCAAATCAACAACAACTTACGGCAAGTTAAAGGCAAATTGGATCATTGGGAAACATCTCACCGTGAAAACAGACGAGAAGAAATTGTACAATGCAGAATCCGTATTGGTCATACGCAATTAACACATGGTCCACTGCTCCAGACAGGACTCCCGCCGTCGTGTATATACTGCGGTAATCAAAAAATGTCCATCAGTCACGTCATCACTGAATGTCCAGAATTCACCGAGGAACGAGAGAAAGCGTTCGGACATAGAAAAATGACGACAGAAGAAATGCTTGCAGATGATGAAGCTATCGTTCAATATGTTTTTAGTTTTTTAAAATGTATAAATGTATTCCATAAGATATAGATTTACTTTTCCGTTGTATTTAATTATTTAAGTTATAGCAGACGCAAATGACCAAGATGTCGAGCGTCTTTAAATAAAAATATACAATACAATACAATACAAATATTTTTTTTTTCTTTTAAATTTCGGCAACCGCTAGTTGTAGGCTAACTAGCCAGCTTTCGAAAGAACAGCGATTGACTTGTAAAATTCCTTATCTAGCAACAAGGATGACAAGTATTAATGGATAGAAGTGAAGTAGATATTGTAAGGATGAAGAGAAATTTTAAATAATAAAGCGAGCTGCAAATGAAAAAATAATCATAATAATTAAGTGCCATTTCATAAATGTTTGATACTAATGGAATTGAAAACAAATCAAGAAATAACGCATGAAAGCCTTACTTAAGACATTAATTTAAAAGTAAATAGAAATTCTACAATTTTTTACATGTACAATTTAGAAGATTATGATACGGTAATCAAAATATTAAAATCAGATACCAATTCCCAATTTCATACTTTCACTCCGTTAGGACGTAAAAAAATTAAAATGGTACTGAAAGGACTTCCCCACAATATAACAATTGATGAAGTTAAAGTAGCTTTACATGATAATGGTGTAAAATACGATAATATAACACAGTTTCAAAAAAAATCTACCGAAAACAATTCAAATATCTTATTACCATTATATTTAATTACATTCCCTGAAAATACTAAAATTAGTGATACACTTAAAATTAAACAACTATGTTATTTTTTAATAACCTAGGATAAATAAAAATCCAAAAACAACATTACGCAGTGTTTTAAGTGCCAGGCACTCGGCCACTTAGCTGTTAATTGTCACAAAACACCAAACTGCCTAAAGTGCGGTAACTATCACTTTACAAGCGAGTGTACTGTCGAAAATATTATGTGCGTAAACTGTAAAGGTGCCCATACTGCACACTTTAAAGAATGCCCAGCACTTTTAAGATACTGTCGTAATAAAAACACGACAACCCAAAATGGCCCTCAAGCAGTATCTAACTTAAGACATAATAGAAGTAACATCTCTCGAACAGCTGGAGGCATTTCATATGCTGACGCACTAAATGATAATATCGTTATTAATAATAGATATAATAATAATAATACTTAAAATTGGTTACATTATAAAGTAACGGTGATGATAATTCTTAGTCACCATTACCATTTACTAATGAAGATGAAACAAACACATTTTTACATTATTAAAATAAATATTATTAATAACAATACTAATATTTATATCCTAACTACTATTCAAACGTTAGTTACAAATATCGAATACACAATATAATTCTTACAATTAACTCATGAATTCAAAGTAAACATATGTATATATATACATTTTCATTATTATTATTATTATTATTATTATTATTACCATTACTACCTGAAAGTAATGCTATATCAGCTTCGTTTTGAAATCTTCGTAAATCAGAGCTATCAAATTGAAACGTCCATTGGTCACCTTCGTTACTTGAAACTAATGATATGTTATATAACTGATTTTCTAAATTTTCCATCGTTCAAAATAATAATAAAAATAATAATGATTAAAAAATAAAAAAAACGTATAAAATATTTTACAAGCGAATAAACTAATTTATCAAAAAACGCGAATTTACATTAATTTAATTTTTATTATTTTTAATTTGTGTAATGAACATTTCAATCGACAATCGACAATTTATTAACAATAACGATTCATCTATAACTGGTCGCATCGAATTAATTTGCTCGTCTTTTATAGAGGAGTTAACGTCGAAATAGTTAATAACCGTGTTACATACTATAAATAATGTTGTACTTTGATTGTTAAATATTTATAGCCTTTCACTTTTAATGAGATGTATTGTTATTTTTGTGCGATAATGGCTCTTAAATTATTTCGTCAGAGGAAGTAAAAATAAGATTCAGCATCAGGTAAATATTTATAAGTCCCCATGAAATTATCTTCTTTTTAAATTTAGTTAAAGTAGAGATAATTATTCTGACAAAGAACATTAATCTTTTTTAATACATATGGTGATATCAAAAAAATGAAGCCTGCGTTTGAGTGTGAGTGTGTGTGTGTGTGAGGCAACATAAATTTGAACTTTGTTCATTAAATGTAAATAGCTACCCTGGAACAAGAATATTTTTATCATTTTAACTTTGTCCAATAAATGTACATTAGCCTTTAAGTGATATCAGAGATTCTCTGTGTGTGAGTGTGTGTGTGTGTGTGTGTGTAAGTGTCGCCATATATACATGCACTTCTGTTTTTTTTTACACATGATCAACAATGAGGGTGCAGAGGTCTACACCCCCCTGAGCGTAATCTTCAACCCCCTGGGCGCGTTTTTCCGCCCCCCCGGGCGTGAAGCTCCTGGGGGTAGTTATAGCAGTTATATATATATATATATATATATATATATATATATATATATATATATATATATATATATATATATATATATATATATATATATGGAGACGTGTGTTAGAGTTGGTATCGTCGTCGAAAAATATCTACTGATTTAAACGCTAAAATCCAACTTATATATGTCGAAATACAGAAACAAATCTAAATTATGACGCGATACATTACTCCGCGGTAAAAAATCGTTTACAGTATCTTACAGACATAAACTAATAAATAGTTTATAACCGACATTAAGACGCGAATGATCAATCGAGCGTTTATAAATAAAATAATTCGATAATAACCTGTAAAAATTACGCGTTTATTTTAGTGACTTCATCGCGTATGAAACCTTCCTGGCAAGTACATGACTCAATTAGATTAAAGACCGTACATACGGCATTCGCACAGCATGGGGTTGTCGAACACGGATTTTGACATCTTTTAGCAACGCATGCTTCAGTGTTCGCGCAATCGGTATTTGTATAACATGGTTTACCTAACAGAAATCGCGAGTTTACGCACGCAAAATTACTCATACTTGATAAATATCGTTTATTAACGGATAAAACTTGAGAATAGTAAATCACGAACTTATGCAAAATTTAAAAAATAATTTCATTAAGCCGAAAAAATTAAAAAATAATACTCTTCTAAACGTTAACCTCGATGTAAAACTAACCGCGGTTATTTAAAAATTTCTTAGAGAATTTTAATTATTTACAAAGTATCTCGGAAATTTACGTATATACTATTTATATATATAACGTGTCATATCTAGTCGTTCTGCCCGTGCAGTTAAGTGTAGGGGGGTTATATTTTTTAATTCTGAAAAAAGAAAATGAAAAAAGAAAAATGTTCATCCAAATCGGACCATTTCGCACGGATATACGATTAATGTGATTAGATGTGATTAGACGCATACAGGTGAGAGTGTCTACGGTATATAATATGTACAGTTGTTTATATACGTAAGTGGGAAGCCTCTACCTTAAATGAAAAAAAATAAATTTAAATCTGACGATTTTAAACTTAATTAGAAAAATTAACAATATCGATAATTTTTTAATTTACAAAAATATATATAAAAATTAACAAAAACCTTAACCTAATTTCGTTATCTGTGACGAGAATTTACAACATAATTTATATAAAAAAATATATTAAAAGAGTCGATCAAATTAATTTTATAATATAACAGCGTTAATAACTTAATATTAATAATATACAACTTAGATCGAACTTAAATTCAAAATCTTAATTATACTTAATAATAAGAATTTATTTCATAGTTAACTGTATCGGAGAGGAAAAAGTTTTAAAACAAGTCTAACGCATACAGCGCACGGGTAATTTCCAAATTGATTTACTCTCTTAATAGTATTTCTTATTACAACGTTAATCTGTTCTGTCTCACCTGTTGGCAGTGGTTAATGGAAGCGGCATGTTGTGCAAGCGGAAATGCTACAAAAGTACCCGCGATCAAACACTCGGTTTTTTGGAGAATAAACTTTATTTATTCATCGATTTCCGGCTTTATTTATAGTGATAGCAAAACCGAATTAGGTACTTAAAACTATATAAAGAGCATTCCCCTTCATTCTAGTCTCGCGTCGTTGCTATGAAAATGAAAATTTTACAATGCGCATAAACCGCGATGGGATCCCGAAATTATTTTTGCACCGAATATAGATTTCAACGACCGCAAGTGTCATTGCTTAATCCAAGATAGAATTGATGTTATATTTATAAATCGTACATTTATCTTTTACATTAAGCTCGTACGATGGTAAAAGTGATTCGTTTTATTTATTAAGTTTTTTCGATTAAAATGGATAACCCATTGATCAGAAAGGATAGGGCTATCGTGAGAACCCTTCTATATAGACTGAAACAGAGGTAGGTTCACCCATCCTAACGGCATTATTTCGCAATAATAACGTAATCGTGTTAACAAGGTTAATCAAGACGAATTATCAGTGAGAAGATAACACATAATCCCGTTAATATAATAAATGAATTGTAATAAAGAAGCAAGGCGCACTCAGTATACCCGATTTGAAGGGATTCAAAATAACAAGGGACAGTTCACGTGCAAATCGTCCCGGATATGCGACTCCGAAACCTAAAAACATATTGTCTAGAGCAACTTATAATGTACGATCATTGACAACGGAAGATAGACTACCATATGGAAATTGAAAAAACCAAGTGGAATATAATCGGATTAAACGAAGTTAGAAACGTCTGTATGAAGAAATATAAAAATATAACGGCCGTGTAATATACGAGAAAGTTGTCGATCAAAAAACAACACGATGTATGATTTTTAATACACCAAGATATTAAGCAGATAGAACCGGTTATGAAGGCATATGGGAACGATTAGCCTATTTAGCAATCAATATAGACAACTTCGTTAATATAAATTTATACACCAACTACCTCATATAACGTCCATTAAATTCACGTATGAAAATCTTTAAAAGAAAACACAAACAAAAAACACAATAGTAATGCGTGACTTTAATGCACGATAATTACACAGGATCCTACAGGTATGAAATCCAAAATGATGCGGAAACTAAACAAATTGTACGTAGTGAACCCATTATTTAGAAAAAAAAAGACTAGAACGAAGATTTGGATTGGACCAAACAGTAGTACCGACTATAATCTAGCGTGCTATATAGCAAAAGTATATTGACGTTTTATATTATACAGTTCAGGCTGATAGCGATCGTCGAATGGTGCAATGCGAAATTTGGTTATATAAAAAAAAAACAAGAAACCGGAAAGATACCGACAATTAGGTAGATATAAAAAAATATACAATCAGCTGACAATCTTAAGTAGCGTCATATATCTCCGAAATTGTTCTCACTAGAATATGATTTGAAACAGGGATATATCTCTGAAATTGTTCTCACTAGAATATGATTTGAAATCGTTGAAATAGAATAGAAAGGTATATATATATATATATATATAAACGAACAATATTCTCCCGCGTAAAAATGTTATGCACAATAACGTAGATATATACTTGAAGTGAAGATAATGAATTGGTTAAATTTCACAAAAATGAACTACCACAAATGGTTTTCGTAATAAGTCCGGGAAAAATTATTAAAACAAAAAAAGTAGAAAAAAAAACAAAACATAGTCGGCTCTGATAAATTAAGAAGAAACAATGACGCATGTCTAAAGCAACTAAAACTGCAGATTCAAAAAAAAAAAGTAGGGGATATTACAACGTTAGGACTTAAATAAACTGATTTCTAATGTTGCAAAAAGGAGTCGCGCTGAGGATAAAAAGGTAATATATCTTAATTTCCACATCGGCAATTCGTGGTTGCAACGCGTCGTAATCTTACGTATAAAATACGTAATAACTTCGGACTAAATAATTGCAGGTTCAGTTAATCGTTCGAAACATATAAAATATCTCGATGTAATTATGGGTAATATATCGATTTATTAAATTAATGAAAACTAAATATTAGTATATATATTCGAAATATCGGGTGGTAAAGCGTCGTTAATAACAGTACTAAATTAATAGTGTACCAAATACTATTATTATTATTGTTTTTAAACCTGCCTTATGCTTCTTCTAAGGTCAGATGCACGAAAGGATAGTTAGATCAAGGGAAGAATGTAGGATAAAGTAAAAGGAAAGTCATAAGTTTTGGCGAATAGGATTTCGATTAGTGAGGATGCAATTCCAACAGTAAGACCGTGGAGTACAAAGTACATGACAGGATAATGTGAGGAATAGTATATGTTACATGACGAGCATAATGGTGCACTGTGGCCTAGAAATAAATGCTTGTGTGTAAGAAGTGTGTGTCCGTATGCGGAACAGAGCATACTTTCTATTGCCTTCGTGTAATGACAATATTAATGAAGTAGTAGCGTAATAATATAAGTATAAAGACCTTTAGATACAATATTGCCAACTCGTTACTACTTTTTTAAAATTTTTTTTTTTTATTTTTTTTTTCGAGAAATTTTTAAGTTATATCTTTGAAGAATTTTAAAACTAACACATAAACACATCGATAATCTCTACATAATTATTGTCTAACTATAATTAATATAGAACTTTTATCGTTTGATTTATACGATTAATTATATTGATATCGCTTTGAAGTCTGCGGACGTGCCATGCGCGTTTCTGAAATTTTCTCGCTGTCGACGGGTTTACGAAAAATAAAACACCTGATCTTTCGATTTCTCCCTGCTGTTTTATTTTCAAAAATTAATCACACACTTAAAATTTACTCTTTTCGAAAACGGGGAAAAATATAGACGCATAGATATACATTACGCAATTCGTTGACTTTTTTCATTTTACAACATTTTACAGTTAAAAAATCGGAGAAAAAAAAATATATATACGAACCCTGTCGCTGAATTAATTATCCTATTGTTATTATACCACTTATATGTATGCACAGTTTTTAATTGAAGGGTGAAACGATGGCGTAATTTATAAACAATATTCAGACTTTACCGCACAATCCTATATCGGAACTAGCCTAATGAATTCTGTGTGACGTATTGAGACGGTGTAAAAGACCGTATTAAAGATAGAACTGCAGTTAATCGAACTATGTATACTATAGACAATTAAACGAGGAAAAACATATTTGATCGTGAAAAACGTTCACAGCACAATAAGTTCTATTTTTATATCAACGTGATCACCTATATATTTTGTTTCGGAATTTTATTATTACTTCTACAAATTTAAATTTGTTATAAATATATTAATTTATTTAAAATAAAATGATAATATTTTATATATATATATACATATGTATAACTGTGTGTAACGTGCGCAATAGCGCTTCAATAATGTAAACTAAAAATTTCAAAGCACCACTGGTATGATTAAACCGTTTAAGTTGAGACACCGATATCATTTAATTAGTTAATTTATAAGTATATTAAACTATATAATAACGATAATAGAATAAATTATAAGAAGGGATTAATCCTTTATAAAAGTGTAATTTTGTCTAACATAATATATGGCGGCGTAACGTATATATGCTTAAACATAAAACGATTTCAGAAGAAATTAAAGACTTTTCATCAGAGAATGGTTGTAGTTAAGTTAATTAAATCATATAGAACGGTTAGCTATATGTCAACTATTGTGAATGGTCGTATTAAACCAGTAATATTTGAAATTAAAAAACATATTAACATATTTTTAACAAAGACTAACGTAAAGATACGCCGTGAATTTCTTAATATACAGTACAAACTTCCTTATTATTTACACAATATGGACGTCGAAATAATATAAAACTCTATCGGATGATCGCTATAGTGCAAAATATGAAATGCTATTGGAAGAATACATTGGGGTTTACCGAAACAATATTTCCCTGTAGTATAATCGAATAAATAACGTATTGTGTTTATACCGAATAATTATTTTAACGTACAGAGTATTACCGGACACGTGTAGAATATAGATATACAAGTATAATGTAACGCATTGAAATAAATATGCAACCTATCTGATAATACCGAGCGTATATAGTACTGATTTTTCAGTGATACTCAATTAGTCGATAAGAAATTTATATAAACTTTAACGCTTTTAGCTGAAATAAACTATCTACATTTACAATTATACTGATTAGTTAATAACATATATTATACCTTTATCTTAAAATAAACCAATTAGAGCGCCATTAAATGGATCGGCTCTTTTCAGTTTATTACACATAATTTCCCCTTGTATTCAATTTTATTAATGTACCCACATCGTGCATTCCGAATTGGGACCAAAAAATAATAATATCATTTCTAACAGTAATATTATAAACAATTTTAAGACTGGGAAAGATAAAACATTTAACAGGTTATATATATATATATATATATATATATATATATATATATATATATATATATATATATATATATATATATATATATACATATACCGGACCATATCTATTTATAAAAACTTGAAATTATTTAGTGAAAAGTAAATTACTAGCGTTGAAATAACCACAAATAGTAGCAAATAAGAAGTAAAACAGATATATCACTTCCACAAATATTGTTTTCGGTTATCGAATATCGTTGGCATTCGAAAAAAAAAAATTAATAATCAGTTGGCGAAGGATGAGGATAAACATTTTGTAACACTAGGTGGATGATATGGTACAAGGAAAAACAGTGGAAATGAGGGATTTAACGGGTTGAATTGAATACGTTATATCGGTGATATATAACAAAATACCGCGAGAAATCGTTGTAGAGAAAGTATTATTGAAGTGGAAAGGTGAGGTGTCGGTTAAGATATAAACGCGATGTATAAGCCTAATTGTTTAAAACGGTAGATAAAATAGATTCGAAAAGTACGAGACCAATTAGTCTACTAAGAGCCGTATGGAAGTCGTTTACAAAGATGGTACGAAATAAGTTGTGGAGAACGCTGGATCAACAACAAACAGTTGAGCAAGCCGGATAGGAGTACCGTCATAAAAAAAAAACCGGAAGAAAATTACAATTCAGACTTAGTTCGATATCATATTTATTGAGTTGTTTATACGATTAATTCGGTATAACTAGATTTAACTTTAAAAATGTATTTATTTATTTCAAGTACCGCAATATTTAATTTAGAATGTCTATATTTTCTACACCCTTCCCCACTGGGTATCACCGTCCTGTAGAGTACTTACATATATCATGCACGCAACGCGATACACACGCTAATTAACAAATAATATATAACTACACACAATACGAACACTAGCATTAATATGTTACCACACGTACATATACGTGAGAGCTACGTGAAAATAATTTGAGATTAAAATGTTAATGGAAAAGTGAAAAGTTTTTTAAAACCGGAATATACCCCGGAATGGATAAAGGAAAATATTATAAAAAAAAATCGGAAAACGATGATAATTTAGAAAAATATATATAAAAATAAACAAACCTTAAAAGTTAACCTAATTTTGTTATCTATGATCGGATTTTAAAACTTAATTTATGTACAAAAAAAATATATATATATACATATATAAGATTAAACGAATGTTCACGATCAAATTAATTATAAAATAAATATAACAGTGAACATATTAATACATTAATATTAACATTATGTAACTAAATTAGATGGTCGAGATACGACAGGGGAATAAAATAGTAAAATAGCCGAACCAGTAACTGAAACGGTGCTCGGGGAGATACGTCACCCAATTAAGATAACAATATTATTTGTAGTAAATATCAAAATGAACAATTTAAGAGCGCTAGTTTAGTCGTGTATAAAAAGTTGGGAATGACTGAGATGTAGTTTAACAGTTTACAGATCCGTCGACAAGGAGAACCTTGGTGGAAAGTACATTTGTGAAAAAAGAAAAAGCCGTAGGCCACTATGCAACCGGCCGCGAAACTCATAAATAAAGTCAATATAAGCATTGATAAACGAAACAATGAACAATGGACTTGTTTTATTAAAGTTAAAAAGAATTAAAAATACTTTTGGTGGTGTGTACGTATATAGTAGCTTTATGTATTCGCTACTCGAGTATCATATGTATGCACACACGCACACGTACATATATATATATGCACACCTGTAATATATGTATTCTATGTTGATATTAATTTTTTTCACTGTGGGTCGAAAAGGGGTTTAAAAGACCATGTAGAGCACGTTTAAAGAATTTGATGAAGTGTGTTATTTATATCAGCCTTGGAACACAAAAACCATAATAATAATAATAATAATAATAATAATAATAATAATAGTAAAACAGAAATGGAAATGAAGAATGCGGCACTTAATATCACAAGGTGTTACTAGATAATGAAGGAAGGAAACAAATAAAGTGTAAATGGATTTATACATAGAGTGTAAATGAGAATACACGCGAGAGTGTAGGACCGTACAGGCGAATATGCGAACGTGTTGTAATATAGTAATAGAAGGAAAAATTCAAGACGGTTACCGCAGTGTGTGGATGGATAAAGTTTGGAAAGAAATAAAGTGCAAATGTTTGCGAATACGCGAGAGTGTAGAATACAGGCGACATTGTAGCGAGCGTATATGTAAATAATGAGAAATCAGTTTTTAATTAATTAAGACAAATTATAAGGTAAACGTGCATGTTAACATAACGGACTATAAATCAGTAAATGCGTAATAATATTAAACGTTAAATACCTGCCGATAATTTTTATTAACATCTTTTCTATACCCGATGTATGCTTGAACATGTTAATTATGTATGGCAATATGTGTGTATGTTATTATAAGTGTGTACATATGTGAAATTTAATATCGTGTTATTTATTTTATTTTATTTTATTTTTTCTATTTACTTGTTTGGGCCATTGCCATCTGCAAAACGACCAAAACGAACATGGTCCATAGAAACGTAAATTTTGTCGTGAATTCCATGACGTACGCGAAGACGTTAACAGATAGAATAATAAATTGGAATAATGGAAACACTATTCAAGAAAATTTTTTTAACGAAACAATTGCTCATTAACGAAAGTATGTCGTTTGTAGCTAAATTTATAGGTTCAAATTGGAAAATATTCTCATTTAAAAAAAATAGAAAAATAAATAATTTTTATGCAGCGCTAAGTGCTTTTACATTATTATCACCCGTAAACGAGATAACCGCTTAAAAGAAAACAATATTCCCCTATTTAGATTTATTATTGTCGCCAATTTCGCAGTAATATTTTATTTCTACGAATCTATATATTCGAAAATATCACCTCCTTTCTTGTCGAATTTTTTTTTTTTAAACATTTTGTATTAAAAGACAAAAATCCTTTCGGCTATTAAGGTCATCATCGTCATCATCGTGGCTAGTTCAGGGCTTCAGGATACAATGAATCTTCATTTGTGTTTTGCCACCATTGTGTCCGATCCATTGTATGGTCTATTGCTTCCCCTATTGATTCAGCTCCTGCAACTTTTTTTAACTCTACCATCTCGCTGGGGTTACCTTTTTTTATGACAACCCTCAACCATACCGGTAGTAATTACTTTTCCTAGTCCATTTTGTCCTCTGATATCCGTTTCTGTACTACAACTTATAGTCTCTGATCCATTTTCACTACTTAGTGTATGGACAAATTTGTTCATTTCGCAGTCTATGACAATTGCATTATTCCCGTAAAAGAATACGTATGAGAAACAGGCGGATAATTCACAAAGAGATTTGGACTTACACGAAAACAATGATTGAAAAACATTATTCCGAAAACACTCTAAATAATTGAAACGCATTAATCGCAAAAATTATACACAACGTCGAAAACGTTATAAAAACAAAAATTATTAAGAAAAAATATGCGAAAATTATAAAAGAAAACTATAAAAATTGTATATTGAAAACGGCGACAAATTTAGATGTAGAATTGGTTTCTTGAGAAGTATATCGTTAAAAATTTAATCAATTCTTATATTAGGCAGAATGTTTTCATTTTTCAGGCTAATTACTGTAATTTTTTAAGAATAAATTTTATACTACTTATTTATCTCTTGCATTGTTTACCACATTTACTGTCTCGACTATTTTATAAAATCAAACTTGTTTTTTCACTTGGCTATTTAACATTGAACATATAAATTAAGTATTTTACTTAAATTTTATTTATTTTTCCCGCTTTTATATTTTTTATAAATTGTACATATTTTTTTTCATTTTTTATGTCCACTTGATGACGGTTTAATAGCCGAATAAGTTTTTGCATCTTTCAATACATATTTAGCGATTTTATCTACTTTTTTTTTTATTGTTTATTTTTTAAAAAATCTTATAAAACATGAAAAATATTTAAATATTTAATTGTCCCTGTGTTGTAACATTTTACACATAGTTATAAAACGTAATTACTATTGTTCGTATTCCCTCGCATGTACATATACAATATGTATATATATATATATATATAATATATATTTAGCAGATAACCACGTAAGTGGCAAAAATTTTACGTAAAGTGAATGAATCAGCAAAAAAGTACGGAACGCAGATTAATACTAAAAATATCAAAATTACTACAATAGGAATGAAATCGCAACAAGTGGATGTTGTAATCGATTACCTAGAGCAGGTGTCATCGTTCAAGTACCTGGGAAGCACCATTACTGAAGAAGATGGACATAGCTCTTAAGACATACGGGAACAATTTATCATAGCGAAACAGGCTATGCTGGAAACATATGAAAATAATAACCAACAGATCTATGCCCATAGGGCTGTGGAAACGCATTAAAAAAAACATGCGTGTGGCCAGTAGCTTTTTACGGATCGGAAAAGTGGACGTGTATAAAACGAGAAGAGATCAGGATAGAATCATTTGATATTTTATGCTGGAGGAGGTTGGATAAAATGAGCTGGACGGATAAATGAACCGAAATGTTTTGAAACGGGTCAATGAAAGGCAACATGTGTTGATCCAGTTTAAAATATCTAAAGGGTGTTTGATGAGGTATGTTTCATGACATGGAGGATGGCTGCAAGATGCAATTGTAGGATATATCTCAGGAAAACGAATAAGTTGTAGACCGCGATCAAGGTAGATAGATAACCTGCAGTCCAGTTAGTAGGAAATGAAAAAATGGTCAGCAACCGATATGAAATATTTCAATGATTATTTGGTTTAGTGAAACTTCAATTAATGTTAGAAATGTGTTGTTTGCGTTTGTTCATATTTGTGTTATTGATTTTGAAATTTGACATTATCGTCGCATTTTTCCATACGTATACACAAATACGTTTGAAATTTTCTTTACTGTATATATATTTGTGTACACATGTATTTCTGCCCATGTGTGGGGGATTACGCAATTATTTTGTGGGTATATGTGTTCATTTGAATGTATATTGTGAGTTACTATGTATACAAGTATATGCAGTTGTGTAGTTACATTTTTTTTTATATTACTTCAATAATTTAATATAGTTTTTCTCAAATTTTCAGTGATTTTATTCAGTTGTAACTTAATTATTTGCTTATCGGTGTTTGCATTTTAATTGTAATTTCTGTTTACATTGATTGTCCATCGTGACGTGTTGCGATCAAAGTACTTCACCGACGTTGATACTCCTCCGAGGATACCGCGTCGGATACGCCATCAACATATTATGTTGCGTTCAACGAATACCGACCCTCTCATCATGTTGACCTATTGGAAGGACGTAACGTTAATTTTGAAACCGGTTTTATTAAATCAGTAGTTGCTCTCCTGGCATCGAAAACTCTAGAAATGCCATCCGTGCTAGTGTAAAATGTACTATTACAGGGAGTGATCATTTTAAAGGTGAGAATCGTTCATCTGATAACAGCACCAGTGATCCAATCTTGAATGGATTGTTTCGAAACATCCCGGGTTATAACTTGTGAGATACTTCTCAAGACATTCTCGTGACCATTGAACAGCAGAGACCCTGTTTACAAATGAATTCTTTCCAGTGGTATGGATGTCGTGTAATGCATGTCAATGTAACTGATGAGTTAGCCCACATGAAGACTGACACATTAGAGATCTCCAAATGGCTTCTGCATATGTTTGACCAGCTGAGTTAAAAGGAAAGCTGACGTATGTTCTATACGTGGAATTGTGAGTTGCTTCAGTGGTTCTACCTTTGTTTTTGAAAAGATAAGATTAATGACTGATGGTTTATTATAAAAGCTTGTCTTTAAATATATGTCTGCTGCTATAGCTAGTTGAGATGCGTCAGATGAACCATGAATCTATCTGAATGGTAATTGAACCAAATGTGGAATTTGTAGTTGAAATAATTCATTACGCTCACTTCCGAATTTAAGGTAACTTGTAGTTCTATCTGGCCTATGCGATTAGTCCCAGCCAGGCTTGTCAAGCTACGGTTTTTTGCATAAGAAATGTAGTTCCTACGACATATGGTAATATTAAGCCCAGTGGGTTAAATAGTTGTGCAACCTACGAAACAAAACAGGGCAAAAACGAATCTCTCTTATGTACATTAAACGTAGAGCACGCAGTTTAAGTTTTTCTGGGTCATTATAAAAGAATTTCTCGTTTACGATTCGGATGAAAATTTGTACATACCTGTAATTTATTCATCATTAAAAATGGTCTGTAGGAATTAACGAATTTTGAAATATTGTTATACCGTAGTGAAATTTTGAAAATTTTGATATTTTCTTTTTTTTATAATTGTTGGTACGTCTTCTTGATGGTATTATCCGTTCAAATGTTATAAGCTTAAAAATTTTCTTTTTATCGCATATGTATTCGTAAATATAATTAAAATTTTATATGGTATCGGATCATCCGTAAACATTTTTTAATTCACGAAAAAATTATTTCAAGAAAAAAATCCCATCGAAAAACTCCAAAATTCGTAATTTTAATGAGAGTAGTCTCTCCTCCTGATATTTGTTGAAACTAAAGTTTTTGGTTATAACTGTGAGAAATTTATGAAACGAAATTCTGCACGATTTGAAATATTTATGTATGTAACGGTTTTAAATACTGTAATTCTTTATCTATATATATATATTTATTTCCTATAAAAACATAATTTGACAAAAAACGAACCATCAAAAAGGTCAGTTGCTTAGGTTATATACATATATATATATATATATATATATATATATATATATATATATATATATATATATATAAACATATCCGAGTATATGTATATAAAAAAAATGTGTTCAACATTTTCCTGCCTCCTTTTCGAGTATGTGTGCTGCTTGCACTTGATCATTGATGATATGTGGTGATATGTCGATATGGCGAGTGCTTATAAAACCACAATCACTGCAAGCGAATCGTTGATATTGGTCGCGGTATCCATGCCTCGTTTCTTTTTATTTGGCCGACAGATTTGTAACCGCTGATCTACTATTTACGATGATTATTTTATGTCAAGCGGGATTGTTTCCTGTCAGTTTTTCCCGAGTTCATTCGGATATATTTGAAATCATCAGCAAGTACGTCTGTAAACCATAATCTCGGTCTACTGACGTTTCTTATTGCCCAGTTTAGAACGACGTGGAACATTTGCGTTTGTTACGCCCATTCGCACGACATGTCCAACCAATCGCACGAGTCTTTTTGAAATTAATTGCTCGATATTCTGGCTTCGTTCGGAATTCTTCCGTTTGAAATGAAATCTTTCCAAGTACTTGTCATCTCAAATGATGTAGTCGCGAGTTTTGTTTTTTACTTTACGAGACTGTATAAGCTAACATCAGAAATTTACTTGATCGCACCATCTTGTACATTATGTTTGATGGCATATTTTCCATACTTACACATGGTTTTCGAGGCAACCTGCCGAAATTTATCCGTTCATTTCTAACGGACAGATTTTTTTTTTTTTAAACTTTGAAAATCACATATTCTCCTTATCTTTCTTTTTCGACTAAAGATCAGACACTTAGCTGCTAACAATAGGTGGTCTCAGTTGAGGTCAGCTCCTGGATACGTGTGACAATTTTTTATTTTCATTTTCGTATCTTGCATTCACAAGTATGAAATCTATTTGATTTTTACATCGATCTCCATGTGTATAATCTCCTCTTGTGTTGTGTAAACCACGTATTACATATTTTCAACTCATGTACTTCTCAAACTCTAGTAGTCGTTCGCCGTATTCCCCTCTCCGAGGTAGTATTGTCATGCTGCTTCACTTTTATGCTTCGCATCTATTTTTGCGTTGAAATCGCCTATGACGAAGATGATGTTTCCAGGTTTCGCACATTTTAGTGTGTCTTCTATCTCTTCATAAAATTTTTCTAATTCTTCATCGCTACTGTCAGTGGTAGGCGCATGTATTTGTATTATTACGACGGGCTTTGGTTTTATATCAAACCTGTTGAGAATTACTCTTTCTGAGGTTGGTACAATGTCCTTAATTGCTCCTATTATTCTTCACTAATACCTCTACACAATGTTAATGTTTGTCTTTTCCAGCACATATTAATTCGTAATCATTGTCTGTTTTGATTTTTCCGTTTCCCATCCATTTAGTTTCACTTAAGGATGATGATGATGATTATATTATACAAATTGTAAACTAGAATGAACTCTTATGTGTAAAAAGTTGCAAACAAGTTAACACAAACGACGAATATTGAAATGTGTAAACGATTACACAATGGTGATGTTTATGCTTAGTCACCAATGCATTTTTAACTTTTTTATATGCGAGAGAATATTTAAAAAAAATTGCGGGTGCTAATTTTAGTTATATACAATTATAAATTAACAAATGGTGTTTGAAACAGTGTTAGTCATTAATTAAAGATTAAGGACATAGAAAAGAAAGTTCAACAAAATAAGTTGGGATGACATTTTTATTACTTAGATAACTATAATAAAGGATCTATTGTTTCAAACTAATTTTTTTTTTCATTATTAAGTGAAAATATTGTAGCCATGCTGTGTGATTATTTTTGTTTATTAAGTGTGGAGAGGTTTTATCAATTACGAAATTATCTCTAATATCCTTTAGGAATACACGTAAATGGTACGATGGATTTTATCTCGATTTGTTTCTAATCGAAAAGGCAATAACTTCTAAATAAAGAATTACTCGTTACAAACCAAATCGCTTAAATTTCTCGATAACTTTTATATTTCCAATATTGACGAAAATTTGCCCATTAGAGCATTTAGAGGCAAAATTATCAATTTGTAGCGATCACGTTGGGATAGGAGCAACACTGGAAGAACTACCCACACTCATTCTTTTCAGTTATTTTAGATAAAATTAAGGATAAAAATATAAATATAACTTTTTTCAACGCGCAAGTTCTGGTAGGTCACGCTAATTTTGTTGAATATCTGTACAGATATAAAATTACTAATACTCCAAATTGTAAATGTATATCATCTTGGTTTTTAACTTTGTTTTATTGTGTCATAGTTTTGATTGTATTTTGTACGTTGGCTTCTATATTTTGTGCATTCTAATGGTACGTGGTTTATATTTAACAGCGAATAGCATTCGTGGCAGATGGGTAGTTCGCGTTGAGTACGTGTGTCCTGTGCGTAGGTTACGTAACGTTTCGTGTATGTGCACATTGGGTCTCCCAGAATTTTTGATATTATGTTTTAATTGTTTGCGAAAGGACTGTGTGTAAATCGGCAATGTGTGTTGATTTTATTGTTTTTAGATTTGTAGGAGACGTTTTAACTATTTTGTTTAATGTTTTTCATTCCCGGCTATACCTGAACGGTGCTGGTGTCCATAGAAGAACAAGTTCAGCTATTGATTATGTGTTTTAGGCTGAAAGTATCTGTATTTGTGTTTTTGATGTGTTGTTAAATATGTTGAACAGCGCCGTATGAATGTGTGAATATTATATATTTAGTTGGTTGCGCTTGTTTAGATACGTATTTTAAAGCTTTATCGATTGTCAGAAGTTCTGCTGTAAAAACTGACGCTGACTCGGTGAAATATTTTAAAACCTGTTTAAAATTTTATATCGCGCCAATTCGATGCAAATGCTGAAATAAGTGTAAGTATGTCGCATAAAAGTTTATCAACTAGATTATCACGATTTCGGAAATTTAAATTTGAACAAGTAAAAATTCAGCTCGATTTAACAAAATTCTTTCCGACCGTAATTTTCATTGTCGTACACTGATGAAAAAAATTCCCCCCTAAATTCGTATAGAGCGAAAAATTACTAAATCCGATCAGTCGCCTTTAAGGCTTAAATTAATCCTTTCGATCGGACCGTCAAATGGACGTCTGATAAAATTTTCGTAATAAAAAAAACCACTCGGTCGAAATAAAATATGCGATTTTAACCAATTTGTTGTATAAAAGCGTTAAATTAAAAAGGTCGTTTTAAAGCATAAACTTCACTATATGTATATATATATATATATATATATATATATATATATATATATATATGTATATGTATATATATATAAAGTAATTGTCAAATGTTTTAAATACCATAACTAGAGAACAGCTCGACCGGTTTGTTGATTTTTATTCTGTTGTGTTCACAGTTGTAAGGACAGTGCATATATAAAAAAAAAATTATTTGAAAAAGCTGGTTTTACAGTAGTGACTTTCTCAAAGTTCAATTTTTATAAAATTTCGTTAAAGCCGATAGATATTAAAATGTCAAGTTCGAAATAAAGGGCCGTTTTTAAGTACGATCAATTAGGTTCTGAACTACAAATCTTCAAAAATTGCCGACTTGCCAACTTTGGTAAGGCATAGCGCACGGCGTAAATATTTTAAAACGATACCCATCTCTGAATAGCAGTTTCCATATAAGATCTGTTTATAAAGCGAAAAAAACCGCGGGAAAAAAATTTCAAAGTCGGCTTGCTATTTTTGTTTAAATTTCACCTTTTTCGAAATAAATCGCGAATAATTCGAAATCGGGGGTTTTAGAAAAATAAGTTATGTGCCATTGAAATACGCGTCTAACGATAGTATGGTCGTATTTTTATACCAAATACCCCATCGAGAAAACTGGGGTTAAAAAGTTTAGGGGTTTTGGTCGGTTTTTAAGGCCCATATGGTAGATAGGGCGTTCGGAGTGACGTTAAACGAAAATAGACCTGGAGGCCTATCACTACTCGATGATAAATAATGTATTACACCAACCAGTGCATTTTGTAGTATAAAAACTGAATTTAGTATAGATGCTACTTCAACAGTTGATACTGAAATAAACGCATTCGTACGGCGGTTGTATTTGCTTGGTGTGTACATTGGGAATAGACTAAATTTAGAAGAAATTTGGAGTCATCGTGGCGATAGGGTAGAATGTTTAGAAAAGAAAACGATGCCCTTCAGAAGCCTTTAAAAAAAGAAATAGGTTGGCACAATGCAAGTGTGATTTATGTAGTAAATTCTTGCATTCAGAACATATAAAAGAGTTTAAACAAGTCACTCGTGATTATCAGTGATTCTGATCTATGTATTTGTATATAACATTTTATATAATCTTATTTATAGTTTTTTTTTTATAATTTTTTCCTCTACTTAAAAGTTTAAAACTTTGAACATTAATTATAAAATTTTAATTTTATCACATATGCATTAGATGTCGTTGTACATTGGTAAATTAGTTAACTGTTCATTAGTAAGTTGACTGATAAGGTATATATACATATATATATATATAACGTACTTAACATTCTTCATTATTCAATTATTCTTGATTTTGTTTATATGTTTTATAAATATATATTTCTTCTCCTTATTTACCGTTAAATTAATATTCGATATACATAGAGGTAGGATACATTTGTTTGTGTTGGTGTACTTGAGACGTTAAAATATTTTCAAAACAAATATAAACGTTTTGCAATTGTTATGGTTGTCATTTTCTACAATCGGGTACAGGCAATTCGATTTAACTTCAAACAATAGAAAACCAATTCTAATTAAAAAAAAAAGTTTTACGTATCTGTGAGATATATTGTGATTAAACTATAAGTATTGCGACTAACTTTGGGTTAACCTCTCCCGTAGACTTCCTCTAATCGCTCGAAGAGTCGCCGTAATGTTAAATATTATCTGACGATGAAATAATTAGAAGCAATATGTTTGACACGCCTATTTTGGCCAACAACATTGGTCGCCTGGTTAAGTTTAAATCCGGAATAACTGCGGAAACCCAAGAAAATTCTGACGGGAAAATATAATTTTCGAGCTGAACTCGTTCAGTAACGATGTTCATTCGTACGATAAATTTTAATTCTAAGAAAATTTTCTATTTTCTTACTGTCGTTTAATTGTCAATGACAAATATGGCAAGTAGTAAAATAATACGTAGTAAATTTCACAATATTTTATTATTAGTAATTTCAATCATACACCATAATTCCCGTTTTGATGCTTTTTCTATTTTTTTCTTTTGTTTGTCCATTAGTGATTTTAAGAGATCTGCGACGTCCGGATCTGAAAATTTATGTGAAGCAAATTTTTACAAAATAACATACAAGGCGTTTGTCATATTTTAAAAATCGCTATAACCGTTATAATTAAAAAAATAAACGTACACACGAACAGAAATCTGTAATACATAGAAAGTAAGACGAGTAATATACGTGTATATTATTTTAAAACATTATCCGGGCATCGCTATCGGTAATAAAACAATAAGATGAAATGAGAATTCGGGTATTATTAAAAGGAAGTAAGTATGATATATTCAGAGGAAAATGTAATCATCAACCGGTTATAAAGCTTGACATGTTGAAGACCTACTGACGTTTGAACAGGATTATTTCAAACTCGTATTACAAATATCATCAAGACCTCGAGCCTTAACCTTTCGGAACAAATAGATCATCGCATAATACCATCGCTACCACCGAACAAAAGAATGAATTTAAATATTGACGTATGGCATTACACGACAAAAATATGATGTCAAAACAAATAGCGTATGAAGGACTAATGATATCATTTGATTAATATGAAAAATTCTATACAGATGCATCAAAGACAGCTACGGGTTGTTCCGTCATACATCGAGATAACCGTAAGACACGTTTTACGAACCGAATTCTCAGTGCTATCCGCTGAACTAATGGCAATCAACTTAGCTATCGATTTGGCTAGTGATAAAAAAAATAATTATTTTTACCGACGCAATTTACGCCGTTCGAAGCATTAATGATCTCACAAAATCTAACCACCCGATAGCCGCAGATATTCTCACCTGTTAGCTAACCAACACATAAAAGAAACCATCGTATGCTGGATCCCTTCACACTACAACGTAAAGGAAAATGAAGAAGCTGACATCGCTGCGAAAGAAGCGACGGAGATAAAAATTTCAATCCCAATACAAGACGAAGTACGTAATACCAAAAATAAATTACGCTGGCAACTTATTCCCACAACCAACAAACTCCGAAACGTTTGAACACAGCTCCATGGAGAACATTCATCTCATCGCGATGTGATGTACTAACTCGGCTCAGAATTGAACATACTGCATTAACCCATAATTACATAATCTTCTTCTTCTTTTGTCCAATTGACTGTTCTCAGTCGTTGGTAGCAATTATATGACAATTTCTTGATATAATTTTCGGTCTCTGGCCTTGTGAAACAATATACCTTCATAGACGACCATTTTCGGATATTATCCAGCCAAGCAATCGTTCTTCTTTTTCCTGCTACTTTTCCCACGATTATGGTCTGCGGCAGTACATATTTCGGACCTCTTAATATGTGTCTACGCTGTTTTCCTTCGTTTGATTCAACAATTCTTTATCTTTTTTCAATATGTCCAATACTTCGTTATTCTTCTTCTTCGCTGTCCACTATATGCGACGACGGTAACACCACATTTCGAAGGCTTCTATAGTTTTGATTATTTTAGCCTTCATGTTTCGCAGCTATTACTTCAAGAGATATTCCACGCGATGTTAATGTTTTTTCATTTTTATAAATGCTACTCTTGCCTGTCCTATCCCGTATTTAATTTCTTCATTTGAATCCCCGACTTTGTTTAGCCATGCACCGAGATATCTGTACGTGTTCACTACTTTTAATCCCACATTACTTAGTATTATCTTTGGTTTACTTTGATCTACCGTCACCATTACTTTAGTTTTCTTAGTATTAATTGTAATACCATATTTATCACCACAATATTCCCAAATCTTTCGCATTTTCTGCTAATATTACCGTGTCATCTGTGTAAATTTTATTATTAATGATTTCACCTCCAATTTTTACATCTTCAGTTCTGTTTGTTAACGCTTCTCTGAATATGATATCCGCGTATACATTAAACAATGTCGGCGGCAAAATACAGCCCTGTCTCACATCGCGCTTAATTTTGATTTTATCCGTCGTTTCGCCGTTATTTAGTATTACTGTTGCCATCTGTTGCAAATATAAGTTCTTTATTCTATCGGCAGTATACAATCCAATTTCTTCTAATATATTATTTGATTCGACATGCGTACTTTGTCGTAGGCTTTTTCAAAGTCTGTAAAACACATAAATATATTGGTGTCGTTGAAATTCTTTTAACTTTTGAATTAATATATTCATATGCAGAATAATGCATCTCTGGTTCCCAGTCCACATCGAAAACCAAGTTGTTCTTTACTTGTAATTTCTTCACATTTTTGTCGTATTCTAGCTTGTATTACTCGTAGTAGTATTTTCAATGTATGGCTAATTAGACTTATAGGTCTATAATCGTTACACAACGATGGTCTACTAGCCATTCTTTTGGAATATCTCCTGTCTTATATATCGTATTAAACAATTGAGTTAGTATCTTAATGCTTCTATCATCAAACAGTTTATATATCTCCGCTACAACATTATCTGTACCTGGTGCAGTTCGTATTTTTGCACATTTTATTGCCTTCATCTTCTAATATATATATGTATATAACATTCTCAACATTCTGTTCATTGTATTCCGCATATAGACAGTCTCTGTCGTCCTGAAATACTAAAATTACGTAATATAAAAAGAAAATCAACCGATATGCGTCCACTGCGGACGGGAGCCTTTAACAGTCGAATACATGCTAACAATGTGTAGGCCACTTCAGTAATACCATCCTGATGGCAATATTTCAATTCACACCGTTCTCTCTGATAATCCAGCGGAACTTGAAAAACCATTCAGTTTTTAAAAGTAACAAATATATATATACTTTCATTTAATTAAAATAGCTTCGGTGTCTCTGTCCTAAGTTGTGGTACACGGCAGCTAAAACAAAAATTCCTGAAAACTTTGTATTGTCAGTGTGGTGCGGAAAAGTGGACAATGAAGCAACGAAACCAGGGCAAATTACAAGCTTTTGAGATGTGGCGTTGGCGGCGCCTACAGAAAATTAGGTGGGTAGACAAAATAGAGAACACAATTGTACTAGAAACAATAAATGAAAAACGAAGCATATTACACAGTATACGAAAGAGGCGACTTGTGTGGCTAGGTTGTGCATTACGTCAAAATCAAAATATCTTGAAAGATCTTATCGAAGGAAAGATAATGGTGAAAACGTGGACGACCACGAGCAACACTTATTGACACGTTTCTAAAGGAAAGTGGACTACCGACTTATCCGAAATTAAAGAAGAAAACTCGCGACGGGCCAGAATGGAAGTGATACATGGTGCGATCCAGCCTACCGGCTGATACACTGATGATGATGATGGTTTATATATTTAATATATTTTATTTTTCTTACTAGCTGGCAAATTATTATATTCTTTTTATTAAAATTTATCGATTTTAACTACTTTTGAATTGAAACTTCAATTGGCGTTTTGTATATGGGAAGTTAACTCGTAAAATGAGTGAGCGGCGAGCCAAAAGCCTGTACACATAATTTTTACTCGTATTATATATATATATATATACACTTGTAAAAAATTTTTGCGTTTTCCTAGCCGTTCTTTTGCGCATGCGCGCACGGCTATTCGTTATTTCGTTCAAATCTTCGCTGTACAAAGGATGTATGCGCGATGTAGATTTCAGAATGAAAACATTTAAGTCATCGCTACGTCAAGTTAAGCATTGCGGGCAGTGCATTCCTTTCCTTTTGTGAAATTTCTGCAAAATCGTGAGTTTATTAAATAAGTGTCTTCTATTTGCTAAAACGTCTTTAAGGTTTCACTTGTTGCCTGCGTCCTCAAATCGCCGTGTTCTTTCTTACTGTTTATTTCGTTGTTATCGCCATTAAATACGAAGGATTGTTTCGGTTATTAAATTCAGTTGCATTTCGATGACTTTTCTGCTATTTCGTTTTTGATGGGGGGGAGGGGTTGTCGGTTCCAGAAAAAAGGAAAAATTACGTTAGTAGCCGTAACATTTCCGGAAAATGTTGTCTTATGGGGGAGGGGTTGTCGGTTCTAGAAAAAAGGAAAAATTACGTCAGTAGTTGTAACATTTCCGGAAAAGGTTGTCTGATCCGGCTAGTGCGGTGGATGAAACAGATTAAAAAGTGATTCGATTTTCAAGGAAGAACAGGAAATGATTTGTATACCTCCGGTCGCGTATTAAAATCGGTAATTAAACGTACGAAAAAACTCTACAAACCGTCCGAACAATTATCCGATGATATGATACTGTAGAGCGAAATAATATCAAATATTGAATAGAGTGCGTAGCTGTATTAATGAATATACGCGACATTAAGACAATCTTCGCTTATTTTATTCTTCGCGATATTTTTTGAACATCATCGAGATGATTAAAATGCCGATTGTCTGCAGTTGTCTACTTCCCGCGAACTAATTTATTAGCCCCCGAGTGGGCTATTCGCGATTATAGTAGTGAAATATATAAATCGTAGTATTAACGTCGTGATTCGTCGAAACGGTAAACGTACAAAAGTGATCATTTTTAAATTTCCCGATTATAATCTAATCAACGTAGCGAAAATCAGTGGTCGGTGTGGTGTGGGAGATGATCTATATAAAAGATAAGTTTCGCAATCTCCCATCAGGCCGACCGTTCATTTTCCCTACGTTGTGCGAATAGATTATAAACGGTGCAATCTGATAATGATTACTTTTGTCTGTTCACGATTAAGACAATCGCGTCTTTAATACTACGATTTTTAGATTTCGCCGGTATAATTTCGTTAGTAAATTATGCGCAGTAAGTAGGTAGAGAGCGCGTAAGAACTGAAACATTATTCTACCTGGTACTATTTTCGAACAAATGTCAAATAATACTAATTACGGTAAACCATCATTATTCGTCCTATATAATGTTATACGAGCAATATCGATTCCGTATATCGGCGCTAGCAAAATTTTTAACGCTAAATTAGGATATTAACCGAATTCTATGTATATATATATATATATACATCGAGACGTGTGTTAGAGTTGGTATCGTCGTCGAAAAATATCTACTGATTTAAAACGCTAAAATCCAACTTATATATGTCGAAATACAGAAACCAATCTAAATTATGACGCGATACATTACTCCGCGGTAAAAAATCGTTTACAGTATCTTACAGACACTAAACTAATAAATAGTTTATAACCGACTTTAAGACGCGAATGATCAATCGAGCGTTTATAAATAAAATAATTCGATAATAACCTGTAAAAATTACGCGTTTTTATTTTAAATACAGCCAACGTATGGATCGCCTGTGTAACCTCCCATGCAACTACATGACCGAATATGATTTTTTACCGTACATACGGCATTCGCACCGCATGGAGTTGTCGAACACGGATTTTGACATGTTTTAGCAACGCATGCTTGAGTGTTCGCGCAATCGCTATTTGTATTGCATGATTTACCTAACAGAAATCGTGAGTTTACGCACGCAAAATTAATCATACTTTATAAATATCGTCTATTAACGGATAAAACTCGAGAATAGTAAATCACGAACTTATGCAAAATTTAAAAAATAATTTTATTAAGCCTAAAAAATTAAAAAATAATACTCTTCTAAACGTACCGTGGTTATTTAAAAATTTATTAGAGAATTTTAATTATTTACAAAATATCTCGGAAATTTAGGAATATATATTATTTATATATATAACGTGTGATATCTAGTTTTTCTGCCCGGGTAGTTAAGTGTAAGGGGTTTATATTTTTTAATTCCGAAAATGAAAAAAGAAAAATGTTCATCCAAATCGGACCATTTCGCACGGATATACGATTAACGTGATTAGATGTGATTAGACCCATACAGGTGAGAGTGTCTACGGTATATAATTTGTACAGTTGTTTATATACGCAAGTGGGAAGCCTGTACCTTAAACGAAAAAAAATAAATTTAAATCTGACGATTTAAAATTTAATTAGAAAAATGAACAATATCGATAGTTTTTTATTTTACATAAATATATATAAAAGTAAACAAAAACCTTAACCTAATTTTGTTATCTGTGACGAGAATTTAACACATAATTTAAATAGAAAAAATATATTTAAAGAATCGATCAAATTAATTATATAATATAACAGCGTTAATAACTTAATATTAATAATATACAACTTAGATCGAACTTAAATTCAAAATCTTAATTATACTTAATAATAAGAATTTATTTCATAGTTAACTGTATCGGAGAGGAAAAAGTTTTAAAACAAGTCTAACGCATACAGCGCACGGGTAATTTCCAAATTGATTTACTCTCTTAATAGTATTTCTTATTACAACGTTAATCTGTTCTGTCTCACCTGTTGGCAGTGGTTAATGGAAGCGGCATGTTGTGCAAGCGGAAATGCTACAAAACTACCCGCGATCAAACACTCGGTTTTTTGGAGAATAAACTTTATTTATTCATCGATTTCCGGCTTTATTTATAGTGATAGCAAAACCGAATTAGGTACTTAAAACTATATAAAGAGCATTCCCCTTCATTCTAGTCTCGCGTCGTTGCTATGAAAATGAAAATTTTACAATGCGCATAAACCGCGATGGGATCCCGAAATTATTTTTGCACCGAATATAGATTTCAACGACCGCAAGTGTCATTGCTTAATCCAAGATAGAATTGATGTTATATTTATAAATCGTACATTTATCTTTTACATTAAGCTCGTACGATGGTAAAAGTGATTCGTTTTATTTATTAAGTTTTTTCGATTAAAATGGATAACCCATTGATCAGAAAGGATAGGGCTATCGTGAGAACCCTTCTATATAGACTGAAACAGAGGTAGGTTCACCCATCCTAACGGCATTATTTCGCAATAATAACGTAATCGTGTTAACAAGGTTAATCAAGACGAATTATCAGTGAGAAGATAACACATAATCCCGTTAATATAATAAATGAATTGTAATAAAGAAGCAAGGCGCACTCAGTATACCCGATTTGAAGGGATTCAAAATAACAAGGGACAGTTCACGTGCAAATCGTCCCGGATATGCGACTCCGAAACCTAAAAACATATTGTCTAGAGCAACTTATAATGTACGATCATTGACAACGGAAGATAGACTACCATATGGAAATTGAAAAAACCAAGTGGAATATAATCGGATTAAACGAAGTTAGAAACGTCTGTATGAAGAAATATAAAAATATAACGGCCGTGTAATATACGAGAAAGTTGTCGATCAAAAAACAACACGATGTATGATTTTTAATACACCAAGATATTAAGCAGATAGAACCGGTTATGAAGGCATATGGGAACGATTAGCCTATTTAGCAATCAATATAGACAACTTCGTTAATATAAATTTATACACCAACTACCTCATATAACGTCCATTAAATTCACGTATGAAAATCTTTAAAAGAAAACACAAACAAAAAACACAATAGTAATGCGTGACTTTAATGCACGATAATTACACAGGATCCTACAGGTATGAAATCCAAAATGATGCGGAAACTAAACAAATTGTACGTAGTGAACCCATTATTTAGAAAAAAAAAGACTAGAACGAAGATTTGGATTGGACCAAACAGTAGTACCGACTATAATCTAGCGTGCTATATAGCAAAAGTATATTGACGTTTTATATTATACAGTTCAGGCTGATAGCGATCGTCGAATGGTGCAATGCGAAATTTGGTTATATAAAAAAAAAACAAGAAACCGGAAAGATACCGACAATTAGGTAGATATAAAAAAATATACAATCAGCTGACAATCTTAAGTAGCGTCATATATCTCCGAAATTGTTCTCACTAGAATATGATTTGAAACAGGGATATATCTCTGAAATTGTTCTCACTAGAATATGATTTGAAATCGTTGAAATAGAATAGAAAGGTATATATATATATATATATATAAACGAACAATATTCTCCCGCGTAAAAATGTTATGCACAATAACGTAGATATATACTTGAAGTGAAGATAATGAATTGGTTAAATTTCACAAAAATGAACTACCACAAATGGTTTTCGTAATAAGTCCGGGAAAAATTATTAAAACAAAAAAAGTAGAAAAAAAAACAAAACATAGTCGGCTCTGATAAATTAAGAAGAAACAATGACGCATGTCTAAAGCAACTAAAACTGCAGATTCAAAAAAAAAAAGTAGGGGATATTACAACGTTAGGACTTAAATAAACTGATTTCTAATGTTGCAAAAAGGAGTCGCGCTGAGGATAAAAAGGTAATATATCTTAATTTCCACATCGGCAATTCGTGGTTGCAACGCGTCGTAATCTTACGTATAAAATACGTAATAACTTCGGACTAAATAATTGCAGGTTCAGTTAATCGTTCGAAACATATAAAATATCTCGATGTAATTATGGGTAATATATCGATTTATTAAATTAATGAAAACTAAATATTAGTATATATATTCGAAATATCGGGTGGTAAAGCGTCGTTAATAACAGTACTAAATTAATAGTGTACCAAATACTATTATTATTATTGTTTTTAAACCTGCCTTATGCTTCTTCTAAGGTCAGATGCACGAAAGGATAGTTAGATCAAGGGAAGAATGTAGGATAAAGTAAAAGGAAAGTCATAAGTTTTGGCGAATAGGATTTCGATTAGTGAGGATGCAATTCCAACAGTAAGACCGTGGAGTACAAAGTACATGACAGGATAATGTGAGGAATAGTATATGTTACATGACGAGCATAATGGTGCACTGTGGCCTAGAAATAAATGCTTGTGTGTAAGAAGTGTGTGTCCGTATGCGGAACAGAGCATACTTTCTATTGCCTTCGTGTAATGACAATATTAATGAAGTAGTAGCGTAATAATATAAGTATAAAGACCTTTAGATACAATATTGCCAACTCGTTACTACTTTTTTAAAATTTTTTTTTTTTATTTTTTTTTTCGAGAAATTTTTAAGTTATATCTTTGAAGAATTTTAAAACTAACACATAAACACATCGATAATCTCTACATAATTATTGTCTAACTATAATTAATATAGAACTTTTATCGTTTGATTTATACGATTAATTATATTGATATCGCTTTGAAGTCTGCGGAAGTGCCATGCGCTTTTCTGAAATTTTCTCGCTGTCGACGGGGTTACGAAAAATAAAACACCTGATCTTTCGATTTCTCCCTGCTGTTTTTAATGTATTTTCAAAAATTAATTACACACTTAAAATTTACTTTTTTCGAAAACGGGGAACAAATATAGACCCATAGATATACATTACGGCATTCGTTGACTTTTTTTCAATTTACAACATTTTACAGTTAAAAAATCGGAGAAAAAAAAATATATATACGAACCCTGTCACTGAATTAATTAGCGAATTGTTATTATACCACTTATATATCAGCACAGTTTTTAATTGAAGGGTGAAACAATAACGTAATTTATAAACAATATTCAGACTTTACCGCACAATCCTATATCGGAACTAGCCTAATGAATTCTGTGTGACGTAATGAGACGGAAAGATAGAACTGCAGTTAATCGAACTATGTATACTATAGACAATTAAACGAGGAAAAACATATTTGATCGTGAAAAACGTTCACAGCACAATAAGTTCTATTTTTATATCAACGTGATCACCTATATATTTTGTTTCGGAATTTTATTATTACATCTACAAATTTAAATTTGTTATAAATATATTAATTTATTTAAAATAAAATGATAATAATATTTTATATATATATGTATAAGTGTGTGTAACGTGCGCAATAGCGCTTAAATAATGTAAACAAAAAATTTCATAGCACCACTGGTATGATTAAATCGTTTAAGTTGAGAAAAAAGTATATTGACACCGATATTATTTAATTAGTAAATTTATGAGTATAATTAAACTATATGATAACGATAATAGAATAAATTATAAGAAGGGATTAATCCTTTATAAAAGTGTAATTTTGTCTAACATAATAAATGGCGGCGTAACGTGTATATGGTTAAACATAAAATGATTTCAGAAGAAATTAAAGACTTTTCATCGGAGAATGGTTGCAGCTAAGTTAATTAAATCATATAGAACGGTTAGCTATATGTCAGCTATTGTGAATGGTGGTATTAAATCGCTTATATTTGAAATCAAAAAGCATATTAATATATTTTTAACAAAGACTAACGTAAAGATACGCCGTGAATTTTTAAATACACAGTACAAACTTCCTCATTATTTACACAATATAGACGTCGAAATAATTTAAAACTCTATCGGATGATCGCTATAGTACAAAATATGAAATGCTATTTGAAGAATACATTGGGGTTTACCGAAACAATATTTCCCTGTAGTATAATCGATTAAATAACGTATTGTGTTTAAACCGAATAATTATTTTAACGTACAGAGTATTACCAGACACGTGTTTATACAAGTATTAAGTAACGCATTGAAATAAATATGCAACCTATCTGATAATACCGAGCGTATATATATATACTTTTAGGAACTGATTTTTCAGTGATACTCAATTAGTCGATAAGAAATTTATATAAACTTTAACGCTTTTATTTACAATTATACTGATTAGTTAATGACATATATTATACCTTTATCTTAAAATAAACCAATTAGAGCGCCATTAAATGGATTGGCTCTTTTCAGTTTATTACACATAATTTCCCCTTGTATTCAATTTTACTAATGCACCCACATCGTGCATTCCGAATTGGGACCAAAAAATAATAATAAAAAAAAATCATTTCTGATAGTAATATTATAAACAATTTTAAGACTGGAAAATATAAAACATTTTAACAGGTTATATATATATATATATATATATATATATATATATATATAAATTATTTAGTGAGAAGTAAATTACTAGCGTTGAAATAACCACAAATAGTAGCAAATAAGAAGTAAAACAGATATATCACTTCCACAAATATTGTTTTCGGTTATCGAATATCGTTGGCATTCGAAAAAAATAAAAATAATCAGTTGGCGAAGGACGAGGAAAAACATTTTATAACACTAGGTGGACGATATGATACAAGGAAAAACAGTGGAAATGAGGGATTTAACGGGAGAATTGAATACGTTATATCGGTGATATATAACAAAATACCGTGAGAAATCGTTGTAGAGAAAGTATTATTGAAGTGGAAAGAGGAGGTGTCGGTTAAGATGTAAACGCGATGGATAAGCCGAATTGTTTAAAACGGTGGATAAAATAGAATCGAAAAGTACGAGACCAATTAGTCTACTAAGAGCCGTATGCAAGTCGTTTACAAAGATGGTACGAAATAAGTTGTGGAGAACGAAACAGTTGAGCAAGCCGGATAGGAGTACCGTCATAAAAAAAAAAAAAACAGAAGAAAATTACAATTCAGACTTAGTTCGATATCATACAGGTTGAGGTGTTTATGCGATTAATTCGGTATAACTAGATTTAACTTTAAAAATGTATTTATTTATTACAAGTACCGCAATATTTAATTTTGAATGTCTATATTTTCTACACCCTTCCCCACTGGGTATCCCCGTCCTGTAGAGTACTTACATATAGCATGCACGCAACGCGATACACACGCTAATTAACAAATAATATATAACTACACACAATACGAACACTAGCATTAATATGTTACCACACGTACATATACGTGAGAGCTACGTGAATATAATTTGAGATTAAAATGTTAATGGAAAAGTGAAAAGTTTTTTAAAACCGGAATATACCCCGGAATGGATAAAGGAAAATATTATAAAAAAAAATCGGAAAACGATGATAATTTAGAAAAATATATATAAAAATAAACAAATCTTAAAAGTTAACCTAATTTTGTTATCTGTGATCGGAATTTAAAACTTAATTTATGTACAAAATATATATATATATATGCATATATAAGATTAAACGAATGTTCACGATCAAATTAATTATAAAAAATAAATATAACAGTGAACATATTAATAAATTAATATTAACATTATGTAACTAAATTAGAATGTCGAGATACGATAGAGGAATAAAATATTAAAATAGCCGAACCAGTAACTGAGACGGTGCTCGAGGAGATACGTCACCCAATTAAGATAACAATATTATTTGTAGTAAATATCAAAATGAACAATTTAAGAGCGCTAGTTTAGTCGTGTATAAAAAGTTGGGAATGACTGAGATGTAGTTTAACAGTTTACAGATCCGTCGACAAGGAGAACCTTGGTGGAAAGTACATTTGTGAAAAAAGAAAAAGCCGTAGGCCACTATGCAACCGGCCGCGAAACTCATAAATAAAGTCAATATAAGCATTGATAAACGAAACAATGAACAATGGACTTGTTTTATTAAAGTTAAAAAGAATTAAAAATACTTTTGGTGGTGTGTACGGATATAGTAGCTTTATGTATTCGTTACTCGAGTATCATATGTATGCACACACTTACAGGTACATATATATATATATATATATGCACACCTGTAATATATGTATTCTATGTTGATATTAATTTTTTTCACTGTGGGTCGAAAAGGGGTTTAAAAAACCATGTAGAGCACGTTTAAAGAATTTGATGAGGTGTGTTATTTATATCGGCCTTGGAACAAAAAAAACATAATAATAATAAAAGTAAAACAGAAATGGAATTGAAGAATGCGGCACTTAATATCACAGGGTGTTACTAGATAATGAATGAAGGAAAGAATGAAGTGTAAGCGGATTTATACATAGAGTGTAAATGAGAATACACGCGAGAGTGTAGGAGCGTACAGGCGAATATGCGAACGTGTTGTAATATAGTAATAGAAGAAAAAATTCAAGACGGATACCACAGGGTGCGGATGGATAAAGTTTGGAAAGAAATAAAATGTAAATGTTTGCGTATACGAGGGAGTGTAGAATACAGGCGAGATTGTATATGTAAATAATGAGAAATCAGTTTTTAATTAATTAAGGCAAATTATAAGGTAAACGAGTATATTAACATAACGAACTATAAATCAGTAAATGCGTAATAATATTAAACGTTAAATACCTGCCGATAATTTTTATTAACATCTTTTCTATACCCGATGTATGCTTCAACAAGTTAATTATGTATGGCAATGTGTGTCTATGTTATTATAAGTTTGTACATATGTGAAATTTAATATCGTGTTATTTATTTTATTTTATTTTATTTTATTTTTTCTATTTACTTGTTTGGACCATTGCCATCTGCAAAACGACCAAAACGAACATGGTCCATAGAAACGTAAATTTTGTCGTGAATTCCATGACGTACGCGAAGACGTTAACAAATAGAATAATAAATTGGAATAATGGAAACACTATTCAAGAAAATTTTTTTAACGAAACAATTGCTCATTAACGAAAGTATGCCGTTTGTAGCTAAATTTATAGGTTCAAATTGGAAAATATTTTCATTTTTCAAAAATAGAAAAATAAATTATTTGTATACAGCGCTAAGTGCTTTTACATTATTATCACCCGTAAACGAGATAACCGCTTAAAAATTTCGAAAACAATATTCCCCTATTTACATTTATTATCGTAGTGCTTTTACATTATTATCACCCGTAAACGAGATAACCGCTTAAAAATTTCGAAAACAATATTCCCCTATTTACATTTATTATCGTCGCCAATTTCGCAGTAATATTTTATTTCTACGAATCGATATATTCGAAAATATCACCTCCTTTCTAGTCGATTTTTTTTTTTTTTAAACATTTTGTATTAAAAGACAAAAATCCTTTCGGCTATTAAGGTCATCATCGTCATCATCGTGGCTTGTTCAGGGCTTCCCGATACAATGAATCTTCATTTGTGCTTTGCCACCATTGTGTCCGATCCATTGTATGGTCTATTACTTCCCCTATTGATTCAGCTCCTGCAACTTTTTTTAACTCTGCCAAGATATCTCGCTGGGGTTACCTTCTTTTATGATAACCCTCAACCATACCGGTAGTAATTACTTTTCCTAGTCCATTTTGTCCTATTATATCCGTTTCTGTACTACAACTTATAGTCTCTGATCCATTTTCATTACTTAGTGTATGGACAAGTTTGTTCATTTCGCAGTCTACGACAATACTGCAATAAACGCGTGAAAGAATACATATGAGAAACAGGCGGATAATTCACAAAGAGATTTGGAGTACATTTAAATTCTTATACGAGAACAATGATTGAAAAACATTATTCCGAAAACACTCTAAATAATTGAAACGCATTAATCGCAAAAATTATACGCAACGTCGAAAACGTTATAAAAACAAAAATTATTAAGAGGAAATATGCGAAAATTATAAAAGAAAAATATAAAAATTGTATATTGAAATCGGCGACAAATTTAGACGTAGAATTGGTTTCTTAAGAAGTATATCGTTACAAATTTAATTAATTCTTATATTAGGCAGAAGGTTTTAATTTTTCAGGCTAATTACTGTAATTGTTTAAGAACAAATTTTATATTACTTATTTATCTCTCGCGTTGTTTACCACATTTACCGTCTCGACTATTTTATAAAATCAAACTTGTTTTTTCACTTCGCTTTTAACATTGATCATACAAATTAAGTATTTTACTTAAATTTTATTTATTTTTTTCTCTTTTATATTTTTTATTAATTGTACATATTTTTATTTTATTTTTTATGTCCACTTGATGGTGGTTTAATAGCCGAATAAGTCCGTATAATATTCGATCGGTCGCGTTTATTGTGTTGCTCGTTAATCGTAAATAGTTCTTATTTAACAAGTTACACGTGTCGATTTCACTCTTTTTTTTTTTTTTCTTATCCACGCGTTCTCATTTTCGTATATAGTACTAGCTTTACTCGTTTCGCCAGCTGATGAATGACTCTACCGACGGGGGTCCACCCCCGTCCGAAAGTATAGATAACTCGCTCGTCAGTTCCGATAACTTAAATAAAGAATTATATAATAGTAGTAATAATGGTGATGGCCGTATTACTATTAATAATAAGTCCAATTTATTTCATAACTATAGTAATAGTCGTAGTAATAATAGTAATATTAATATTAGCGGTAGTAGTAGTATTGGTAGTGGTGATAACGTTAATAATGATGATCATAGTAATAGTAATGATAATGATGGTAATAGTATGATCATCCCAAATAATAGTAGTAATAATAATTTTAATATTAATAACTCAACTATTAATTCACTATATGTGAAAAACGTTCATTCGGGCCCTTATATAGCTATTATATCGTCTTCTCGAGTTGCAAATAGTAATCTTGGCAATTACCATTCTTTGGCAATATGCAAATTATTAGCAAAATATCCCGGCGTTGAATATTTCCAACGTAACGGTATTAATAAAATTAAAGCAGTCTTTAATAGTCTGGAACATGCTAATATTTTTGTTGAACAGGTCAACAAAGAAAATAATATATCAGCTTTTATTCCAAATTCTCTTTTGTATAGATTTGGGGTGATTAGAGGTATTCCCACTAATATTTCAGACACAGAAATTTTTGAAAATATAGAAAGCTCTGTCCAAGTTGTAAGTATGAGACGTATCCACCGTCGCACGGAAGGTTCGTTAATCCCAACGCAGACGGTTGAAATTAAATTCCTTGGTAACTCTCTACCAGAGTATGTCGCACTATATCGGTTGCGCTTAAAGGTAGATCCAAGTATTCGGCCGCCAAGACAGTGTGCGAATTGCTTGCCGTTCTCACACACTGCACAACAATGCCGATCCAAACCTAGGTGCTCATTTTTCCATGAGAGCCATTTATCCTCCAGTTGCTCAAATACAAATACTTCTGCCCCTTCATGCATTAACTGTATGGGAGCTCATATGGCCACTGACAAATCTTGTCCTATATATAAAGAACGTTTTCAAATCCAACAAATTATGTCTTATGATAACATTTCATTATCGGAAGCAATCCGTAAGAATAAATCAGGACACATTAGTGAGGCTTTCTCCTTTTCAGACATAGCAAAACGCCCATCTTCTTCTAATCAACGGCATGCTCCAATACCTTCCACCCCCAATATTGACACTCGTCAAGTACGTTGTTCTTCCCCTCAGTCATACTTTTTTCGTAAATCTCTTCCAAATCATACAGGTCCTTCACAGCCTGTGACACCCTCCTATCCAAATTATAAACACTTACTTTCATTTCCTTCTGGTAGAACATCGTCATCGCCATCCCTAACAGTTACTACCCAAAATAATGTTACTGGTGGTCCACCCTCTGATGATACAAAGTCACCCCCCATTAAAAAAGCTTCTATTTCATCTACTCCTCAATCCTCATCTTCTGCTAATCATAAATCTCAATCTAAAGCAAAAGAATCTAACAAATTCGTTTTTCCAAATTCTTCTAATAATAACACTCGTTCAGATAAATTACTAAATAATATTAAATAACTCACCCACATAATTGACAATGTATTCAACCTTACGTATTTTACAATGGAACTGTCGCAGTATCTCAATAAATAAACCTAACCTTCAATCTTTTCTAGCAACTAATACTTTTGACATTATTTTACTTTCCGAGACATGGCTGAATCCAGATTCTAAATTTTCCTTTAACGGTTATTTCTGTATTCGAGATGATAGATCTGATGGTTATGGAGGAGCGGCTATTTTAATACGTAGTATCATCCCTCATTACCGTCATGATATTCGATCAATTTTAAATGGTAGTCACTGTAATGGTGTCTGCACTTCTATCAAATACGACACTAAGGAATTATTTATACTTTCATTTTACTGCCCACCTTCCTCTTTTTTTAATACAAACTTATTTATGTCATTTATCAGCAACATATCATCCGATGCTTACATTTTTTGCGGTGGGGATTTTAATGCCTTGCATTCTTCTTGGGGTTGTAATAGGCGCAACCTCTCTGCCCAAAATATTATAAACATTATTAATCATTCTAATTTAGTACTATTAAACGATGGAAGTCATATCACAGTTCCTTCGCTAAATAGATCAGCAAACGCTTTGGATCTAACACTCGTCTCCAGTAATTTATCATTGAATAGTACCTGGAGCGTTATTAATAATCCTCTGGGTAGTAACCATTTACCAATTGACACCTCAATTATTTTCCAGCATACTAGGATGGTGAATGATAAAAATTCATTCTTCCCTTCTTGGAATTTCCCTCACAAAAATACTGTGGATTTCACAAATTTCCTAGATTCATTATGCATTCCATTACTAGATAATTCGTGCTTTAATACCACTGTATACGATCAATTTGTCAAATATTTACATACTGCTTTAGATTCTTATGCCAGTCGGAGGTCGGCTAGAGTGAACAAATTTCGTAAACCTACTTGGTGGGATCCTTCATGCACACCATTGTTACAAAAACAAAGTGTATATTTTAAACATTTCCGTAGAAGCAAACTAATTTCGGATTACTTTGCTTGTAATAATCAGGAAGCCATTACGAGACGGTTCCTTTTATCTAAAAAAAGGGAATCTTGGAAGCAATTTGTAAGTTCGATTAATCGTAACACTTCTGTATCTTATGTTTGGAATAAGGCAAAATCATTTGTTGAACACCTCTCCACGAATAACACATGCAAATCATACAATTTTGACTGGTATGAAGAATTTGTCAATACAGTAGCCCCGAGTTATGTTCCAAACTTGCACAAACTTTCTTGTTCTTATTCACCCAGTCATAATAATACCCAAACTATACTATCTGATGCAATTACTTTACCAGATATAGAACCATATATATAGCAGTAGAATAAATGTGCGCTACTAGCCTAAAGTACATACAACTCAATATAATATTACGATATTGTAAATCAGTTTTTTTTTTTTACATAAACTTAACGCTTCGATAGTCTTTATTCGAACGTAGGTCCACTAGACACACGCTACATTTAAAAGGATTTTTTTTTTTTTTAATAAAAACTTGTTTTTTATTATCGGTGTAATATTTTTCTATTGATATTTATGACATTCTAACAAACTGGTATAAATTTATTAATTAAAATGGAAGCAACGAAATAAATGACTTACAGAAAGATGTAATATAAAAATTTACGAGGAGATAGGAAATAAATTTAGAAATCATTTAATAACGATTAACATTATTAAAAAATATATATATATATATATATATATATATATATATATATAATAATAATCCGGCATGATGTTAACTGTTACAGTTGGTCAGCATGTACATCATTCAAACGTTTCTGACATAATTGTTTCCCTGTACACAAAAACTTACGAAATTTAAGTTTTACTGTGTATTTTGTAATCTTTCTCTTCTTTTTATCAGTATTATTCCATTTTAGTTATTCTTCCTTACCTACTACTTGTAAATCCTTCTTCTTAATTTTTAAACTCCTTTTTAATTGCGTCACTAAATCCAGAGCTAACTTTTTAAAGTGAATTCGACGCCATCGCCTAGACATATATCACTCTTGAATTAATTCTTGCTACATTTAAAATATGATAAATAATTACCATCGGAAAGATTTTTGTCGTTCGTGCATTATCATATATAGGACAAAGTTGGCTTGTTACATCAACATCGCATTTACCGTTATTATAAAAAATTTTTCCGTTTTTTCCGTTTTTTTTTTCCAATTTGAAACAGCCGAATTAGGTGTTAACTTGAATGTAATATTATTGCTTCCTTCAGTTGCATCTATGTCTCATATGTCGTATGTCCGAACATATACTATTGTTTACGATTTAAAAAAAAAAAAAAGAATTGAAATGGGAGATATTTTTTTATCTATAAGTTTAGACTAGTAAATCGATTATTGGCGCAGTAATATTTTCGTAAATAACCGAAGTACGATACTATCCGTAGAATTGTTTTGTTTATAAAGACATTCTATCTACTGCCCACGATATAGCTCCATATTATAAGTATAAAGACATCGCATAGGTAAAAAATTTTTTATTCTTTATTTACTTGGTTCCGACAGAATATATTGACTAAATGCACGACGCCCTTGAAATGCCTAGAGCATTTCATCGACGAGTCACAATCTGTCCTAAACAATTTTCATGAATCAAACAGTTCCCCGACTGCGGCCGTTTTATGTAATTTATAACTTTCAACTCGGTTATTGATATTGTCGAAGCGAATAACGAACAGCCTAAATCGTCTCTCAGATATTGTCATCCGGAAAATATCAATACTACGACCATCTGTTGATCAGAAATCGCTCAAAACTCGACTGCTATGAAAAACATCTGCCACATTTAGAAGGCCTATTCACAATTTCGATCTGTTTCTTCGCAATTTCTTTTATGCCATTTATGTAAATATTCGTATTTGTTAACAAATAAAATCAATATTCTTTCACGAAAAAGTAGCCCCCCCAACAGTCAGCTTCAATTATGAGGAATAATACTCCAACACACTTTTCTTAATTTAGTACATCACGCCCTACAAGAGAAGATTTGAACAAAATCATTTCAACATCATTTTCTAATGTGAAACATGCGTAATAAATAACAAACTTCCACGTGATAACAACATTGACACTTTACAACTGAAAAAAGAATCATTGAGCATTAATTATAATGGCTAAATTTAGTACCGAGAAAATTACAAAATACAAATTCCGAATCATTCGGAAGCGATCAAGAATTTGGAAGTGATTATCAGCTACGTCAACAGTGTGAATGATACATCTGATAATGAAGATCACGCCGTAGCATCATCGTCGAATTCAAAAGAACGTTCTTCTGAAAGTATTATTTACGAAGGTGACAATGAACGTGAAATTTTGGGAATCTGCGAAATATGGAAATAAGTGGAAAGTTAAACACATCGAATGTGCTAAGTAGGTGTTTAACACATCCTATATTACAAACTAATCCGTCACTTCATATTCCTTATGCAACATAAGTACATTGTACTTCATAGATTAAATCTTATAGGTTACAAGTACATTGTACTTCATAGATTAAATCTGATAGGTTACAAGCACATTGCACTTCATAGATTAAACGTTATAGGCTACAGTAATATTCACTTTTTCTTTTAGCGCGGTTGTCATTTCCTAGTCTTAAATTCTAATCTTGCATCTCAGTGGATCTGCCACATTAAAATACTTTATCTTTTCTTCACTTGGTCTCCTTTCCTATTCCTTACTTTTCCCCTTTATCTTATATTTATATCGCGAGCATATTATGATAATATTTCGTTTTTTTAAAAAAACGAAAAAAAAACATTCATGAATGTTCTGTATTTAGTTAATTTAATTTTCTAATAACAAATGAATTTTTGAGTACCGTTGTAACGTGTACAAACAAGAAAGTATATATATATTTTTACAGTTTAACCGTTTCGTCGACCATCGTGTGCTAGACGATCAAAACGTATACGGTGAAGGTAAATATCAATTTCGACGCGAATGCCATGGAGTATGCAACGTTTGACGTTAACAACTCGAAAAAGAAATAAGTTTGCCGAAAAATTGTTTTAAAATAATTCTTTTAAAGGAAACTAACCGCGTAAAATTATCATCTTTTACGAAGGTGACCTATAGATAATAGCGTCAAAATTTGAAAGTATTCTTATTTTAAAAAATTTATATACATATATATAATTCTAATTTATATATATATATATATTGATATAAGAAAAACTACACGCGATGGTAATAAATTCTATCCGACACTGAGTTCTTTTAAATTATTATCGCATCGTTTAAAAATTTTTAAAACAATACTTCGTTATCACCGCCCGGTATTTTTTTTTTTAAATTATTTTACGTTGTATCAACCATTGTATGACACAGCCAGAAGATATGAATAGAAGAAATAGGAAAAAGTCTCGAAATTAAAAGGTATTTTTGAAAAGTTACCCGCAATGATATTATTTTCACAACGAAGTAAATTACTAGATTATTTTTAAGTGTAAGCATTATTCTAACCTTGAGATAAGATGTATAATTTTTCTTGGTAAACATTTTTTCTTCATAACAGTAAGGTTCAGCAATTATTCATAGGTTGCAATTTTTACTGTAAAATTCACGGAGGAATATGAGTTGGCAAGCATGATTATTATCCACATTTAGATAGGTTAGCTTAGTTGCCAAAGTCTGTATTAGATTTGATATTTTGGGGGGCTCGGAATGAGCCTCCACGCATGCTGCGGAATCAAGAGATATAAAATGAATAAATTCGAGAAATTTAAGCAGCCAACGCCCCCTGGAAACGTTACCAATTTTGGTGGCAGCCGATCATCTCATACCCGGCCACAAATGAATCGGCCCCCTTTTCAGGAGCACCTTCACCACTACAAACAGCGATTAAGCCAAAATCTTTTAGAATAATATCCGTAAATACAGAAGGTCTAACAACTACCGAGGAATATATATTGGCTAATTTAATTACACGTGAAAACATTGACATACTTCTACTTCGAGAAACACATTGCGCAGAGACAAACCGGAAGCCCAAAGTATATGGCATGAAACTGGCAATTGACAGACCGCATGAAAAAATATGGTAGCGCAATTCTAGTAAAACATGATATCGACGTTATTAAAACAACAAAAACTGATGATGATAATATAGAAATTTTATCTATTGATACAGGCAAGTGAACAGTGACGTCTGTGTACAAACCCTCGAACATTGTATTTAACTATCCAAACGTCATACAAAAAACTGATATTATTATTGGAGATTTTAACAGCCGCAGCGTCAATTGGGGATATGCTGCAAATGATTCGAACGGTGATCTCATAGAAGATTGGGCAGATAAGCTAAATTTGGTGCTCGACTCAAAATTGCCCGGCATCCTTTAACAGCGGTAGATGGAAACGTGGTTATAATCCAGATAATATAAAACATCATAAATTTGTGCACTAAACAAGTTTCTGATCCAATTCCGCACACACAACACAGGCCAATAATATGTGAAATACATGCAGCTGTCAAATCGACCCGTACTAATGATACAAAGTTACGGTACAACTTTAGAAAAGCGAATTGAATGAGCTTGAAGATATAGATAGTGGTTTTTTCCATATCAAAAAAATTCATCGTTTGAATCGGGGAATTTTAGAGGAAGGAGAAATAAAGTTTGTTCCCTCGAAATCGGTACAGATTTTTTTCACCGAATATACCGAAACATATTTATATTAATAAGATGAGATTTGAATGCGAACCCTATAAAATGTGCGGCAATGCTTTTCGTGTTTTCGTTTTTCTCACGGTTCGAAAACATGTAAATCTATTAGGAAACGTTATAGTCGGCGCTCTTCTGATTCGCATATTAAAAGTGATTGTTCTGTGGAACCTTTTTGCATTAATTGTAAAGGTGATCACTCACCATTATCTAAATCATGCCCAGAAAGACGTAGACAAGAATACATAAAAAAAAACTCATGGCCTACAAAAATTTAGTTTATGCGGAAGCAGCTTCAGAAATTCCTACAATTAATCAGACTTTTTCGTATGCACATAGAGTTTTATCATCCGAACAACCTTATACAAATTTTAATAGATCAAAATTTTCGAACATATTTCAGGTTTTAAATAATAATATCGATTTCCCCGAGCTGATAGAATCTCCCAAATCTACTAAACTTCATATTCCTACGTACAATGACCCACCTATTTGGAAACAACGATATAGACTTAAAACAACCGGAAGGCAAAATTCATATGCTCTCGAGGCTCTGGCAGGATCTAACTCTAACAAGAGATCATTCACGATAAATCAATTTTTAAAAAAAAAAAAGATTCTGGACCCGTAAATAAAAATATCACGGATGTTCAGAAAGAAACAGTTCAGAAAACCAATAAATCTAAAAATATGAAATGATAATATTTAAAAAATAAAATAAATAAATGTAAGATTAGTATATGTATATGTGCGTATGTATGTATCATAAAATTGTTTATACATGCAGGGAAGTTAAATTTATGTTACATTATGTTTGTATTACTTTAGTTCTCCTTATTATTATTAACCTTCATCCATATTAAAATCTTTCTTAGCCAACAATCGATATCCTAAAAGACATAAAAATAGTATGATGGAACTTTAGGTCTGCCTATGGTTGTCAGGGAGAACTTGTAGAGTTTCTATCTAGGTCAGGAGCGTCTGTCTGAGTGTTATGTGAGACTTGGCTCAAACCAAATCAGCAGTTTAAGATTCCTAATTATAAAATCCTACGTTGCGATCGTACACATAGAAGGGGCGAAGGGGTGGCTATCATTATTCATAACTCACTGACAACGGAACATTTTACTATTAATATTCCGAATTTTCGGAACGTAGTTCAAGCTTTGGGAATCACTTTTAACCCGGCGTTACTCGCATGAAAAAATGTGACACAGTTCCTCGCATGTGAGAATTTATCTCACGTGAGAGAAAATCTCACATGAAGGCAAATTCCTATAATGTAAGGAGTAACATTTCATTTTTTGTCAAAACAATAGAAAAAGTTTTATTTAAAAGAAAATAGTTACTAATATATAAAGAAAATAGTATAATTATTACTGAATATAAAAAATGAACAATATTATATAATAACAGAAATAGAGAACAAAAATTAGAAAATGTAGATAAAAGTTTTTACAGGTAGATAATTAAAGGAAGATAAAACACCAAAAATTAAATTTACTGATTTTATAAAATATTTCAATTGAATATTGTTACAATAAAAAAACGCCTAGAAAATTATTGCTAATCTTTTACCAAACATTTACCACTATGCGGAACAGTATGAATTTTACAAATGGGTTTCTGGCATTTTACACACTTGATTTTGCTGTATCTGTTGCTCCTTCTAGGGCAACAGTAACATACTTTACTAGAAGTAGTTGATGGTCCAGCTTCTTCTTCTTCGTCCTTTGTGTTCAAGTATTTTCTTATTTCTTGTTTTGTTTCCAGCGGAGTCTGCTGAATCTTTGCCCTTAAAATTATCTGCTCCTTACATAAAATTTGACTAATGTCTCGTAGTAATTCACGTCGTACTGAAGTTTCTTTAGACCAATCTTTTACTATCGCATATGTGTTAACTCCGGTCACGTCCAGCAACAGAAAAAAAATTCTTAGAGGCCATCTGCATGAAATTCTGGCTGTGCTATACAAACTAACCATTTCATCAGTCATATCTACCCCTATCTTTGTTTTGTTGTAATGTACTACAATTTCAGGCAATGTACTTTCTCCTGTCAACACATCTATTGCATCGTCATCATGCAATGATGATAGCAGAAGTACATTTTTATTTTTTTTTGGCACATAGGAAACTAAAGTTCCGCAGTTCCCAAAGGCAAACATTGAAGAATTAACTGTCCTTATTTTTGTATCTAGAAACAGCGGTGGAATCTCCCGTTTGTTTTTCCTAACAGTGCCAACAGCAGATAATTTATAATTATATTTGAGTTCGGTTACCAGCGGTATACTGGTGAACCAATTATCGAAGGTCACATTGCGACCAGTATTTGCGATTGGTGTAATGAGCCTCTTCACTACTGCAGCAGCGCTGTTATCCAATCTGAATGGGCCCTGTGGTTGTTGTCCAGTATAAACTTCCATATTAGAAGTGTAAAATGACTTAGCGTCACACATAGCATACACCTTAATCCCATATTTTGTAGGTTTCGATGGTATATAGATCCTAAAGGGACATTTTCCCCGAAAGCCGGGCAACATTTCATCGATTGTAACATTTTCGCCAAGTGTGTAGTTGTTTTTGAAATTGTCTACAACAGTTTCAAATATTTCCCGGATATGGGTAAATTTGTCAATATCCTTCCTTTCTGTTCGAGTATTTATGTCGTCAAAACGGAGAGCATTGAGGAGCAGATAAAATCGATTTTTTGGCATTACCAGTCTAAATATGGGTGGAACTAGCATGGTGTCTTTGAATAAATCAGACAAATTTGCATGATTCATCTTCATGGTCCCAGCTAGGTATAATAATCCTAACAAAGCCTTAATTTCGGTAATATTAGTATAAACAATATCGCGTTCCCTAGTATAATTGTTACGAACAAATTGTATATAAATATTCGTATACTCGACGACTTTATCTAATAAAGTATCTGGAATAAATTTACTCCATACCTCTATCGGGGCCTTTGCATCTGTTATGGAACTACTTGCGCTGGAAATTCTTAAAATGTTGTGGTATCCTCGACGAACATTGGGCCGTGGAGGGTATCGATCCCACTGTGTGATATTATCGCGTCCAGTGTAATGATTTATATTTGTGTAGCTACTCGGTCCTGGTTGGTGTTGAATTGGATAATCTGATTGGTCATCACTGAGATCCGAATCTGTATTATGATCACTAGCAATTAATTCATCATCATCAGATACCTCGTCTAAAGTCTCCAAAACTTCCTCTATCATGTGTCTGATACGGCGTTGTTCTCTTTCGAAATTGCACATATTTATTTTATACTTGTAGAACACAACTTACAAAATAAAAATAAAATTTTGTTAATACTAAAATATTACAAAAAATAAAACAACGAAATTAAAAAAATATATCCACTTTACTTCATCATGAAAGAAAATCTCACAAAATACAGTCATACGGATCACCGCTTCGTTAGAATTATTCTCACATTATACTAAAAATCGAATTACACGGTTACTCGCATCGTTAGAAAGATTCTCACATTTACATTTTCTACTCAACAAAAACACATCTACCACTTATCACAATGCACTGACAATAAAACCTGTTAGACAGGATGTTGGAGAAAGTATAGCCGGGAGGTACTAGGAATCCTGACCAATACACTTCAGTGATTCCAAAAATATTGGCACAAAAGTGTTTAGTGTGAGAAAAAATCTCATAATGCGAGTAACGCCGGGTTAAAACACGTAAATTTCAATTTGACTTAATAGCGGTGTATGCCGCTCCAAAACATAAAATTACTTCTGTTGACTGGGAACATTTAATACATAATCCGAAAAAGAACAAACATCCTTTTCTGATTCTAGTTTAAATTGTCTCCATTCGGCTTGGGGTTCATCTGTACATAATTATGATGAGATTTTTTGAATTTTATAAATGAACATCACCTTTATATTGTAAACAGAGAACATCCCACACAAATCGCTAGATTTAATCAGGCTCCTAATAATTTAGATCTAATTTTGGCTTCCTCTGGTATCTGTGAAGAGATTGATTGGCTAATAGGAAAAGATCCCATCAGTAGTGATCATCATCTAGTTTTTATACAAATTAAGTTACCCGATATAATTTCAGCAAGAATTTCTTTTTGTCGCAGTAAGTTTTTTTTTAGTTAAAGATTACAATCGGATTGACTGGACTAAATACAAACATTTAATAGAGGAAGAAATTTAAAAAAATTAATATAGCCAATTTCTGTGCCATGTCTCCATCAGAACAATACTCGTTTATCGAGAAGGTTATTCATTCAGCCGTAAATAAGTCAGCGCCTACAGTTAAAAGATTCACCGACACTGTACCTTTAGATCGCCGATATCGGTGGTGGTGTGCAGAGTGTAATCGATATGTTGCGCTAAGGAAAAAATCATTAGCGACTTACAATGCTTCTTCTCCTCAATGGAGAATTTTATTAAATATAAAAAGCAACAGGCTGAAACGAAAAGATATTTAAAAGTACAAAAAAGAAATGCGTTTCGCAATTTTTGTTATGATATTAATACGAGTCTAAACACGAGGGAGATATGGCAAAGAGTCAAATGGTTTAAATATCTATTTCGTTCTTGAATAAATCCTACGAGTACAGAATGGATTAACGATTTTATAAAATAGTTTGAAAATCCAGTTGATCCTCATATTCCGGAAGGCCACTTTGTTAATCATATTAACCCCATACGAGAGCTAAAACATGTCATCTCAAAAAGGGGAATTATTTCGTAGTTTAGATCATAAGAAAGACTCTATTGTCGGAGTGGATAAAATTTCCTACAAAATGCTACAACATTTACCGGAGGAAGCTAAAATTTTTCTACTGGTCTTTAATTCACTAAATTTGAAATACAATTTCCTATTTGGAAAGAACATATTGTTTGTCCAGTGCTGAAACAGGTCGGTCTCCGGATAATTATAGGTATTACAGACCGATTTCCCTGTTGTCGTGTGTAGGTAAAACTTTAGAAAATATATTAAAATTTAGGTTAGAATAGTGGGCTAATAAATTTAAGAAACTTTCACTTTCTCAGTATGGTTTTAGAAAGGGTTTTAGTAGATGCGTTAAGTTCATTCTCTTTACATGTACAGATCAACCTAACCAGAAATCTATATGTTCTTGCTATCTGTATTGATATCAAGTCTGCGTACGATAATGTCAATCTTTCAACATTATATAATAAACTAGTAGGATTTGGTATTAATAAAAATATATGTTCCTGGATATTTGAGTACTTCAATGGGAGAAAATTAACAGTCAGATATAAAGCTAAAAAGTACAACTCTGTCTATTCGGATAAAGGATTAGCACATGGGAGTATTTTAAGTCCTTTTTTATACCTCCTATACACAAATGAAATAGAAAAAGTTCAAAATAAGTCTGTTAGAATGTTTAAGTTTGTCGATGACTTAGCTAACTCTGGTTAAAAAAGCTCAGAAGACGCTTCTTGACCTACAAGAGATTCTACAAAATCTAGATCTGTCTATAAATATAGACAAATCTAATGGAATAATGTTTACCAGGAAATTAAATTGTGTCTCCCCTTTACTTCGTCTAGGAAAAAAAACATTAAAATTTGATACAATTAATTATTTAGGAATGGTATTTGATAGCAAATTGTTATGGAATGCAGAGTTGGAGTTTGTGTTGCAGAAGTGTGATAGGGGTCTAAATCTGCTCCGAGCAATCACAGGTATTAAATGGGGAGCACATTCATTAATAAGTCTGCGGATTTACCAATCCCTCATGCGGACTATATAGCGCCTTTCATAAATCTCAACACAGAACACAGGTGAAAAAATTACATTGGGAGCGATATCCTCACGCCCCTGCAGACTTTGAACGCGAAGATGGCCGAATTTCCATTAAAACTTAGGCAGGAGTATATAGCGAACAAGTTTTATCTCAAAGTGAAAGAGAGAAAAACCCATGTGATTAAACAAATTCGATGTTTATTGAGACTGCGGCATAATAGATACTGGTCAAATAAAAGTCTTCCACCTTTTCATTCCAGCCATAATAAACTGGAAACAATTGAAATTATCCAAAATGTTTCTCATCCCTTTTACCGATTCTATTTTCAGGTTTTATTTTTTTCGTTAGACATTGACTTAATTTCCTTTGATAATAAAATATTGGTAAAACTCTTCCTTCTAGCGTTAACAATGCTGAATTTGGGCAAACAATTTATGAAAAATTTAGCCACTATGAAATCATATTTACAGATGGGTCGGTAGATAAAATACGTGGAAATGGTACTTCGGATTTATACTACCAGAAAAAAGGCATATCGAGGGTATAAAGATTATCCTTTGCAGGTTCCTCATTTGTTGTAGAATTGTTTGCCATTTACAAAGCTTTGCACCTAGTTAAAGATTTGAGGAAAAAGAATATTCTAATCATCTCTGATTCTCTGAGTGTCCTGTTACAATTGTCTAAGTTCCCAGATCTTCATATGTCCAAGTTGGAACTTGATGTGAGACATCGTGTTATTCAGTTTTATAATCGTGGATCTAGAGCGAAGTTTAAGTGGGTCCCTTCTTATTGTGGTATTACTGGAAACGAGGTAGTCGATGAATTAACGCGTTATAATTTATCAAGTGTCCCTTGCGAGAACATTAAGAGGAGTTGGACTGAAATGTTACCAAACAACTTTTACTAGTAGGTTTTCAACAATATTACTCCGCCGAAAATCAGAATAAAGGGAAAAAGTACTTCGCTTTGGTTCATACGGTTTCCAGCAAGCCATGGTTTCAATTATACCAGAACGTTTCGAGGGATTATATATAAACTTTATTTAGACTACGTATTTGGCATAATCTTTTTACCTCCCATCTTGCTAAATTAGACATAATTCCGGATGGTACATGTGATACGTGCTATGTTGACAACTGTGTTGAGCATCAAATTTGGTTTGTCCGAAATTTCTAAAGCATAGGGATGAGCTGTTCTCTATATTTTACAAAAGTGGAGTTAATTGTTTCTGAATCATTTGTCTCTTGTTACAATTAGTTTATATAAATTTATCAAGCGTAATTGAAACTTAAAATACACTAACTAGATAAAAATTGGCCAAATGGTGCAAGCTGATAAAAACAGCAAAAAATAGGAAAGCGGCCGGGATAGATGGCATGTATATAGAGCAAATAAAACACTTTGGAAAAGCAACCAGAGCCTGGATTCAGGATATGTTTAATGATTGCATCAATAGATTAACCATACCAAAAATTTGGAGAAAGGCACATGTTTTTGCCCTACTGAAGCCGGGGAAAGATGCTGAGGACCCCAAAAGATATCGTCCGATATCATTACTATGTCATCTATACAAAATATTTGAAAGAGTAGTTCTACATCGAATGGCATCAACAATTGATTCTAAGCTTCTTCCTCAACAGGCAGGATTCAGGCCAGGGAAATCCTGCTCTGGACAAATTTTACATTTAACGCAGCATATAGAAGATGGTTTCAAAAATCGTAAAATTACTGAAGCTGTTTTTGTGAATCTCACTGCAGCCTTTGATACAGTGTCGCACCGAATTTTGGCTAATAAAGTGTATGAAACAACCAAAGATTTTAAATTTACTCAGATAACATCAATGCTGCTAAAAGATAGATGTTATTATGTGTCGTTAAATAGTAAAGATAGTACATGGAGAAAACAAAAAAATAGACTACCGCAGGGCAGTGTGCTAGTTCCTGTTCTTTTTAATATTTATACTAATGATCAACCGATAGGAATCGATACAAAACACTTTCTGTATGCGGATGATGTTGTAGAAACAGCTCTAAATAACACATTTGAACAAGTCGAAGAAATTTTAAATAAAATGATCATGGAATTGGATGATTACTATAAAAAAAATCAGCTGCAACTGAATCTAATAAAAACTCAAATCTGCGATTTTCATCTTCGAAATAGGGAAGCAAAACGCAAGCTAAGCATAAAATGGCGTGGCACAAAACTAAAACACACTGATAATCCTAAATATCTAGGTATCATACTTGATAGATCATTGACATTTAAGCAGCACTGTGAAGCCACAAAGATGAAAGTGATGACAAGAACGAATTTGATTCGAAAATTGATCGGTAGTAGATCGAAACCGCATCTATTACGAACATCGGCCTTGTCCCTTTGTTACTATGTAGGATAGTATGCATGCCCAGTTTGCAACCGTTCCGTATAGATGCGAAGAAAGTTAACGTTGCTTTAAATGAAGCATGCAGAGCAGTAATTGGCTGTTTAAGATCAATGCTTCTATCCAAATTATATGAACCTGCTGTCATAGCACCACCAGAAATTAGAAGACAAGTAGCAGCGAAGAAGGAAAGATGGAAGACAATTCATGATGAGCGCCACCCATTACACTGTTTTACGGGAGTAGCCAAAAGCCGATTAAAATCCAGACGCAGCTTCCTTGGAACAGTGAAGGAACTAAAAAATACAGACGACGCAGAAAGACTCGAAATGTGGAAAGCTGACAACAACCAGGCAGCAGAATCACTTCCAGCAGGTTGTCACCTGAATTATTCATTCTGGAAAACACTAAATAGATTACGAAGTGGTACCGCGCGGACGAAATACAATCTATTTAAATGGGGTTTGGCAGAAGATGATCAATGTCAATGTGGTGAAAGGCAAGATGGGAACCATTTATTCAATTGTAAAGTAATTGGAGCATTTGATCCATCAAAACGTTATCGTGATTTCGGAGAAGACACATTAAAATTTATAGATTATTGGAAAAATATTGGTATATAAATCGACCGGATACGCGAAAAAAAAATGATATTTTCAATATTTTTGATATATAATGGGCAATTTCTGAACTTTATATAATCTTTTTTTTTTTTTTTTTTTTTTTTTTTTTTTTTTTTTTTTACTGTACCGACAGTTTCCTGTCATAAACAATAATGATCGTAAATAAGGAAGTAAGGAGAAGGAAGAAATTGGAATATGGAATGTGAACAAGAGGAGGAAAGTAAAAGAATATTATTAAGCTGGCAATTCCAACGAACAGCCAGATTTGGATCTACAAAGAGGAAAAATATATTAATTTTATTATTATTATTATTATTATTATTATATAATTTATTTCTCGCAGAGTTTAACCATTACACGTAGCGTCCCTGAGAACAATGTAGCCACTTAGGTGATTGGAAGTGCATCGCGGCACCACTTTCTTCGTTTTAGCCGACTGTTGGATCTGACTGGAAAATTTCTAGTAAACATTCGGTGTACCAGTGGATTCGAATGGAACTGGAGCTTTTCGAAGAATCTTCTATATTGTTCCGTATAAACATCCTTCACGTATGAAACGTTCAAATTGTCATGTAATATGTCGTTCGATACAAAGTACGGTGCAGATGCTATTGTACGTAGGATTTTGGACTGCTGTTGTTGTACTCTGTGGAGATTACTTCGACTTGCTGTTCCATACAGTTCTAATCCATATCTCCAAATTGGAGCGATGACCGATAAGTAAACATTCCGCTTTACGGCTAGGTTGAGAATTGATTTACGTCCTAGCAACGGCCGGAGCTGTTTAGCCCTTATTATCACAGATCTTCTTGTGTATTCCACATGATCACGCCACGTTAATCGCTTATCTATATGCATGCCGAGATAACGCACGGACTCGACTTGTGGAATTAATGAACCATCAAATGTCAAGGTTGGACATCTAACACGTCTGTTGGTGAACAGGATGTGTCGACATTTAGTTGAATTGAATGATATGCGCCAAAGACTTGCCCATTTTTCTAGTCGATTCAGATGATTCTGAACCGCAGCGTTTGCATGCATAACATTCATATTAGACGCCAGTATCGCTATATCGTCGGCGAATGTAGCCAGCAACGTTAAGTTCGAAGTTGGTACATCCGCAGTATAGATGGAATACAAAACAGGACCTAGCAAGCTGCCTTGCGGTACCGATGATCTGATTGAATGTTCTTCTGAAAACGAGCCATTTGTTCTGACAACAAACGAACGTTCAGTCAAGTACGATTTTAGGAGCTGATAAATATCCTCATCGAGAATTTGCCGCATCTTATATAGTAACCCCGGATGCCAGACCTTATCAAAAGCCTGAGTGACATCAAGAAATACCGCGGAACAAACTTCGCGATTCTCCAGAGTTAGCGAAATTGCATCAACTAATCGGTGACACTGCTGAATCGTAGAGTGCTCCGTACGAAAGCCAAATTGGTGATTCGGTAATACGTCTCGGCTTTCTATAATCGTAGCGATTCGATTTAAGATTAACTTCTCCAAAACCTTCGATAACGAGGATAGTAAGCTAATGGGCCGGTATGATGAAGTCTCAGTCCGCGGTTTTCCAGTTTTATGCACCATGACTATCACCGACTTCTTCCACATCTTAGGAAAATATCGCATCCTTAGAATTGCATTAAAGATATAGCAAAGAAGGATAGCCGCTCTCTTCGGCAACCGTGATAATATTTCTCCGGTAATTTTATCCAAGCCAGGAGCCTTACGCGACGGCATATTACGAAGACATACAAAGACTTCGTTCGGAGAGAAAACCTTAGTAACGTTTTCGCACTGGCGCGGCACACTCAACAAACTTTGTATTCGATCAGAGTGAACCTTGTCACAATCAGGAAACGGGGTAAAAACTGTACCAAGGTGCTCCGCAAACGTATTCGCCTTTTCCTTGTCAGTTTTAACCCAGTTGTTATTTGATCTAATATTATACGGTTCTTCTGGTTGATTTAACAGTTTTTTGACTGAGGACCATACCGGCTTCCCGCCATCATTAATAGATTGCGTGTAATCCATAAAGATTTTGTTCTTATACTCCCTGATTTTATTTTTTAGTTTGTTGTGCATCTCTTTATAACTGTTGTATAAGGATGGGTAACGATTACGTTGCCATCTTCTTCTTGCTAACCTGCTTTCCTTTATTAATTTTCTTATTTCCACCGGTATATACAGATTTTGATGGGATTTCTCTGCAACGTGATTAGTTGAGTTGATACACGCATATTGTATGAGGCTAGTAAGATTTTTAACGGCTGCGTCAATGTCACCTTTGTCCTTTAGCTTAAGCTTTAAGTCAATGTTATTCTCAATAATACCCGTAAAAATATTCCAATTGGTAGTCCAGTTTGTAAGTCTCTGTTGTTTGGGAACGATTTTAGGATGTACATCTATAGTGGCAACCACTGGAGTATGATCAGAGGATAGATCAACGACTGTTCTGCATTCCCTGCTATATTTTTGCAGGCCACGAATGATGAAGAAATCTAAGACCTCTGGAAGCCTGTTGAGATGACGCGGCCAATACGTAGGCGTCATTGGAGATAAGATGGCAAGTGCGTTGTCTCTTATAGATTTGTACAGCTTTCTTCCAGATGGATTTACTGTTCTTGACCCCCATATGCTATTTTTGGAATTATAATCGCCACCGCATATGAACACGTTTCCTAATTTGTTGAAGATTAAGTTGTATTCCATTTGCGGTATGCAAAATCCTGGATGACAATAGATTGCAGCTACTGTTATATCCTTTGCTAGTGTTTCAACGTTAATTGCTACAATCTGGTATGCGAATGTGCTGTAAACGAAATTTTTGTATTGTTTGTACTTATCCTTGACCAATACCATTACACCCCCATGAGCCGTTCCATCCGGATGGTGAGCCGAATATGCTACATAACCCCGAACTTTGAAGCTCTTCTCGCACATGAGATGGGTTTCTGTGATTAGTGCAATATCAATATCGTTTTGCTGGAGAAAAAGTTCAAATTCGTTCCTTTTTTGAGTGATGCCATTCGCATTCCACAGTACTAACACGAGTGAGTGTTGTGTAATTATATTAGTGTCGAGTATCATTTTGGAAGTAATTTTTCAATAACTTTTGTCAAGAGCGATATTAATGGATTAATTGTAGATTTGAATTCGTTTAGGAACGTTGTTAACATTATTGAGACTTCGTTACCAGTATAGCTGTAGTTTCCGTTGGTACGTCCACTGAACATTTGATCTATATCAGTTTGGTTTTCGACATAATTTATATTACCCATTCGAGCGACATTAGCATATGATCCTCGATTTAATGAACTTAGGTTACCATTTGAGCTAGTATTTCTAGTACCATTGGGTTCATTTCTATTTACATGGACACGAGCATGAGAAGAACGTATCTTATTGTAAAATTCTGCTTGCTGCTTGTATACTAAGCATCCTCTATAGCTCGACGGATGGTCACCATCGCACAAAGCGCATTTTGCAGGGTCAGATGTGGTTCTATTACAAAGTTTGGTATCATGCATTCCAGCACACTTGACACATCGTACCGGTAGATTACAGTAATTAGCCGTGTGGCCAAATAACTGGCATCTTTTACATTGCGTAAGCCTTGAATTTTTTTTAGGTTCTTCAACTATCACCACCGTATTTAAGATGCGATTGATTTCAAATATTTCTGCATTTTTTTTTGACGGTTTCAAATCTAAGAAGAACATGGGGAGAGGTTCTTTGGTTTTATAACGTAGGATGTTAGTGATACTTTTAACTTGAAATCCTTTAGCCTCAATTTCGTTCGTAATGTCGGATATATCTGTAGAATGGTGCAGGTTTTTAATAATAATCTTCGCTGGATCTACAGTACTTCTCCGAATGTCCATACTTTTCACACTTCCTACATCTACGTGCGCTGAATGCGTCAACAATTGATAATGATACCATTCTTAATCTACTTGCATCCGGGTGTCTGCGGTGTAAGTGTAACATACGTTCTGGTGTCTTTTGCAGTGTTAACCTTGTTTATTGCGATAGGTTTTTGACCTGTAATTGTTTTAAAATATTCTTCTGTAGCATTTTCAGACATGTTTTTCGTTCTAATACCGCAACATCATCGGCATATGCTGTAACTTTTGTCTCTTAGGCTTAGCCTTGAGAAGCGTGTTTATCATGGAGCCTTTACCAAAGCCACCTATGCGAGTAGCTTGATCAGTATTTACAATATGTAGACTATGGTTATTAATGAAATGTAATAGTTGAATACCTTCAAGGTTAGCTTGTAGCGCTCCCCAAGCTGGATGAAGACACGGTCTCCCAGGATTACAAACGGATATTTCTTTTCTCTGTGATGAATTAAAAGGTGTTTCCAGTCTGCCGACGTGGTTTTATGATGCGGCGCTGCATAAACAGCTACCACCTCAAATCTAAAGTGTTAACTGTGAACTCTAATTCCCAAGCTTTGGATTCCTTCATGATTCCTTCATGAGTGTGTGGAATACAAATATCGATTTTCACGAAGTTTAGTAATTTATGTATAAAAATCGCTACTCCACCTCGTTGGCTGTGCTTTCGATCACTCCGTAATACTATAAAGTCAGGAATTTTGAAATTGTAATTAGGTTTTAGCCATGTTTCACATAGTACACAAACAGAAACATTATTTCTCGACAGAAAGGTTACAAGTTCCGCATGACTACTATATGCTGATCGACAGTTCCACTGTACGATTATAATCTCGCTCTTACCAGTGGAGAGGGGTGTGTGTTGTGTCTACCATGCACGAAATATAAAATTATGGGGAAATTACGGTTTTTAGATTTAATTTAATATTAGGTTTGAATCATTTTAATTAACATTATTAATTTTATTTATTTTGTCTCGAAATTTTTAGTGTTAGATCCTTTTTAGAATTAGTTTTATTACTGACCCATGAGCCCCTAGGCTCTTTATTTGAAACATTTGATTTTTCCTTATTCGGTGTTACTGTATTATTACTCTTGTTTAATTGATTAAAATCTTTGATTAAAGTCATGTTGTCTTTTTGGTTTGGAGGTAATTGTAAGTTAATGTCCGAATGTTCTCTTCTAGCCTTTACATGAACTATTGTAGGATTGTACGAGAGGGTGGACTAGAGTCCCTCCGATGTGCACTTTTATTAGAGTTGAGCCAAATTTTCCACAGCAAAAGTGTTACGTTTTCCGACTTAATGGCTCGATATCCTTGTTTTGAGAAATGGGAGGATTCTGAAATTTAGGAATATTATGGACAGACTTGGTAAAGGAACCGAGTTCTGGAAAAGAGTCGTCATTAGATAACCATTGGAACCTATTAAAGTTAGATCTAGAAAACGTTTGCGAGTTAGAGTAACGGGTATCGGGATCGATATGTTGAGCTCGGTAAGTATTCAAAGCCCAGTCGATCCTTGTAATGGAGCAGGCCTGATGGACGAACGGAGTATGTCTATCCCTTTTTTTTTTGAAAACTCTATCTCAAAAGAGGAATTATTTCGTAGTCTGTTATTAATTTTTTATAATAAATCGATAAACACAGGATACATTCCCCCTCAGTGGAAGGAACACTATGTTTGCCCTATACTCAAACCGGGAAAAAATCCCGATGACCATAAATCAGACGGGCCTATTTTTCTATTATCTTATAGGGGGGAAAACGTTAGAAAATATTCTGAAGTTCAGGTTAGGATGGTGGGCCTATAACTTCAAACAAATTTCGACAACCCAGTTTCAGAAAAGGATTTAGTTCTACTGATGCATTAAGTTCTTTTACATTATATATTTAGAATAATATGGCCTATAAACGGAGTGTCGTATCTGTCATTATTGATGTTCAGTCGGCTTATGATAATGTCAATCTGTCCACATTATACAAACAGTAACACGTGGGGTTAACCAAAAAATTTGTACATGGATATTTAACTATTTTAATGGTAGGAAGTTAACAGTAAGATATAAGGTATACAATATGCCTCGGTTTATTCTTGCAAAAGTTTAGCCCAAGGGAGCCTCCTCAGTCCGTTATTATACACAATTTATACGAAATGTATAGAACAAATTCAAAATAAATCGATAGTGATATATCAGTATGCAGATGATCTGGTGATAAGCGGAGCAGCAGCTTCTATAGACTTAGTAATTCAAAAATTACAGATAGCGCTAAATAAATGGCAAAGTCTTCTAGTTACTTTATAATTGGATATTAATATGGATAAGACTCGTGGTATCTTGTTCACAAGAAAATTCTTGTTATCGTTTTCTCTCGGTTGTGTGTTTATTACGTTCAACCGTCAATATGTTACGCTCTCCACAACCCACGAACAGATATGTTCGTGTGGAAGGTACGGTGAACACAGGAACAGAGGGCGGCGATAACGCTGTCCCCGGCCCCTCTCATGATTTTATCCCAATCGATGAATGTTTACACGCGCCATCCGTACCACACATTTATGCGATGTCTGCCGGTTCGTCAGACGATAATTCTGATGGTGATGATAATGGTGACGATTATCAGCTTAACAAAGAAGTGAAGCAACTTAGCTGGGCTGCTGCTTCGGAGCATAACAGCAAAAGTTCCCCCGAAACGGAAACGTCTAGATTCAACAGCGATGATAATTCCGACACAGAATCGATTTGCCCCTTTAAATCATGCGTTCGACGCTTCGACGGATGTGAATAATGTACTACATGGAAACATCGGTAACAGTGGCAATACTTTTAATAATAACAATAATAATAGTAATATTTTCAATTTCAATTTCAATTTCAATTTATTTGTTTTTACATTTACCAGAAACAAGAAAATAAGTTAATAATGAAATCTGCAAATGCGCATTATCTACGCGAGCAGCGGAAAATAAATTCATGCATAATAACAAATTCGATTGTCTTAATTTATTACATTGTTATTAAACAAAATTAATTATGGAAAATAAATTATAAATTATCGATATACTTTACAAAATAAAAAGTAAAAATAAAAACGAACGACGTATACAATAGGTAAACATTACATAAGGTAATATATATACATATATACATATACACATATAATAGTACTAATAATAATAACGAAAATAAAATTCCACCAATTATATTTAGGTGGTCCGCTGCAAATAAGCCATAATATATTTGTTTCTCAGATCAAAGCTAACTTAAAAAATAATTTTAAATTAAAAACGAATAATAATACCTATATTTTATATTCGAACAATATTAATGATTATGATCAGTTACTAAAGCTTTTAAAAGATCTGGGCATAGAACATCACACGCATACGCCAAAGATAAGAAAACCAGTTAAAGTAGTATAAAAGGACTTCCGCTTAACGTAGACATTAATGATATTAAAACAGATATACAAAATAAAAGCAATGCAATAATTGATATTAAACAATTCACAAAAAAAATTTCTGAGAACAATACTATCATTAATTTACCGATTTATACAGTAATATTTCCACCGAATACTAGTATTAAAGGCGTAATTAGCATCAAAGAAATATGTTACTGTTTAGTACGATGGGAAAAACTAAATGTAAAAAATCCAGTTATTCAATGTTTCAAGTGCTTAGGATTTGGACACGTGGCATATAACTGTTACAAAAAAAAAGTAAATGTTTAAAATGCGGCGGACCGCACTACTTTAAGGACTGTATTAATCCAAATACAGTAAAATGTGCAAATTGTAGTGGCAACCACACTGCAAACTGCAAAAGCTGTACTGTATACAATAAGATATCACAAATCATAATTAATAAAAAATCGCGTGGTAACGGTCTGGAATTAAATAATAGAAACTTATTAAACTTTCAAAAAACTATCGTATCACCTGATACTGTGAATAAATCTATATTCAGTAACAGTAATAATCGTAAATCTACAAGTAATAACAATATTAACAATATTAATAACAGCAGTAATAACTCTACGCGTACGTATGCGCAAGCTGTGTCGAGACAAAGTATCAATAGCATTAATTCTAATAATAATAATAATGATAATAATAATAGTAATGACCTTACTTTCTTATTTGATTTATGCAAAACAATAGGGCTAAATAAAATATTTACGTGTTTGAGAAACATTGTCGCTAAGCTGAAAACTAATTGTCAATTTGATATTTTCCATATTATTACAACGATTATTGAATGTGTCACTGATACGTTCGTAGTCGACTAACTTTAAATTTTAACACTTCTATTTTAATGACGAGCAATGGGATTAATATTATCGGTTGGAATTCAAATTCTATCACAAGTAAAATATTAGAATTAAATCACTTCATGTACATGAATAACGTGAAGATCGCAGCAATCTCTGAAATGAAAGTTGTTGATAGTACGCAGTTGATCATACCGAACTATCAAATTTTTCGTAATAACAAAACAAACAGAAGCGGTGGAGTTGCATTACTTATTCATGTTAATATACTATGTGTACCAGTTCCTGCACCGCCAATTAAATATATACAAGCAATTGGAGCTAAAATTTCAATTGGTGGCAAATCACTCGTTATCTTCGCTGTCTATCGGCCACCGATCAAACCGACAAATTTTCAAAGTGAAATAAAAATTCTAATGAAATACGCTGACAGGGTTTTATTAATAGGTGATTTAAATGCTAAACATCATGCTTGGAAACAGTGAAAACAGGGCTGGTAACGATTTATTAATTCTATCCTCAATTTTGAACATGCAAAATAAAAACTCCATATGAACCGACCTTTTTTCCGGGACATCCACGTGCTAAACCTAGCCTTATCGATATGATCCTTACTAAAAACGATTATGATGTTTCAGACCCAATATCAGTAAGTAAATTGTCTTCTAATCATAATCGTATTATGTTCTCTCTTGGTGGCAATGTTAAACAAGCTGAAACAGAACCAAAATTTAATTATCACCCGGCTAACAGAAAGAAATATCAACAATATATACAAGATGAAATTAAAATTCCAACCACCCTTCAAAATCCTATTTATATTGATAGCTTCATACGATATCTTAACTATACCATACTAAGTGCAGCTGAAAAATCCATACCTTTAATTACAGGAAACGATGTAAAACCTTCGATATCTTCTAGCACATTAAAAATTATTGAAATTAAAAACTACTACAGGAAACTGTACCAGAGGTGCCACAACGGAAATATATATAAATTTAAACAACTACTATAGACTTAAAAATTTAGTAAAAAAAAGTCTATCTCAAGAGAAAAACTATCGTTACAATAGATATCTAAGTAATGTCTCGCAAAGCAATAACCAACTTTGGAAAAAAAAATAAATATTTTTTCAGGGGGCCAAACACACTTGCCACCTATTTCTATGCCTGGAAGCGAAGATAACGTAGCATATTCTACGGAAGCGAAAGCAGATATGATAGCTGATCACTTTGAAAATACACATGCTCAGAATGACACAATGTCTACGCACTACCGCGGGCGTAAAGCAAACAATCATCAGAACCCTCAGAAACACACACTCTACTGGTCATGATAAAATTAGTGTCAAAATGATCAAAAATTTACCTCGTAAACGCATAGTCGCTATAGCAATGGTATTTAATTCTTGTCTTCGGCTGTGTTATTATCCTGTGTCGTGGAGACTATCTGTAACTTTGCCTCTACCAAAATTGGGCAAGGATGCTTCCTTGATGAAGAATATCAGACCTATCAGTCTGATTAGTAATATTAGCAAATTATTCGAAAAAATGTTGCTGACTAGACTTAGAAAACGTAGCGATGCTAATGAAATCCTTAACAACTTCCAATATGGCTTTCGCCCTAACTTAAGTACTACTACACAGTTAGTTAAAATATGTGACCAAATTACCGATAATTTTAATTAAAACATAAACAAACATAGTGGATTAGCATTATTAGACATTGAAAAAGCCTTCGATACCGCGTGGCATAATGGTATTCTTTACAAGCTAATCAAATACAAATTTCCATGGCATTTGATCTCTTTAATTAAATCTTATTTGACAAATAGAAAATTTTACGTAAAAATTAAGGATCACAAATCAAAAATTAGATACGCAACAGCAGGAGTACCTCAGGGAAGAATCCTTGGACCATTTCTCTTTATTATTTACATAAACGATATCCCCAGCATGAAGGAAGTTTATATCAACCTATATGCTGATGATACTGCTATAGTGACTTCATCATATCGCATTGATACCATCAGTAATAGACTAACTGCTGCAGTTGCAAAACTATCCAAATTCTTCTTTAAATGGAAAATTAAATTAAACAATAGTAAAACAGAAACAGTTCTTTTTACGAGACGGAAACCCAACATAAATAGTTACGTTAAAATTAAAAATCAATACCTAGATTGGAAATCAAACATTCGTTACTTGGAAATTACACTAGATAGTAAGCTGACCTTTACAAAACATGTAAACGAATCTATATGCAGAGGACACAAAAAAATGAGTGTACTATTTCCATTATTTAACAGGAAATCTACACTGTTACCAATTAATAAACTCTTACTTTACAAGCAGGTAATATCGCCCACAATTTTATACGCCAGCCCAGTCTGGTCTAGCACCAGCTTAAGTAATATTAACAGACTTCAACGATTACAAAATCATTGCCTTAGAATAGTTCTAAACAAGCCTAGATTTACACGCATTAAAACAATGCACGAAATACTAAATTATCCCGATATAGAAGAAACAATAAAGGTTAATACAAGAAAATTTTTTAACACGTGCTCCAGGTCTACTGACGTTATCATTAACTAAGTTGGTAACTATGATTATCAGTCTCTACGGCACAGGTACAAAAAATATAAACACAGACGAATAAAACATATTTTACTTGAGTAGTATTAACTAATGTTAATCCCAGCATTCTACTTACATTAACTCTATTTTGTGCTTAAACTCATTTTAACTACAGCTGTTTATTTTTAATCACTTATATTACTCTGATCGTTAGTTAACGAGTAAGCTATTTCATTTGTCCTTTTAATTTTTAAGATGCAGGTTTTTGTGGAATTTTTTCGTGTAATTTTCTATACATTGTAATTCTAGTTTAATTCTTTGTTTGTATTTATAATTAACAATAAGTGTATTGAGGAATTTCATTTTTTTCCGGAACGATATTATATAATTTTAATGTTTGTTTATATTGTACCCTACAAATATCAAATACCAATTTTTTCTCTCTTTCTTTCTTCAAAATTCTTCCGTACATCACCACTACTGCGCATTAATAAAAAGTCTATTGTCTTTGAGCAGTCCGCCAAATACCTGTTCGTGATGTTTGACCCTAAAATTTCATGGAATGAAGAGACCCGATTTTTGTTACAAAAGTGCAACAAAGGACTTAATATACTACGAGCCATTACCGGAATGAACTGAGGTGCCCGTCCAGTAGTAGGTCTTCAGATCCCATATAGATTATATTGCGCTGTTCATTACTTTTAATAAAACACAGATAAAAAAATTACACCTGATTCAGAATGTGGTCCTTCGCTTATGCTCGGGCGCCGCGCTCCACTCCCATTAATATCTTACAGGCAGAAGCTGCGGAGTCTCCCGGAATTTCAATGAGTATATTAGAGATATTAATACGACAGTGGGTCTGGCATCTTCACAAGCGTGGAAATAAGGTGAAGTTTAAGCGGGTCCCTGCCCACTGTGGCGTCCATTACGATTACTCGATCGGATGTAATTCCGGCTATTGAGAAGCACGTTAAACTACAATGGAGACAGTTAATACCGAAGCTTAAATGTTGTACCGTTCTTTTCAATCGTTTTTCGAATTTCAAAGCTTGTTAAAAGGTAAAAAATACGCCAATATTCAAAAGACAATTCCAAAAGAACCCTGGCATGGGGATCTTCTCCATAAAGATTTTGTATCTGCGTTTGTTAGACTAAGGAGTGGTCATAACTGTTCACCTAGTTATCTTGCCAAATTGGGGATCATCAGAATGGGAGTTTGTGAGATATGTAATATTGAAGATAGCAACGAAAGATCTGATCCTGCCCAAAATACAAAAAACGCTTTATTCCTGAACTTTTATCGACAAGGAATACGCTTCCAATACAACTTGAAGAACTTATTGTGGATCCTATCTCCTTAGATTACATTATATAATTTTATTAAGGCTAATAATATAAGTTTATAGTCTGAACAATCCACTTAAACTGGCCAAAGGGTGAAAACTGGTCAAAAAAAAAGCCTAAACTTTTTTTTTTTATTTATATTACAATCTTAAGAAAAATAAAATCTTAAATAAGTAATAATTACAGATACACTATATATACACGAAAAAATAATAATGTAGAACCATAGCTCAATGGTATACACTACTAATACATAGCATATATACTATAAATTCAATAAATCATGCGGTTTAAGGCGATGCAGCCTACGCATTCCCGTATTCAGCAATTTATTTACTTCTATATTTACATGAGCCACAAGCCGGCGTTCGTGCGCAAATGCAAAATCGCGAATTGTTTCATCCACTTTCTTCAGCTGCAGATTCCGATGTAAATTATCGTTACGCTGGAACCACCTCGCTCTTGCGATCAGGCGTGTAACTTTATTCTGCGTTCTCTGGATGATTGTACGATTCGATGTTGCAGCACATTCCCAGAGCTTTAAACCATAGGTCCATATCGGTTTTGATTATAGATAGATAAATCAGCCTTTTATGATACAAACTTAACTTCGAATTATGTCCTAATAGCCAATAAAATCGGCGAATTCTGGCGTTAATTCGGTCGGGCTGGGCCTTAATTTGGGGCTTCCAGGTTAACCTTACATCTAGATGCATACCCAGATATTTAGCTGAAGCAGATGTTGGTATCTGTTTACCATTAATGTAGACACCCAGATGTATGTCTATTGGCCGCATTCCATAAGTTACATGAACTGAGTTTGCTTCGTTTAACTTAATTTTCCAGTTCTGCATCCACAAGACCGTCTTGTTGAGCGCATCTTGTAACACGCAATTGGCTTCTACTTGTGTATTAGCAACAGCAAGGATTGAATCATCAGCGAACATGGCAAGTGTAGTACCTTCAATTTTTGGAACATCAGCAGTAAACATGAGGTAAAGTAAGGGACCGAGAACACAAATAATAGAATGACGCTCACAAAAGTGATATAATAGAATAACCAAAAAGCATTAAGCACAGATCCGAGTCGCACAAAATAGGAGTTGTTTGAAAAGTTTGGGTGCTGCTTATAACCAGCAATGGGGTTATGTGTGTATATATATATATATATATATATACATATGTATGTGTATATATATATACATATATATATATCTAAATATGCTTATAGATGTATACTTGAAATCATTTAGTGTTTATTTGTCTGTTCATTCTATTAAGTGACAACAGTGGTTATGTGATAATGACGAATAAATATTTTACTTCGGCTAGGCTAAAATTAGAAATATACTCGCGATATAAACAATTTTTTTTTGTAAGTCTCTGTATTTTGAAAGTTTAATATTTTAATAAATTAAAGTTTAGTTTCCTTTTTGTCAGACGTCGTTATTATTCTCGTTATTCTAATAATAATAATAATCATCATTTTTACTTCGTTATTACGAACGTTATTACTTCGCATTCAAATAAATTCTACACTTCCTTGTGTGTATACAGAATAAACGTACCTGTTTCCAAATAATAATAAAAAAACTCTGTATAGATAAGGTACATCATTATCGACGTGGTATAACTATTGTCATTATAATCATTACTATATTATAATGAATGTTTAACTTTGTAATTATATTAGTATCTACATTTTTCAGTCCGACACGGAAACTCGTTGGATATTTGAATTCTAAAATTCCGAAATAATTTTAGCAGTCTTAAAAAAAAAGTTTTTATTAATCGGACAATATAAATATTCATAATTAAAATATTAAACTAGTTCTTACGTACGTATATAATAAAGATCTACACTAGCAGGAACATTTGCAATTTCATTCTGTATAATAAGCCGACTAATGCGCGCACACTTTTATTTAATCGCATCGTCAAAGTACGATTATTTTCCGAAATTTTGTACCTTTAAGTGCGTAAGTATAAATATTTATTCACACGATGATACTCTTATACACTTACAAACAATCTGTGCTTATATATTTATACATATTAGTCATATATATAATCAACGATCGAAGCTTTGATCCGTGCTCACAGCACGTGTTTTTTGTTTTTTTTAATTGGATTTGCATACTGTTTACCCACATCTATATATTATGAAATGAATAAGAAAGAGCTATTTATAAGGTAGACAGACTAAGAAGAAACGTACAGATGAGAAAAATTAAATAATGATACCAGAATCTAAAATATAGGAATATAGAGCCATGTATACGTGAGCATAATGCAATATTTATAGGAAACGGAACTTTAAGGCGGTGAAGAGCTTGATAAAATGCAACACGAAAATTACTATGATGGGAACACTCGAGGATAATATGCTCCGCATCGGCTACTAAATAGGGTATCCATAGGATGAGAGCAACTAGGAGAGCTAACAATTTTCAACTTATGTAGCGAAGCAGGAAGGCGATTATTGCCACGTCTCAGTCGACAAATGGTAGTAATAAAACTCCTCAATTTGTTCGTTCCAACTTGAATACTGTAGAACCACGGATAAGTAAGTATTCGGGTTGAATGCATTTATAACTCCTTGCAGTAAACCCATAGATTTTTCCAGTATTCCTTATGCGCAAATTTAACGAACGCTAGGAGATCTATAGGAACAGTATAAAACAGGAATGTTCCTAATGTAATCGTTGAAGTGACTAGATGATCAGCTAGATTATTGTCGTAGATACCACTATGCCCGGGGATGGAAACAAATTTAACCGTCACACCGAGCGAACTTAATTGGCGTATGTAATTAGAAATTTTGTAAATAATTGACTGTAAACGAGAATTGAGCTGAAAGTGCTATTACAAGAAAGAAAAATTTGAAATTAGAAAGGATCAGGATATTCGTAGAAGGGCGATGAATAGAAACGTATCGAAGAGATTGCAGAGTAGCTTCTGCTGTAAAAATGGAACATATTCTATTAAGTATAAACTTTTTTGGGATGTTGAGGGCAGGAATAACGAATGCAGCTTCGACTGCGCATTTCGAGACAAGAGTGAAAATTAAAGAGGGAGGAAAACAGTTGTATGTTGATATTGAGACTAACGATATTATATACTCGGATAGAATGGTGAAAAGAGAAATGACATAACAAAGGACGTCGAAGTATAGAGAACCGCCAGTTGTGAAAAATTTCTAGATATAGAGTACACAAGGAGGGACGATATGAGTGAATACTTTCAGAAGGAATTTATCTGAAAGAAACATTCTCCGTGCGGATAAAGGGGGAACTTTTGCCTCCGTCTCGACAGCAGGTATAGCGGTAGCACGAAATGTTCCTAAACATCTACATAAGCACTCGTTTTGAATTTTATCTAGACTAGAAAGGCAATGATTAGAAGCATTACAGAAAATAAAACTACCACGGTCGAGAATAGAACGTAATGAATTTTTATACAAAGTAGTAAAGTTAAGGGTGTTCATCACCCCAAGTGCAGAAGATTTATTCTTTTAAAATCTTTACAATATATTTTTTCCGTATGCAGTCACCAAGTTAACCTGCAGTCAAGAATAAATCCATGATGGTAATGAACAAAGAGTATGAGATTGTTGTCCTTAAGTCCATGCGAGTATTAATGGCTCTATATGAGAATATTACCGAAGCGTATTTTTTGCGGTATATTGTAAGATCTAATTCAGACAATACTTGGACTATGGATGTAAGCGATGTATTTTGCACGGTACAATTATAGTTCAACCAATACGGTGTATTTAGGTTACCCGAGTGGTAAAATCTTTTAAAAGCATAACGATTATAATTGCATGAGAATAATAAACTCTTTTTGAAACTGAAATACTAAATACAGAGAACTATTTAAAAGCGGCTCACACAAAGATTCGAGAAAACTAGCGAAATCTAAGCCTCTATTACCAGGAAGGATCTAGATGAAGCTTTCTAGATTTTTATAATTAAATGAGCTTACGGTTGGGTCACCGAGAAAAATTTCCGTAGGCAAGTGATCACATCCTAACGGAACAACCAAAACGTCCCATTTACTGAAAAATAGAAGATTGTTTCAGACGAAAAATAAATCGAGGAAATTAGAGGAGATATGTAGCCGACCATCATTGGTGAGTGAAAAATTTGTAGAGGAGATAATATTTAAGAAGCTACGTCCCGTTTCATTAATATTACAATTCACAACGGATGGTGTCCGTTGAAATATCCAGTAATTATTACAAAGGACAAAATCCGGAGGGAGTTTATATAGTTAATTAAAAGGTTAGCGTGGAAGATATTATTGGGCGGTCAGAAGAAGGGGAGAAAGTGTATTCCTACTTAGGAATTTAGTACAAATACAGACCACGCTGCAGTTGCTATTAAGAAGAATTAAGTCAAGGGAATGTGTACAATAGCGCATATTGTGTGTAATTAAAATGGCTGCACTAAACATCTGCCCTGTCGTTGTTCTTCCATATTTCTAGAACGTCCTTACGTGAAACATTTTCAATCGCCGTAATCTTCTGTATTTTGTGTCGTTCGATATACACGAGCCACGAACGACCGGTCGCAGCATGATTTCAATCGTAATTTAGGCATAAATTCTGATCAGATAAAGTAGACGCAGTATATTGCAATTTGACGACATATGTTCGACTTCATGCCATGCAGCGTGGTTGAGAACGACATAGATATATGTTCACACCGTAAACATTGCGTACACATTCGCGGTCGACACAAACTGGAATAATGTTAATTCTAATACGTTTAGAATTGTTATGGTCAATTTTTAGTTGACGTGGAAGCGAATTAAATAAAAATCGTGCAAATTCGGGTGTGAAATTTATTAAATTACGGTAGCTTAGCTAACTCGTATGAAGCTAGGTATGGTTTTTCTAGCATGCGAAGCAAATTGAAAAAAAAGTTTAGAACTTTTAAAGACAAAGTGAAGTAACCGTACTTCGCGTGTAATTCTTGAACAGTGATAGGACCAATTATTTCGAACGTTCACCGAGTTAATTATTGTTTAAATAATTAATGTAGCGAGGAAACACTTTTAATGAATTCGTGATTTTTCTCAATTAAAGTGCAGAAATTTTCTGGAAATGGATTACGTATTACATAAACAGTTCTATTCCACCTACCGTTGTCAACATTCAAAGATCGTTTGTAAAATCCCGATATTTCGGCGTGTCGTCGCAAAAATGATTATTCTAAATACGCGTTAACCACAAAAATCCTACGATCGTTGTCTTCGCATGAATAAGAGGTGTTAAAGACGTCTTACAAGATACATCTAGCGGGTCTAATAGCCGCCTTATTTAGAATCAGAAGCTATTCCCGCTGTATAAATATTATTTTGTTCAGCTGCCATTACAGGCTCGTTGTTTGCGACAAGTGTAGCTGAATCAGTTGTTGTACTGTTTTTCTCTCTGGCAATCACTGTTAACTAAGTCGGCGATACTATAAAGAGCGAGTCTTAAATTTAAAATTAAGCGTCAGATCCCGATGACTGTCGTTTTCTAACAATTGTATCTTTGATATGGATTGAACACACGACCGTGCTAAAAATTAAACAGACGTGGGTCCTGGAGCCAAGAACAAATGGGAAAACATGAATTGTTGCCATTTTTGATGTACTGCGTAAAGTCGTCTCAATGTCTCGAAATACGCCTACGATTTTTAAGCACCAAATTCTCCTTATTTATATGATTTCGATTTTTTACTCGATATGTCGCATTTAATATATGCATTAATGTTTTTTCGAATTGTGCGAAAGCGATTTCTGGAACCACGGTGTTGTCTTTTACGAAAAAAAACAAAAAAAAAAACAACTGCAGATAGCTTCGTTTTCTACTGACGCATCTACTTATTGGGTATCGTGTTTTTCCGTTTTTATTTTTTATTCGCGTTTTTTACTTCGTATACTGTCAAATCACTTTGTTAATGTAAACGGATTCAAATCACTTTGTTAATGTAAACGGATTCAAATCACTTTGTTAATGTAAACGGATTCAAATCACTTTGTTAATGTAAACGAATTTTAGCAGTAAAACTCGAAATTCATATCAGGCTTGTTCGTTTTTTATAGCAGCGGTGTACAATTTAATTCGGATCCCGAACTGTACCGATTCCGCCTGACAATATTTAAATAGCCTGAACATTATTTCTCAGTCACTGCGCTAGATTTTTCCGATTATTTTCTCAAAAGTCCCAGTGTAGGCTACGTCTCCGCAAACATTCAAATAGATTCACAAAAAAAAAAAAAAAAAAAATTAATAAAATTGCATAGGAAATTTGTTATTATATGTATATCAATAATATCATCCATTCGAGTATATGTTAGTGTTGCGTACACAAGGAAGTAGTGACTTGGTAGAGTACAGGAAGATAGGTGGTAAATGTTAGCGAAAACTACATGAAATTAATGGTGTAACGCGAATTGTCGAAGAAAAATATGAATAACTATGTATATATATATATATATATATATATATATATATATATATATAAAATATGTACATATCTAAATGAATATTTTCTATTTAACATCTAACTATTAGGCATTTCCGTAACGCTTCAATTGTAAACAATTGTTCAGTTCACGGGGAATTTCGTGAAAGTGTCGAAAATATTCTTGATGTCAGTAGCGTTGCCATTTTTATGCGCAGAATTTCCATCGAAGAGATAATGAACTTTAATAGTGTTTCGTTGTGCGTACATTTACGTTACTTTCTTAACATATCATTCGCTATAATAATTTTTCTACGGTTAATTTATTGTTGAATATCCATTTTATTTTTGTTTTGTTTCAACTAAAATTGGCGCGAACGACTAATATCGTCGTAAGGGCATTCGATACGAATTGAATTGATTAATTTAAATTTTCATTTGTAACAGGGAATTTAAATCGAAAGGGGAATTTCAGCGATAAAGTGGATACCGACGATCGTGCCGAATAATAATATTAACGACATTGTCTTTTCTTTCGTATAAAAACAAACAGTAAAAAGTTACACGATGGACGATGTCGTCATTTCCGGCATATCGGGCGTCTTCCCCGGATGCGATAATTTACGAGAGCTTTTCGATGGTTTATCTAATAAAATAGACCTGACGACGGAGAATACTCGTAAATACGGTAAGTTCGTAAAAAGGGTTTCCGACGAAAGTAAAGTCATTTTTATTTTTAAATTGTTATTATTATTTTTTTAAATATATTCTTTAAAAGACAGTCTAAAGATTTTTATAACATGCTCGGGTCACAGAGTGGCACAAGTGCCTTTAGTCGGAACGACACGTTCGATTTAAAAAAAATATATTTATATAACACGATTAAACTGGGATCATCTTTAAGCTACATTATAGACGAAATATTGCTTAGATATACGACAGATTTTCTTTAAAGAGGAACCATTACCAGACTGCGCCTGGGCCATATACAACTAAACTACGAAAGTCACAGGATCCAATCTGCAGCGTTATATATATATATACATACTTCCAATCTTTCTATTCTCCATACCCTCGAAGAATGCCCAGCGGTTTATTAACACATAATTACTCCTTATTCGAAATCCTCTCCGATGACCTTACTATCCTTTCCAACCTATACTTCTACACCATTCAGAACTGTTACTACCCGATAGAAATCCCCCCAATAAACCTGTTTATTATTATTATTATTATTTGTATATAATTATACTCGACCCTAGACGATAGTTGCCTAGCGCGGCACGTCAATTTGAAATAAATAAAAATAAATTTAACAATTTGTTTATGAGGCCGCTTAAAATTTTTTAGATCAAAATTTTATTATGTAAAGCATTATATATATATATATATATATATATATATATATATATATATATATATATGTATACATATATATAATGTTGATGTATTGGAGAGTAGTGATTTTAGGAATTAACAAAACAAAATGAAAACAACGTTAATCGCTATAAAATTTATTTTATTTATGCAAAGCTTTTCCACTTTAACGTCATACAATTTTTGTATTCTTGAAAATGACGTTAAAGTCGAAAAGCTTTGCATAAATAAAATAAATTTTATAGTGATAAACATTGTTTTTATTTTGTTTTGTTATATATATATATATATATATATATATATATATATATATATATATATAAACTGCATCTGTATAACTAGTCTGAATAAAATAAATAACAAAAAGGAAGTTAAAATCACTAAAAGTTTACTGCTTATTTGACAAGCAGCTAACCTACATATCTGTAGGCCATTCCACTATCCGCCACCTGCAGACGCGCCCCACACCGGTTAGATCTCCGGTTCTCTGATAGTACAAAGTAACCCCTGGGGTGATATATATATATATATATATATATATATATATATATATATATATATATATATATATATGTATATATAATCAAATTAAAATTAATTTTTAATATTTTTATTTTGATAAGAATCAAAAATAATAATTTTACCCCTTTATTTATTCCACCAATTAATATCTATTATATATGATATAATATAAATATATATATAAATTATATTATATATAATATCGCATAAAAATTTTATTATATTAAACATACACATACGTACAACGACGTTCCTCTTAATAAATATGTAAAAAGCTCGTGTAATAGCAACGTGTTAATTTGAATAGGCGGAAGTTTAGTACTTCCCAGAAACATTGGTAAATTGAATACTTTTAGTAAATTCGATGCGGCATTTTTCGGAATTCCTCATCGAGCGGCTCAGTCTATGGATCCTCTATGCCGAATACTATTGGAGAAATCGTTCGAAGCTTTAGTAGATGCCGGTAAGTGTTCAACTTATTTCCCTCTTCTTCTAAATTGATCGAGACCGAGAGGAAAAAGAAAAAAATGCATATAAAATTATTATTATACAGTTAGTATACGTTATAAATCTTTCCATGTTTACCTTCATCGTGTGTACACTACGTTGTTTCTAATCTTGTCGTGATTTATACACGACAGTGTGAGTGCATTTATATGCGATGAGCGACTACGTATTATTTAATTATATAATTGCAGTCTTTATTGTTGTTTACTACTGTATATTATCACGAAAATGTCGTAGTGGCATAGTACCTAATTCTCCATTATCTCGGAGATAGCTATAAGATCATAAATGTGCGTTGTATATAATTAGTGCCTTGAATGCTAGACCGTTTTATTGCGTTGGAATAAACGTACAATGTCTAGTCAAGACGTTGAAAATTATCATGATTTTCCGCGGGGATGAATTCTATTTCGAATTAGTCCATAAAATTCTATATTTTATTAGTATATTTTATTAGTATATTTTATTAGTATATTTTATTAGTATATTTTATTAGTATATTTTATTAGTACATTTTATTAGTATATTTTATTAGTATATTTTATTACTATATTTTATCGTCGAGGCTGCTTAATATTCGCACCACCGTCTTCGTTCAGTATTTTTAATTTGAAAACGATATCCATCTATTTATTATGTTACATAACTCCTTGGAAAACGTCGATCATCGTGCCAGCAGTTCTTATCCGGCATACAGCCCTTACACACGAACATATCCTCAATCGTAGAGACGCCCAATCGTGCTGCTATAGTGGCCAGAAATCTACAACTGTTGTTCATATTCTCTATGAGTGTGCTGCCCTCTAATCTTATCACATAACCCGACTATCTTAATTTTCATCCACTATTACCGATAATCCTAACACGATCGATCAAACGTTCCAATATTTCCGAAAAACAGCAAACTCATTCCCCTTATATTAACATCACACGATCTGTGTCTCTGGTCACAGTAGCAGCACATATGGTGGTACGGTTAATAAAAAACAAAAAACAAAACAACAAAACAATATTGCAAATATTCGAACTTAAATTTGACGATTATTGTTAATTTTTATTATTATACAGGCGTTTAACACAATACTGAAAGATAAGAAAGATATATTACGGTGCAATATCTAAATTAGTATACGAGTTAGATTTCTCGGTTTATTAGTTTACACTAATACTGACGTTTCCATGTAACTAAAGCCTTAAGCATTATTATATTTATCGATTAATTTTTTGGAAACTCAGTTTTACTTCAGACTGTGACAGTTCCGTTATAAAATGTTCTTTGTCTGCACGACAAATTCCTGTTTGACGGAAGTGATGAGTTTTCTCATTTGAACAAATGCACAGGCTGCTTGCTGGACGCGAATAAGCGACGAACATAATGTCTACATAATTAACAGTAAAACGAAGGCTTATAAAACAACTGAATTACGGCTCCGACTTATGCTCTAAGTGCGGAATTTGGAACTGCTAAAGCGGTATCTTCAAGGAATTATTCTAGTAAAAGCAGAATTATGAAGGCATATTATGCTTTAATCGAATTAAGAATAAGAAAGGCATAAACAAAATAAGTATTATTATTAATTTGTTAGCTTCTGTAAACATTACAGCTTGCCACTGACAACTGTAGTATTGAATAATTGAATAATTGAATAATTGAATAATTGAATAATTAAGTGTCCATTATCGTCAGTCTGCGCCGTCCCCTTGGAGCTCTGCCAGCTACTTTTCCTTGTACAACAGCTTGAAACAGTTTGTCGTGTTTCATCTTATCTTTCAAGAATTTCATTTTCCCCTCCGATATTATTGACACCAGGATCTTTTCTTGTAGTGCGGTCCGTCTGATCACTTCATCGTCGGTAATTACGATGTAGAATAGCACCGCATTACGAAAGCACGCGTTTTCTTTTTAACGGATTCCTTCATTATCTACGTATCCGTAACATAGCGCACTAAGGACCATACGTCACATTTTGTTACTTTCAACCGTACGTCTATGTTAACTCGTTTGTCTCCAAGGGTACGTTTGAGATGATTAAAAGCGCATATTCGAATTCTTGATCTTATTTATTCGTCGTCTTTTCCGTTGTTTCTAATGAGAACTCCTACATATTTGTATTTACGCGCTTCTTCAAGCCGTACGCCAGCCGCATAAATACGCGACGCGCTATTTGATGCGACTCCTGCTATCTGCATGACTTTTGTTTTAGCCGAGTTTAAGGGCCTGAAATAGTATTTTCTTCTTCTTGAGCCGTCTTCGTTATCGAAGGTTAGCGTCCACATTCTTCACTGCTTCCAGTCCCTTGTTAAATAGATTTCCGATTCCGGCAACCGCCATCTATTCTTGAATATTTTAAACCCGTAACATTCTTCTGAAGCCGACACCACGAACGCCTTCTACCGCTCCCATCGGCATTATTTGTAATAGTTCTATTTTGGTCCTCGCGTCAAATGACTCAGATATTAATTTTCTTTAATTTGACAAATCGGATTAATTCCAGTATTTTTTCATAACTTTTCTTTTTTTTTTTTTTATTGTCCATGGTATTGCTAGCAATCGTCTGTAAAGCCAAGTCTCTAATCGTCGTATTTTTTAGCTTTTAATGTCCAAGTGTCTGCCGCGTACAATAGCGTGGATAAAACATAGCACTTAACTATTCTCCACCGTAAACGCAGGTTAACATTGTGACTCAGCAGAAAGTTACTTAGCTTTTGAAACGTTCATTGCGCTATTTCAATTCTCTATATAATATATACATATGTGTGTGTGTTTCATCTTAGTCATTTTCTTATAGTTTTTTTTTTTTTTAATTATTTAAGGTATCAACCCGAGGAATTTACGCGGAACTAAAACCGGAGTATTTATCGGATTATGTCGCACTCAAACGGATAATCCGTTACTAGATATTCGGTCGCATATAGACTTAAACTTCGCATCAGAACTGATGGCGAGTATACTCGCCAACAGATTATCCTTTTGGCTAGGATTTCACGGTAAGACAAACGAAATAAATATTTGCTTTCTTTACTATGAGTTTTATTTAGATTATACGCGACGTCGCATTAATTTGTAACAACACAATTGCGTTCGAATTTTATACAAAAAATTTTCATAAGTGTCGTCAGTTTTGTTTTTAAAAAAATTTCACTAAATAAGAAACATGTTGTTTACGCTGGTCCGGAATTTAGCAAAGTATGAAGTACGACGTGTAGATGGTAAATATATGTATTATATGTTGCATCCAGACAGATTGCGGATGAGCAAGTGGACTTGGTCGAGGGAAGAATAAGCATTGGCCAGATAATTAGAGAGCGTAAATAACGAAAAAGAAGTGAAAATCACTAAAATTTTTTCCTGTATGAAAAATCAAAAAGCTCTTCTTCGGCTGTTAGGCTCAAGTGAATATTTAAACAGATATAAATATAAAATGAAAAAATATTAATTTAACAATTCGTAAAAAAATCAGCAAAATTTAAAACAGTGCTGATAATACTATTTCGGTTATATTCGAATTTAATTAATTATTTTCATCTCTTTCTTTTCTCCTTCTTCTTTCCCCGAATTGGCCAACTATGGAGCACGTGGTTAAATATCTTCACGATGGCTGTTTGTTCGTCTTCTTTACACTACACTTGTTTTTGCTTCCTTTTATCCGTCCATTTATTAACGGTTTTCTTCTTCACTTTTTCTTCAAAGCTCCGGAAATTATTAACGTTGCTTAATACTTTTCTTCATCTTAAATTAATATCTTTTCATTTTATATATATATATATATATTTTTTTTTTCTAATATTCACTTGATAATGGCCTGACAGCCGAAAAATTTTGCGATTCTTCGTAAAGAAAAAACTTTTAGTGATTTTTAACTTCTTGTCTATATACTTTTCCATCAAATCCGATAAATCGTTAAAACTTTAAAGGAAAATAAATACTTTTACTATAGATATTCATTAACGGGTAAAAACCTTCATCCGACAACAGAAATAAATGACATAAAAAAAAACAAATACGATCGGAAGGGTTTGATACCACCATCACCGATGTTCTATATAGATTTAAAACCGTCCTTAAAAAATGCCCGTATATATATTTAAAATTAACCGTCTTCTAAATACCCCTGTTAGTTGTTGAGGAACCATACAAGGACGACCGTAGACCTAAATAATGTATGTCAGCTTTTCGGACATACTGCAAATTATGGTAATTTACCAGTGCATTGTGTTAAATTTTCTGGTAAACATGATAATCCTGCAACAAAAGTGCAAACGAACCAGCTGTATGTGCCCTATGTGATGGTCGTCACCCAGCCAGTTACAGAGGATACGCCGTATATAAACAGCAGACTAAATTTTACAATAAAACACGTACATTGAGCATGAAAAATAAATAATAATCATATTTTTCACACATCAAATGATAGTTCGGCAAACACACGCACAAATGATACAAATGTTAACTATCAAACGTATGCAAGTGTAACTAAAGCAAACAAAATGAATGATGCTCAACGATCAGTGGCATTCGTCGAAAATGAAGCTGATCGATCAAAAAAACCAAGATAGTTTCACTTCTACACACTTTATTCGTTCTGATATCTGTCGAAATTACCCCATCAATACTTTCGCTGAACTTCTTTGAAATGGCATATTATTATTATTACGAATATTATTATCGAATTTTAATTTTTTAATTATTATTTATTTGCTACCCCCTTACTCTTAAAATGTTATAACGGTTTTCAGAAAGTACTACTACCGGATATGAAAAGATTATATTTGATCGACGACATAAGATAAGCATTGAGTATGAACTGGAAATAAATAGGAATAAAACAAAGGTGACGGTGGTAGATTGCAGTAACTTAATACCGGAAAAAGAAAAACAAATGAATGGATTTGAAATGATATATAGTACATGTATCTGGGTTTGTTTATTAAAGATATCGGTTCTTACGTATCACTATCTTCGGGTGTGGCGACATATGTTACGGATACTCTGGACGGGGAAGCGAATGAAAGTCTCCATTCTGCATAAACTGGACGTTAAGCGTATGCTGTCTTTTCGATTGTATCATACGAAGCATACATTGGTTGCTGCGATAAATAATTGGTAGAAAAATGCAGGCAACTCATGCACACGGTGAGGGTAATTATGAGATAAGCAGACGCTGCAGACGAATACCTGCAAATCGAACAGAGTGTCGGAAAAACGAATTGAAGAGGCTATAGTGTGTAATGGTCACGACATTCTTTCGGGGAATTAACAGAAGAGGATATACGTATATTAGTGAAAGGATGCAAAATAATGTTAAGGTCGTTCTTAATCGGCCAGTTGATGGAATATAGGAAAGAATGAAAAACACTATCATAAATTACCTAGTGTTTAAATGATAGAATAATCAATTGCATTAGTTGACGATAAGATTTTACTAGTAGGTTTCGTGAAACAAATGCAAACAACGTTAAACGAACTAAATAAAGGACAATGGCGCACGAGTTTATGCATACATCTAAAGTAATAAAGTTTGGAATTCAAAAAATCGCGCGTGAAATATAGAAATCTAACGGAATGGGACGAAGTTGTTGGAAACATGTGCCACTTCAATTGGTTAGAAAAATTAATGCCTACTTTCCTCGGTCGTGGGTATGAAAATTACTGATAAGTATACGTTACTGGAGAGGAGAAGAGGTGAAAGCACGCTGCCAGATAAAGAGAAATAGCCGAAGATGCGTCAGAATAAACGTATTGGAACGTGGGTTATATTGAGCGGAAAACTTGAACATAGCAATCGCTGATCACATTGTATGAAATTATGTTTTCCAGCCAGCCAGAATATCGCAGTGTTTAATGCGTTCAATGGTTTATAGTTCGGACGAATAAAAAAAAAGACTAATTTAAGAAGAATTTAAATAATTTCCGAGCGAATTCAGTCAAAACGAATAACGTTATTAAATCTTACGACGCGATTTTCACACTTTATATCACTATAATTAACATTGCTTATTGCGACTATATGGGTTTCCTGCCTACGCGTCCGCTACATTAACAGTCCTGAAACGATTAAATTCAGTTCATAATACTGACTAACACTTGGCGCAATGAGATCGGTTATGTGATAAGATTGTAAGACACTCATAGAGAATATGGACAACAGTTGCAGTTGGCTAGCCACAATAACAGCACGATGGGGCGTCTCTTCGATCGAGGATATATTTGTGTGTAATATGCCCGGTGCGGAGCCGGGTAAGAACTACTTCTTCACGGCGCGATGGTTGAATCGACGTTTTCCAGGCAGTTATCTCCGATTTGATACTCCGTAGCTTATTCGTGGTAGGAGTATCTATCCATACTTTCTTCCACGTATCCCCGAATCGATGCTTTATATGACTAATAACATCCACTGCAGGAACAGCAACCGATGGAGCTGGAAACATAGTCGATGCCTGTTTCGCTGCTTTTCGTCCCGGTAGTGAGTTTATAATAATGTCGACCAACTGACGCACATTTGGATATTTACAGTATATGATGTTATTTTTTTTTAATTAACGCATTTATTTTTCTTAAGATATTAGTGAACACACACAAGCATATATATGTATATACATATCATTTTATATCAACATTGCACCACTGCGCCAAGTTATCACTTATTTTTGAAATCTGAAATGTAATACTAAATTATTTTCTACGGAATTGTCTTTTAGATTAAAATATGTTTCATTGAACTTCCTTTCCTTGTTATATAGCGGACAATCAAATAGTACGTGCCGCCCCTGTTTCTACTTGGCCACAGGGGCACTTATCATCGTTCTCTAAGACCAAATCTACGAAGGTATTCGGCGAGTTTGCTGCGTCCTGTTAATAACTGTGATCTGTAATATTTTATGCCTTTCCCTTACGTCTTTTATCAATAAGTTCCCGCCAAATCTTGCTCCCATCTGTTTTGCCACGTTTCTAGATTATATTTTCTTATATTATTTTAGTTAAGCTTGAAGTACCACACGAGCCCGACGTTGTGCAATGTCTAGAATTTTAATAATGGGGAATTGTGGATGTTTCTAACAGTCTTTAGAACATTTCGAAATTATGTTCACTATTTAGCGTTTATACTCGAGTCAATTAAATCATCGTTACAATTTAAGATATATCCGAGTTTGAAATATTGTAAAAAATTAATCGTTCGCGATTTATTTTAGGACCTAGTTGTGTAGTAGATACCGCTTGCTCATCCAGTTTGTACGCTTTGGAACAAGCGTATAAAAGTATAAAGCATGGAATATGCGATTACGTTTTAGTGGCCGGTGCTAACGGACCTGTAGATGCAGCTGTGTTTTCCCAACTCGGTGTACTAAGCAAAGATGGACATTGCAAATGTTTCGACGAGTCGGGTAAGTTTTTATTATAATGCAGGGAATGTGAAATGGGTAAAATAATATAAGAACAGTCATTTGATATACGCGTTTAAACATATTGATAACGAAGATCATCGTCAATATTGACGAATATTGAAACTCGTAACTGATTATTTTTGAATTTTTAATATTGCAGACACCTTTTTTTCCCCTCGTTCCTTCTTTCGCTGATATTATTTTTATATTTATCCTACGTTATCTCGGTGCGCTTGTTTTTTTCCGTACTTTTAAGAATTAACGTACTTTTAAGAATTAATGACATAACGCTGCAGTGGTCGTGTGGCACTCCTTTAAAGAATATTTACTGTTCTTTCATTTATCTTCCTAAAATGAGATGACAAGTGAACGTACGAAAGACGTAATAAAACATTATTGTCATAAAGCGTGAGAGGACGTTGGCGCCTACTGGAACGTTACATGACCACTTATGTTTTAAAACATATCTTTCCGAACGTTACGCGAATTTAAAGTGAAGAAAGTTGAGAACAAATCCGTTAATACGTCAAATGTACAGGATAATAATTTCAATGAAGCAGTTACAACAGTGATTGTGAAGAAACAGGATACTGTTTTAGGAAATTCCGACAGTGACGCTGAACAAGAAGCCGGTGATTTCGATGATGAGAGTGAGTACCAAAATGATAAATCTTTTTATATTGGAAATAAACACATAGTAAATATTATATCTCATCCTTCAGGAGTAAAAACCATTGCAAAAAATAAAAGTACACATCTAGAATGCTGGATTATGTATGATGAAATGTTAGATTTCGATTCTTGAAAATACTAACAAGTATATATCATCGCTATAACCAAATTATAATAGAGAAAGAGACTTTAATTTATTTTAACACACAAAATTAAAATAAGGCTTCTACTGGGACTGTTCACTTGGCAGGATATTTTACAGGTGGTAGTTTGAATGCCGAAGATTTATTGGCCGATGATGAAATGTTTATAAAAAATTGCCAAGCTTGCTATTATGTCGGATAATATTTAACTTTAGATGAGAAATTAGACAAATTTCGTGGAAGGTGTACTTTCAAGCAATACATACCTAGCAAATCACGAAAATATGGCTTTTTTTTTGTTTAGCCGATGCTAAAATGTAGTACCCAATCCATTTAGAAATTTATGCTGGAGAACAATCAGACGGTACGTAGAAAATAAGTAATAAAAGGTCTTCCCACTATTTGGAATTCGTCAATTTACCAATTGCAATATCAGGGAAAGACAACTCTTTTCAAAAAATATCAGACCTAATTGCAGAAAAAGGAATTTTCAGTAAACTGAGAGCATTTACAGACATTAATAATACACTCGAGATTTACAGTTAGCATAATTATTTCATCATCCACGTAAGTAAGACTATTGCTTATCGATCTGGAGAACCCTTAGAGTCTGACACTATTACTTCTAAAAATGAACTATCAGTGTTTAATACTTCCGGTTGAAAGTTATTTAGCTGGTGGGAATTTTGTGTAAAAGTCGAAAATAAATTTTCAACTCGTAAAACTATTTCAGTATACGGTCCCCAGTACGGAATACGAGGAACAACTTTATTTCGAATGTCCTTGATGTAGCGCAGACCTTTCACAAGGCATGGCATAGGGGGCTGGTATTCAAAATTAAGAAGATATTACTTGAAAAAAAAAACGTGTTAACAGATTCGTACGTAACGGACAGATTTTTTAGAAGAAAACGTAACGATAATACTCTAAATCCATACAAATTGGAGTTACGCAAGGAAGTATCCAATTTTATATTTATTGTAAATCGCTGATGGTTAACCAGCAAGGCACAACAACCATGTTTGCATATGATACTTTTGTGACGGCTACTGGAGATAGTATAGAAGAATCAATTGAGAATGTACAATCACATACCGAAAGTATTTTGGACAAAACAATGGAAAGTAAGACTAAATAAGGAGAAATCTGTCCACATCAATAACGGAAAAGTCCAGTATTATCCGATTATAATTAAATCGAAGACTGTACCTCGTAAAAACGATACAAAATATCTAGATGTGGACGCAACATTAAATTGCACATAATAATAAAAAAAAAGAAAATAGAACTAAACTCGAAAGTCCTGCTGACGAATTGGCGTCTTGGAAGACAGAGTATTCTTTCGCTGCGCAATAAGTTCTTAACGTATAATCAAATACTGAAACTAACACGGAGTTATTATGGGGTTGTGCTAAATTAACTAATATAAAAAAAAGTTTAAACGTTCCAAAACAAAAGTTCTTCGAATTATCACTAATTCCAGATAATATGAAAGAAATAATAACATCCATCGATATTTCTATGTACCGGAAGTCTCGTTGGTGATAAACGAACTATCAAGAAAGCATGAATTAAGACTGCAGAATCGTACAAGTTCAGAAGCGAATTTCAATCCGGCAGGACGAATTAAGGCGGTTTACCTAACCTTATGAATTGAGAAAATAACCTTACATATAGAGGAATAGAGGAATATTCCCTAGGGAAAGCCTGAAATATATATACAATTAATATAATCCATTTTTAGTCTGAATGTTCAAATATCGAACAGATTGAAATAAAAAACTACTCCGGTAATTTTTAATTCGATCGTACTTTAACGATATTCCTATAGCGTCCACACTACTCCATACACGTTGACGATCATTGCAAGTCATCTTTTAACATTAGCGCTACGAGAAATCGATTACAAAGTTCCACATTTAATCTTAATTAATTCTCGAAGCTGGTCTCACGTTTGTCTATGCAAAATTAAACATCTCGATAATCACAGTAATAACAATAATATTAATAATAATAATTTTTAAATTTCTTCGATTCTGAGCTCGTAATTTTTAATAAATCCGAATAATTGCGAGTTAATATGAGCGTTGGAAAAGACCCGTTATTTCAAAATGTATATTCATTCCCGTCCGGTTCTGAGTCGGTGTTCTTTCGCTCGCTTCCGCATACTATCTGTCTTCGTTTACTTAAACGTAATTGTTTATTACTTCATTTTTCACTACCTGTTAGGATATTAATAGACTGCCTATACGAACAACTGACAAGTACTTATGTCTGTATTTAGACAACTGCCTAACACGTAAGCATCACATACAATTTAAAAAAAGGAATTAGATATCCGTGTCAAGAAAATGCACTGGCTCATAGGGGGAAACAGTGTACTATCAGCGGACAACATACTTTTAGGGCAAAAACACACTTAGCGGTTTGACCGCCGCGTTTATCGAGTCGGTTTTAAATGCGTAAAACACATTCGTCGGTTTTCTAGCGTTTTTAAAGTGGTAACCGCCTGTCGGTTTCTTGGCGTTTTATATATTTACCAGGAAAAACGGAATATAAAATGAACGAATACGGAAACAAAAACCGCTTTGAAAAACGCCGTGTTTGGTTTAATACATCTGAATGAATGCAAACGAGAAACGCTGCTAATGTATAAAACGCCGCGTTTCACGCCAGACAATCACAAAACGCGTCGGTTTTAAAACCGACAGGGGGTTTCGTCGCTGTGTGTGTTTACACCATAAGAAACGTATTTATCTGAAACCGACTCGGTTTTACTTTCGGGAAACGCTTCGGTCGAAATCGCTTAATGTGTTTTAGCCCTTAATGTACACAGTTGAAATCTGGATATAGGGAGTGCAGCTTTGAGGTTGTGTGAAGCCGTCAAACTTAAAAATGATTCAAACATCGCAGAACAAAATACTCAGGCTGATAACCAAGGCGCCTCGGCACGTAACAATTCAAACGTTACATAAAGATTTGCAGATGGAGTATGTAGCGGATGTAATTAAAAAATATGCTAGAACACGTATAGCAAGGCTTGAGAGCCGCCTAAACATATTTGCTAAGCTTGGATACTTCCGATGAATTACGGAGATTGAAATGTCGGAAACCACTTGACCATGCATAGGTTGGTGTTATCGGGAGTGTGCCGCCACTGGATGCGCAACCTTGTATTTGATTACTTTGTCATAGATAATTGCTTAATAACCATTCGGCTCGCATTAATAAATTTATTATAAGAAAAGATTTCACATTTGTTTAGTCGTGTATAAATTAAAAATTACTTCTTATATCCGATTATTATTTCAAACGGTTAAATCTATTTTGCATTGTATATATGAGAACGTTCTATTGATGAAGTATCGCAAAAACACGCATTTTAGAATGGGATTATTTTCGCGACTGCATTGCAATTAATGTCATCGTGTCCACGTTTTATGTTTATATATGTATATATATATGCATATATATAATATCATCATCATTATCACGTTGCCTCTTTGATTTCTAAAGGTTGCATACACCAACATCTATGCGCAGTTAAATCGAATATCCGCCCATATAATCGTCCGCTTCTTGCGACGTCCACTATGTCCTTAACAGTTTTTGACTCCTTTCCTGATGTTATCATTTCCAGTCTTATTCTTCCTCGCTGAGGCTTCCTTTCGATTTCCCCTGTGTAGCCAGCGTGAATAATCCTTCTTCTCTAATTTTGTGTGCCACATTTTTTTCTTTTCCTCTTCATGATGTCATCTACCTACCAGAATCATCTTTTCCATTCCGCTTTTTTGTAACACTTCTTTATTTGTTGTCCTCTCTTTCCATGTTTTTAATCTTTATTCATATATATATATATATATATATTATAATGTTCCACCTAAGAGAGCGAAGCACAAATACTCTGTTCTCGATGACAATTTACAACGTTCTCTTAAATCCTCTCTTAGGTAGAGATATATTTGAACTATTCTCTCTCTGGTAATGTACAATGTACCAGAGAGACCAAAATAGGAAAGTCGCGGTCGCCGGCACAGTTATACTGTGCTAAATATTTTATAACTTATTTACTTTATTTTATATTATTTTATTTATACGTTTTACGAAATTGGACTTAATTTAGCTAACCTAACCACAGGAAACTAAGTCCCTTGGCGAAGAGCCAACAACCAACAGTGTCCCTACGAAATGACTAGTATAAGTTACAAATTCGGTATTTTTATTTTAATTATTATTATTATAATTGTACGAATTTTACATCACATTACATAGAAACAATTCACAAATAATTATTTACATTACAATATGATGATACAGATTCACAAAAATACACAAAATTCATCCACAAACATAAAAAAATGTAAAATTTCCTAACCTGGTGGTACCACCGGTAAGATCGATGGTTCCTTCCGGATGAAAACCAATAGCGACGGATTCAAAGAAGAAGGTGTTAACCACCCGAACGGGTTAAGCTTGAAAATGACTTCATAGTCCAAAGCTTCGTGTTCGTGTTTGTGTTAATAAACATTTTTTAGTGATTAACTTCGATTTTATTTTGTTTTGCTAAATATATATATATATATATATATATATATATATATATATATATATATATATATATATATATATAATATATTTAACGCTTAGTTTGGAATGTATCTTTTGTAAGTCGACTGAGTTCTTATTTGTTCAAAGCTCGAACGTAATCCACTGGACAGAGAATTTATCGGCATGTTACATGGAATTCACGAAGATAAATAATTGGCCATGTGTTCAGAGGTTACGTTTTAATGAAGAAAAATTTAAACGAAGTCGCTAAAAATATCGAAGTATGTAAAAAATCGATTATTTAATTCAGTTTAATAAGTGAAACCACCCTGTTATTAACTATTATAGAACCATCTAAAGTGACGAAAAGTAACAACTCTCTAATGAGTGCTTTTTGTTTATGTTTATTTCGAAAATGTTACTTTGTTTTTATTGTTGTTGTTTTTTTTTGAAAATTTTGCCGGTTAGCAGCATTTCAAAGGTTGTATAAAAGACTATAATACAAATAAGCTGATAAGCAAAGAAGCGGGTTTATTATTCAATAGAGATAAAACTAAAGTAATGATCGTCGATGGTCAAAACAGATAATCCACAAAAGCATAGGGTGCCTTCAAGTAGTTGTAAAGTTTGTTTACTCGGAGTCGCTTATCACAAAAAAATGTTGGTTCAACAGATGAAATTAAGAGGCGAATAATAACAGCAAAGGTTGCGCTATCTCAATTAAGAAGAATTAAGCCATGACATAACGATGAAAATGCGCCTAATGAAAACGTTAGTGTTCTCTGTATTCCTATATGCATCTGAGTGGTAGACTTTAAAAGAGACAGACGTTCGAAGAATCGATGCTTTCGAAATGTATTGCTGGCGGTGAATGCTGAGATTACCTTGGACAGCGAGGAGGACAAATGTATCAATACTGGAAGAAGTTAATCCGGATGCTCTATTATAAAAAACGTATATGCACTTGCTTTGGCCCTATCAAGCGACGAAACAATCTAGAAAGCTTATAATATTAGGATGGTTGTCGCTGACGAACAGGAAGAACACCAACGCGATATGTGGACAATGTCAAAATGATAACAGTTCACTACAACAAATATGCGCCCAGGACAGGGATATATGGCGATCAATCATAAGGAAGAATTAGAAGGAATTATAAGTCTCGCTGTTATGTTGAAAAAGTGTTACGAAGTTGATTGGAAAAACCACAAATGGTCCCTTCGTATAACTTGGAATTTCCTGGATGTATTAAACTCACACATAATTTTTAACGAAAGCTGACGAGGGACAGCTGCACTCAGTCCTAATTTAGCCGTAATATCAGGCCTAGAAGCACAAGTCCTTCACGAGGAGTAATACATGAGCAAAAACGACATATTAACTTCACCTGAAAAACGTTACGGTCAAGATGTTCATATGCTTGTGTAGAATATTTCTCGTAGATGTGAGCACTAAGGTACACACATCCACAAATCGAAGTTGCACAGAATGTAAAATTAGTCTTCGCATAGCCCCTGCAAGATCAGCACAGAAGATTCTTTTGTAATCATATATATATATATATATATATATATATATATATATATATATATATATATATATATATATATATATATATATATATATTACGCGAATGCTCGTACAAATTTATATTATTATTAATATTATTAATATTTAAAAATAAATAAATAAAGAATTTATAAAGAAATATTTTTATTTTATATAAAAAAACTATTATATATATATATATATATATATATATATATATATATATATATATATATATATATATATATATATATAAAATAAAAAATAATAATTTAATCGAAAAAAAACTAACCTGATCGGATTTGTAATTATTTCAACCAACCATCCTTCTTCATTTAATTTTAAACATCTTGATTAAGAAACTAACGACTGAACTTTTTAACTGAAAAACTAGAACTTTCTCGAAAATAAATAACCATCCCTTTTTATACCTTTTTCTTAAAAATTACTCGATTTTCTTCATTATTCACTGGTTAAATGAATTTTTACTGGCTTTATTAACTAAAATTATTTGGTCTAACTAATTTACTCTTTTTTTTCCATTAACTAACTAAAATTAATTTTAATTATTGTATAATAATAGTTTGTCTACTACAAATCCGGTTTGGTTATATTATAATAATTTTAATATATTTTACTTTAATTAAATATATAATTATATATATAAATTTTGTTTTATTATATTGATTAAATTAAATATTAACTTTCCACATTCAATTTAATAAATTTAAATTTATTATGACGTGAACATACGACGATCATCGTTATATATATATATATATATATATATATATATATATATATATATATATATATATATATATATATATATATATATGCTCCATATCTTATTGAATTATGGATTTTTTAATTTAGAACAATTTTTCTTTTTTACGCAGTGAAACCCCCATCCAAAAATTAATAAGGAATATGTTTTTTCAGACATTCTATAGAAATTCGTTATTTAGACACTAAGGTTTTTAAAGATGATAATTTAATATGTTGGACCTCAAAGGGATATACGAAAATAACAGGACTCGGCGTACTTACGAATTATCATGTGTCGGAGCTGGACGGTAGTTAATTAAGTCGATGAACTCGCGTCTGCGATTGTTCCTTGTAAACTATACTTAAGTATAAGGTGGAAAAATATTATATTAGCCCCTCTGTTTAATATGTGTTTATTATGCGAATATAAATTTATGAAGTGTATCATGTACTTGAATATACATTAAACCCAGTATTAAGTATAGGCTTACTCCAAACATATCCAAAGTTTCCTATCTTGTGCGACGCAAATCCAATTGATTCTGGTAACTTTCACAATGTCGTCTCACCATCCAGTCATAAGACTTCCTTGCTCAAGATGAAACTTCGTCCATGTGTCGCCATTTCGTCTTTCAATATGTCCTACTTATTTACATTTTCTACTACATCAACTAATTTTGATTGTAGTCTACTCCACGCAAAGTTCTCGTGATCTATAAGTCTCATATTAAGCACGAATCTTTCGTGCGTCGTTCGAAATTATATATACACGTACACACACACATATATATATATTTATTTACGCATTACAAAAATAAACTGGACAAACTTGATGAAATGAAACTCATATCTACAAGTAACATATTTATTGAGACAGCGCATTCATGTCCATCACGTCTTCAATCAACACTACGCAAAGTGGTCCCACGGTGGTCCTCAGAATGTGCAAACGCTATCCGAAACAGAAGAAGAGCGCTGCGAATTGTCAAAAGAACTCATTCACAAGTAGATCTACTTCACACATGCATAAAATACGAAAAAAACAAAACAAAACATATTGTGTAATCTCTCTCGTTTTCCTGTTTTAAAAAAAGAAATCATTCATAAATTTCGTTGGTGTAGTTTTTGAGTTATTCAAATAACAAGAAAACCGTCCATATTCTCTGGGTCTCCTTGTTATCTCTTTTTTGACGTCGTGTTCAATCGTCTTGTTTTTTTCGATGAATTTTCTGCATTTATCGCGCGGTTTCCATTAGCTGTCGCATTAGTAATCCCGACGTGTCCTCGATTTAATCCACGAAATGAGTCCATGGAAAAACGAGCATTTTTTTGTCTATCGCGTCTTAGGTCGGGAATCCGATCTAGCCATTTGTTCTTTTCCAAGCACTTTTATTATTTATATTTCACATTATTCCGATATTCCACCGTGAAATCCCGAGCATATAGGTGCACGCATGTCGAAGACTTCTAGCTTTTTGTATATCGTTATTTATTCAACGCCCACCACTCCGAGCCGTAGCACGCTATCGGGAATATCGACGATGTCGTTTATCGTTCTTATTCTAATAGAATGGTCTTTAAGTATATTAGTAAATCTCCCACCTCGTTCTTTTGATACAATTTTTATCATTTTCGTTATCAAGGACATACACTCTGAACTACACGTGCGATATGAATAAGAAATTTTCATATTTCTAACTTAGTTTGATTAAAATGTATTGTGTGAAATTTTATCGCAGATCGCTTTAACCGACGTTTTGAATGAGCTGGAAATTTCACCGGTCGGTATCGTCGGACATTCGCTGGGCGAGACAGGATGCGCTTACGCGGACGGATGTTTAACGCTCGAACAAGCCGTATTAGCGTCGTATTATCGTGGTTTATCGTCGGTGGAAACGACCGAACTTATACACGGATCTATGACCGCAGTCGGTTAAATATTTTGTAGAATATCCTACTTTAGTTATTTATATTGAGAATGAGAGTTACAACTACAACATGTTTTCAAGGAGGGGGCGGTACAAGAGAGCGGAGCGAATATTTAATATTCGAGAGACAATTGACGAAAGTCAGGATAGTATAATATCGGTTTATTTTTTATACAAGATAAAGTCCGATACCTGAGTATATCCTGATCGCTGCTTGACCTGGATGAAACATATCGGCACCAAAGTTAAATAAAATTCAAACTGCGGAACATGTACTGGCTCCTGAGAAAAACTTCCGAGTTACGTCTAAAATCTAAATTATCGCTATATATGACGGTTATTAAGCCGGTGTGTGGGGGGGGGACAGCATCGATATGGAAAATGTTAAAATGGTGCAAAGATCCCAATAAAAAATACGGAAGATTGTAGCCGGTGCACCCTGGTATGTACGAAACGATAATTTGCACCGAGACCTAAAAGTACCAAATGTGCGCGAAGTATTTCGGTATAGCAGAAAAGGTTACTTGCACAGGCCAGAGGGTCCGTCTAACCTGCTCGCGGTTGATTTATTAGACGACGTCGATGAATCTCGCCGAATAAACTATCGCACAACCTTAGACTATTGATCGGAGATAGATGATGTCGGGCATTTTACTGCGTCAAAATGGGATATGTAGATTGCGCGATGGCTTATAGATGTTAGGTGTCCCGGAACATCTGTTTTTAGTCTCGAATCTGTATAATGGTATTCGTGCAGTCGTTATTGTGGACCATTGTGTATGGTTTCAAAACCAGGTAAAAACTTTATAACGTCTACATTGAGATTGGAAGAAGCGAATACTCGAGATGATAACAAATACACGAGACTTCCTATTTTCCCCTTAATTTCATAATGCTAATATACAGTTTGTGCACATTGACGTACAGGAATAAATTTTCCACGCTGAAGCGATACTAAAATATATAACGAATATAACAATGAGAATATGCGTAAAAAAGGGGATATTATCATTCTTTAGGTTCGTAGTAATTAGTTCGTAGTCGTCATATGTGCCAGCAAAGAAGGAAGTTGATTATTACTTCTAATCTTAAATGTAGACTTTAGGTTTATTTTTAATATTAACGAAGCTCCTCTGCATGAATTGAAAGGATAGAATTGCCGTCTTCATTATTCTGTTACGATTTAGTACCATATAACGTACATTTCTTTTTGTTCCTTTGACGAACTTTGGACATTGTGTGATATGGATTTTATTTTTCTTCCGAATTCGATTTTCTTGGACCACAATATGTTGCTAGTTATAATAACTTGTGGTCCGACTTAATTATATTGTAAATATTACACCGAACTCCGAGTAGTCTACATTCCATCCGTCTGTACTTCACCACACTCACTGCTATTATCAGTTGCCAGACCACTGAGTCTGTGTTCGTTCTTGCACAACCTGAACGAATTCGATGCAATGTTCTCCAGATTGGCCAGTGTTCTCCAGATTGGCCAGACATATTTTACAGCTGCTACTGGCTTTTACAGTATTTCCGTCATTGGTGCCGCCAACTTTTCAACTCGCGTGCGTTGCACAGAAACATGCTTCGGAATCTCTATTGTTGTAGCCATAAAACTTGTTCTTGACTTTAGTCGTGAAGTCACTGCAGTTTGATTATACGTGTGTATTTCGAATTTGCTTTGTTCTCTCGGGTATTAGCAGCTACATTCCTCCTTATGCCTGGAGGTGCAATACCACCTAATGATGTATAGATTATGTATCTTCGTCGGTCTAAGACATCCGGTTACAATATGCGCGCCGTATCATTTATGATGCAGAATTAAACCACTGGGTGAAGTACAATCGTGAATGTCCGAAGAATTGAATATAATATCGTCTTTTTTTTTTTTTTCAGCGAATAGCGTGAATACGAAGTGTGGGTGATTACGCTTATCGTGGCCGATGTGTAATGTGTATGTGGTGAGTGTATATAATATGTTGTTTCACTACTGAACTACTACTAATTCAATTATAAATAAATATATTCCATTTCTCTTAGTACGAAATCGTTGCAGTCGTTTCATTTCTTTGTATTTCTTCTAAAACTAGTTTAATTAGCGTCAAGATGTCGTTATCTACTTTCTCGTGTACTATATATTTGGTAAATAAACATGATTTGATAATTTGATTTTCATAATTCACCACTCATCTCGCTTGCAGTCATTCACGGTCGCATCATTGATTTTTATCTATTATTATTATTATTATTATTATTAAATTATATTAGTGTGCAGTTACTAACGACTAAGGACACGATAGGAAAACATCGAGTGGTAGAGGGCTGTTTTAGGAAATTAATTAGATTGGAGAGGATGTTGATGTTGTCAGTTAGGAGAAACGGACGGAAAGTAGGAAGATTCAATAAGGATCACCGCGAGGAATATTAATGACGAGGAATCTGTCTATAACCTTTAATTATAGTCTGACAGCATTCAATTCTGTTTGTTTCCGTTATGTTCATCTCTTTAGTTAGTCCGCGTTATTTTTTTTTTTTTACAATACTTTTCGCTGCTCCTTGTCTATACTGTCTGGTATTAAACGCTTATAACGAATTTATTTCTTTACTCATCGTGCTTTCTTCTAAAGAGTTAATATTTCATAATGAGACACGCATAACGAAGCGACTCAATATACTTTATAAACTTACGCAAACTGTATTCGAACTTCTTTGATGACTCCAGACGATTTTCAATATGTTTATAAAAGTATTATTAGAATTGAGATATTTCCCTAGAAAATAGATAATCGTGTTAGTATTAAAATTTTTTATAGTGGACATCATGGGTGAAAAGGGTTAAATATTCTAGGGCGTTGTATATAGTTAAACTATAATTTAGAAATATTTTATTTATCTTTGTTTTTTCCTTTATTTTGTTTGGCAGTTATATATAAGTGTGTGACTGTTGGTTCTGTTAGATGTCCGCATAAGGAGCAGTTTGTTGGTGGAGGGCTTTTGGTGTAAAGGTAATTGTGTGATATGGCTGTATGACCCACTCTTAGACGGTTTAGGGTGCCATATTCTTTTCTGCTTGTGCCATCTGGAGGCCACCAAGGTTCTATAGTTGGTTTTATGTTCCTAACGAAGGTTGTTTGTGAGGTCCAGTCGGTCGTCCATTCCTGCTTGCTGTTGTTCATGAGTATGTGAGCTAATGATGGTGGAGGTGGTGAGTATTCTGGTGCTGGTGAAAGTACCATAGACCGAGCTTCGAGGTCTACTTTATCGCTACCGTGCATCCCAATGTGACTTGGGATCCACAGAAAGCGGATTTCCCATCCTTCCTTATGTAGTGTGTTTAGATTGTGTTGAATTTCTAATATTAAGGTGTTTTTATTATCTTGACGGCATATTAGTTGTAGAGAGGAGAGGGAGTCTGTTATGACCAGTGTTTTGCGATGTGGAAGTACAGCTGATCTGATGTACTCAATGCAGTACATAATTCCGTATAACTCTGCATCCAGTGAAGTGCAGCCATCGCTTAGTCGGATAGAGTGTAGTATATTATCAATTTGGTAGGAGCAAGCTGCTGGTGAATTCTCGCCACCTGCTGTGGATTTTGCTCCGTCTGTGTATGCGTGTGTGTAGTCGTTGTATTTTTGAAGAGTGTTTAATACTATTTATTTTATATTTGTAGGGTGTGTGGATTTATTGTACTGTGTTAGAGATAAATCTGTTTTTGTCTCGGAAGGGTCTCAAGGAGGTATCGTTATGTTGTAATTCAATGTTGATTTTGGGATGGTGCTTATGTGATAAGTTGATAGTATTTTAAGAAGCTCTGGTATAGGGTCATTTGGGAAAAGGGGGTTAGGGGTTGTACATCTTTTGGTGTATGCAAATGTTTTATTGTAGCTGAGCAGACGGCTTAAGTAGAGATAAGTGTGGTATTTTCTGTAGTATGTAAGTGGAAAGGATCCTGCTAATGCACATAAACTCTTTGATGGTGATGAGGGATGTGCTGCAAGAATGGATCGAAGTCCAGTATAATAATAAAAGACTGTAACTTCATGTTTTCATCTCAATGGCGAGGTTTTAAAATATGAAGAAAATCCAAGATATCTTGGAATAGTCTTGGATCGTCAACTTACATTCCGCCGACACCTGCAGAGCACTGCAGCAAAGATAAGAACAAGAAATAACATCCTGCATAAGTTGGCGGTAAGTACATGGGAAGCAAGCACAACGGTACTTAGAACATCAGCTTTGTCCTTGGAATTTTCAGTGGCGGAGTATGCAGCCTCTACCTGCATAAACAGCGCGCATGTAAAAAAGGTGGATGAAGAACTAAATACAACTATGAGTATAATCTCAGGAACACTAAAATCTACTCCTGCAGAATGGCTTCCAGTATTGTGTTATATTATTCTACCGCATATAAAGAGAAGAAGCCACAAAAACTGAATGGTCAAAGTATCTAACAGTAGCTGATATGCCTATAAATCAAGATATAAGCGCGCCCAAACGACTTAAATCGAGGAGTCTATGAAAAAAATAAAGAGCTTATTATTGAAAAATGTACCTCAGCAGAAGATAAGTGGTCCCAACTGTGGACCAGAAAGTATATAGATAATCATAAATTGATCCCCGATCCAAACAAAAGACCACCAGGATTCGATTTACCAAGGAAACAATGGCTTAAATTGAACCGTTTGAGGACCCAGCATGGTAGAAATAACTACATGTCAAAGAAGTGGGGACTTAAGGACAGTAGCGCTTTCCAATTAGCGGGCGTATGAAAGGAAGTCAGAGACCTTACGAGTATAGCCAAGCATTAGATAAAAAGCTTGGACATAGAGTTCTGACAGATAGCTCGAAGACATACGATTAATATAATATAATTCTTAATAAAGACATATATATATATCGCAGTGGCGTAGAGTGCTCGACTATCAACTCGACGGTCGAGGGTTTGAAACCAACACGCGACATAGAAAGTTTTTATCATTATTTAATTCTTAGGGCGTGGCACCCCATTCCGTATAAGATCATATGCACGCGCATCTGTGTGGCATATAAATAGTCCCATAAGAAAAACTTTATTACACTATATATATAATGTTACATTTAAACATTACAGGGAAAATTTGAAATAAAAATCTGTAATAATAGTTATTTTCAGTTCGATATGTTGGAATATTGTGTTTTCATTAATTATTATTTTATTACGATCAATTAGGATTAGGATACGATGCGATAAAGGATAAAGTCCCTGCGGATATCGATGTAGCATGTCACAATGGACCAGACAGTTGTACCTTATCCGGACCTACTGAAAGTGTTATCGGATATGCGGAGAATTTAAAAAGTCAAGACATATTCGTTCGCGCGGTGAATGTTGCCAACATAGCTTAGCACAGTCGTTACATCGTTCCAGCTGCTCCAAAAATGTTAAATTATCTAAAACAAGCACGGCAAATCTAAATTATTATATATATATTGTATACACTCACAGTTCTAACGAATGGAATTGAAACACGGATTCTTACAAAATAAACAGACGAAAAAAATTCAAACGGCGTGCGAAAGATTCATGCTTAATGTCAGACTTCGAAAGATTAGAAAAACAAACAAAATTAGTGGATGCAGTCGAATGCGTAGCTGAACCAGAATGTAAGTGGGCAGGGCATATTTCCAGACGAGACGAAAATAGTTGGTCTAAGCGTATCTACTAATCGTCGTCGTCGTCGCAGACAAGGAAGTCTCATGACTAGATAGAGAGACGATATTATGAAAGTAACCGGAATCAATTGAATTCGCGTCGCACAAAGTAGGCAACTCTGGAAGTGTTTGGGAAAATCCAGCGATGGGTTGCAGTTTTATTTGAAAGAATAAATTGGAATAATTTTTGAAACTCGGACATTATCTTTAAATATTTGTAAGTCTTGAAAATTCAGACGAGATTAAAATAATCGTAGTGATTTACTAGAATTAATGAAGAATTTGTGTGCTTTATTGTCGAGTGGCAGCTTCCGATTATGTATTACAACATTGAAAATTCGTAATACATAAAAAGATACCGATCGTTGAGACTTATTTTTTGGTATCACGTACTGCTGCGACGATCAATGTGTTGCATAGAGTTAATCGTATGTATATTTTGCAGAAATTGGAGGACCACTTTTTCTGCAATTGGGTCATCAGATAAAACTTCATGTAGCTTAGTGTTAACGATGTCTGTACGCAGCAAGGATACAGTGGTGGATCTGTTAGAAGCAATACAAATGAAATATTCAAATATTGTAACCTTTACAGACTCACTTACAGCTATACAAAGTATCAACGAGCACCAATTAATTAAAACAAAATACCATCATATAAGTCAAGAAATTCACGCTGCCGTTTATAGATCCAACCTGAAGGTAACCTTCTGCTGGATTCCGAGTCATTCAAACATCACTTACAACAACATAGCTGACAAAGCAGCGAAACAGACGTTGACTATGTTTCCAGCTCCATCGGTTGCTGTTCTGCAGTTGATGTTATTAGTCATATAAAGCATCGATTCGGGGATACGTGGAAGAAAGTATGGATAGATACTCCTACCACGAATAAGCTACGGAGTATCAAATCGGAGGTAACTGCCTAGAAAACGTTGATTCAACCATCGCGCCGTGAAGAAGTAGATCTTACCCGGCTCCGCATCGGGCATATTACACACAAATATATCCTCGATCGAAGGGACGACCCATCGTGCTGTTATTGTGGCCAGCCAACTGCAACTGTTGTCCATATTCTCTATGAGTGTCCTATCCTCCAATCTTATCACATAACCCGACCTTTTCATTTTCATCAATTATTTCTGATAATCCTAACATGATCGATCACACCTTCCAATTTCTGAAACGTACTAAACTCTAAAAAAAAAAAACCTCGAATATAGGAGTTAACTGATGCGGTTCGATAATAGTTGCCTATTTAGTTGCTAATTTATTCGGTGAAAAACTTGCGTGAGATCCGTAATAAAATTATATTAAGAGTAGGTTACGATATGAAAAATTCGATATTTAATTTAGTTGAGTTACAGTTGAAAAACATGATGAAAGAGAGACAATCGAAACAAATTAGAACATTTTTGTTGGTTTTATGCAGCGAACTTAGAGGGATATCGCGTGCAGTTCAGCAGAAAATATCGAGTATTGAGATGATAGGTTGTAACGTAGGAAATCGTCCTCTGAAACCGCAGAAAAAACGCAAAGATTATTAATTGAGTGTGAATCGGTATAGATTTATTATATTGAACTAACGCGTTGTCCTACACGAGCGATCTTAATGCGAACGCGTTGTGGAGCGAAAATAGCCAGAACGTCTGTTATCGTATGCAAAAGTTACGTCAGAGACGAATGGCGCCAATGCGGTATTTAAGCCGGGCAATAATGTCTGTAATAATGTTGGTCCCTCAAATGGTGGTGATAATATAATGAATAACCGATTCGCATCTAACTCGCCTACTAGTATAGATACATTATTAAGTGCATTTTTGAGTGAATTTAAAACCATGTTTCAACAGTTAATGAACCGGAATGCCATGATATTAAATTTATTGTCCTCAGTCCTGAATAAAACTAGTAAACAATGGACACTTCATTAAGAATTGCACTTTGGAACGCTAATGGCGCGTTGCAACATAAGTTAGAAATATAGCTCTTTCTGAAATCTCACTACATTGATATACTTCTCATCTCGGAAACGCATTTTACAAATAAAACAGTTTTGAATATTCCCAACTACGATGTGTACACTTGTCTTCGGCCAGATAATAAAGCTCGCGGCGGCAGTGCAATTGTTATTAAAAAAAAACAATCAAGCATTACGAGGAGAAAAACTATTCGGTAAAACAGGCTTGTACGGTAAAATTATGTTCATTTATTGGAACTGTCGCCATCTCCGCCGTATACTGCTCTCCAAATGAGCGATTAGATGAAAACCTGCTAATATTTCAAATCATTGGGAACGAAATTCATATCTAGCGGAGACTGGAATTCAAAAAGTCGTAAATGGGGCTCTCGTTTAGATAATACCCGAGGAAAAATTCTGGAAAAAGAGTACTGAAATAGTTCATCCACCACAACTGGCAACAAAAGTGGAATTCATAGCATCATAACTTCCATCTTGCCATCAAATCCAATGTAGGCTTCTGGGAACCACCTGCCAATTTAACTTGTTTCAACTACATAGCACTCAGCAGGCTCCGCCTTGACCACATATCACTCGCTCATGACTATCTTCTCCAACGTACCAACCACCCGGCTTGTTTACTCCCAATCCCGTCTTATTTGCCATATTTTACCGTACTGCCCTACACTCCTTCCCTTCCGGTCTCCATCCGCGTACTCTATCTGCTTTCCTCTCCAACAGTTCTTCAACTATTCCCTCAGTTATACAGTTCCTTTCATCTTCCAACCTCAGTTCATCTAACTGTTAAATCACCAGTGCCGTAATAGCCTCGGTAGTTAAACACGGCACAATAAAAAAAATTACATCTAATTTTGCTATAGACAAAATACACCTTCTAGATATTGAAAATATTGAACATGTTGAATAAGTCTCGAATTTATTTGCAAGCAGATATTACCTTGATTATTTACAACACAGAACTGTAATATAGTTTTCGTTTTATCTACATTAATCATCGATCCTAGTCCTTCATATAATTAATTAATGCATAATTTAATAGAATTCAAGTCTATTAATTATGCGGAAATATATATTTAGGACCTATTTTATTCTAGATACTTTTCGTGAATCTGCCACAGGGTAAATATCCAAATCGGGGGTTTCTGTATTTGTAATCTATAAACTGCTCGGGTTTTAGCTATTATACCATCAATAACACATTTAATTCTGTTTTTATAATCCTACCCAAAATTTTGCTCGTAATTGTTGTGAAAATAATCCTACGATACTTATTACAACAAAATTTATCTTCTTTTTTATTTTCTTTATTTACAGACGCTCGATTACTAACATCATTTGCGTCTAAGGATAATATGAATTAATCCGGCGTCTGCAAGAAATTTTAATAATATATCTATTTTTTGAAGCTCGTTCTGTAGTACTTCTCCTAGTGAACTGGTTGATATATTGTAAAGGTTTCGATGGCTTGCATATTTTGCACATTCCAGTAGTGTGTGGTTTATTGTTATTGGAGTATTACATGTTGGACGTTTTGTAGCAGATGTATTGTTCAGTATGTATTGTGATGTATGTAGGGTGGGTGACATAAATGTAGATATATGACAAGAAAGTGTAATGTCGCATAAATATGAAAATATAATTGCCGGAAGTGGATTTGTGCAGCTAATAAGGGAATATACTAGGGAAGATGTAAGAGCTGGAAATTTGACACAATCATGTATAGATCATATTGCAGTGAAACAGAAACAAGAAAATGAAATATTTCCAATTTTAATAAAAACAAAAATTAGTGACCACTATATGATAGGGTGCAACCTTGTAAAAATGTATGCAGAAATATAAGAAAAAGAAAGTTTGAACGGGTAAATGAAGTAAAACTTAAAAACTTGGTACAGAAACAAAATTGGAATAGCTTTCTTGGTACAGGAATAGAATCAAGGTATAATGAAACAGTTGAAAAATGGCAACGGATATACAAAGAAAGCACTTATACGATTATAAGGAAAAATAAATGTAGGAAAACAGATGCAATAAAGGAGTGGATGACAAATGAAATTATAGCAATGATAAATAACAGGGACAATTACTTTCGAAAATGGCGAAAAAATCGGAATAACAAAAAATTAGAAATGTTGTACAAGGAATCTCGAACTAAAACTAAGAATATAATAAAAGAAAGGAGGCAACAATATTATACTGAAAAAATATTGAAGACTAACGTGAGTAACACAAAAGAAATGTGGCAAATAGCGAGATCTATAATAGAAGGGAAAGAAAGGAATAACATAGATATAATAATTGAACAATATTTAGGTAAAGACATGGAAACAGCAAATAAAATTATGAATTTCTTTGCAGAACAGGTTAACGTCAGTCACTGCTGTAACTTACAGGCACAGGATAGTAAGGAACAGGTGGGTGAGACGTGTAACTTTTATGTACCAAAAATAACTAGTATTGAAGTCTCAGAGATGATAGGAAAAATAAATGAGAATAAATCAGTAGGTTATGACGAGATTAGGATAAGAGATTTGAAAAAATGTAATGAGGATTTTTTCACATTAGTAGCAAATATTATCAATCAATCTTTGACAGAAGGACAAATACCGAATGAAATGAAAATTGGAGTAATAAGGCCAATTTTTAAAAGTGGAAATCACAAAATGATACAAAATTACAGACCCATAACAATAGGTATAGTGTTAGGGAAGATATTAGAAAAACATGTAGCAAAAAATCTGAGTAATTATTTATTTGATAACAGTGTAATTGGTAACAACCAGTATGGATATCAAAAGAATAGGCCTACAACGACACTTTTAACGGATTTTGTAGACACAGTAAATGGTTTTGTAGGAACCAAACAGCAATGTTTGGTGCTCTTTGTAGACTTTTCTATCTATTAATAGAAGATTTAGAAAATATAGGAATTAAAAACACATATTTACAATGGTTTCGCAGTTTTCTTACAAATAGGTATAATGTAGTAAAAATCAATAATATATACAGTGAAAAATCGAAGTTAAATGTTGGTGTACCATAGGGTAGTAATATATCGCCACTATTATACCTAATATATACGAATAAAATGTATGAAGTACTACAACATAGCCAAGCTTTCGAATTTGCAGATGATTTAGCATTAGTAGTACAACGTTGGGATTTGGAACAGGCCAAAAAAATGTTACAAAGAGATATAAATGAAGTAAATAAGTGGGTACATGCTAAAGGATTAAAAATAAATACTAATAAAACAAAACTAATGTGGATCAGAAGAATACATAAGGTAGGTGTAGAAGAACCAATAATCATAATACACAGTGAAAACTGTATACACGGAAAAGAGGTATGCAAATGTCCACAAGTTGAAAGAGTAATAACGCATAAATATTTGGGAATATGGATGGATGCTTTTTTTGGATGGGAATATCATATTCAGTATTTAGTTAAGAAATTAAGATATGTGGTCCCTATAATATGTAAATTGAAAAAACATGTTACCGGTCATATGATACAAGTAATTTATAATGCAGTATGGCAATCGCGCCTAGAATACGGTATCTCAATATGGGGACAAGCAGATAAGAGTAAAATAGTGACACTAAATCATCTACAAAAAAGATGCCTGAAGTTAATATGTAACGTTAGGAAAAATGAAAGATATGCAATAAGGGATCTTTTACAAAAAACAGATACATTACTCCCAAAAATGTTGTTTTATTATCGAATATTGTTAGCATTTAAAAAAAGTAATAAACAGTTAGAGAGGGACGAGCAAAAACATTATAACACTAGAACGATGAAAACATACAAGGAAAAACGGTGGAAAAGAGGGACAAATAAATTACTATATAGGACGAATGAATACGTTATACCAGTAATATATAATAAAATACCACAAGAGATTATCGAACAGAAAGTACCAGGGAAATGGAAAAAGGAGGTGAAAGCTTGGTTAAGAGAAAATATAAACGCATTAGAGTAAGTAATAAAATAAATAACAGTGACGAGAACAGAGTTATGTGTAGAAGTCTCTAGCCGCAGAATTACTGTCTTACAAATATATATAAGAAGATTACAAATAGAGATCGGATGGAGTCTTGGTTTGAGGTCGGATGTTAAGTATAACATACAGGAGGGTAGAAACAAATTATTATTATTTCTTCTTTAATTCAATTGTAAGTAATTTAATTAGATTTAAGAGAAAATGTATTTATTTATTATAAGTACTAGAATATTTAATAAGTGTGATTGTATATTTTGTTAATAAACGAGAACATCCCTCCGTTGGTTGCCCGTCCCGCAGAAATACTCAAGTATAGCATCCACACAACACAAGACACACAATAATTATAAGAACACAACCCATGGATTACACACACATACATTCAACAATAATATATAATCACACACAAAGTGAACACTAGCAATAATATACTATCACACATACACACGCATAATACTTTATATCAAACATGTGACCGACATGCAAATTTTTATATTTTTAAGATTATAATGTTAATTGAAATGTAACCGGCGGAAACCCGGAATGGGAAAAGGGGATATGTTCTAAATAAATAAATAAAAAAAAAAAAATAAAAAAAAATAAAAAAATAAAAATAAATACTCGTAATCTAGTTATAGTTATTTCGTTTCTGTGGTTTTCCAGTGTCCTAAGATTGGTTTAGTTTCATAAAGGTATGTGTGAGCGCCCTGGGTCTCCCAATATTCCTGATATAAAGCGTTGACTATTTGTGTTATGATTGAGCACAGATTGTTTGTGAGTGCAGATGTTATAATTTTTATGTTTTTTTTTTATTTCGTTCTGGTGGCTTTATCAACTATTTCATTTCCTGTTATTGCCGAGTGAGCTGGAGTCCGAAGGAACACTATTCGATTTTTTTCTGTATGAGTTTATGGATGATGAATTTTATATTTACAATATCTAAGTTAGTATTATTAATCAGTTTCTGAATATGTTGTAGAGCGGATATTGAGTCGGAGCATATTATAAAGTTATTTTTGTGGTTTTCTTTGACTATGTTTTTTAACGCTTTGTATATAGCTATTAATTCATCTGTGTGTACACAGATGTCCCAATAGGTAAGTGATATGTTTGTGTTCTGCCCTTTATAAGGTAAGCAGAAGTGGTTTGGTTTTATCGGGTTGAATGTTATACGCAAGTTTTGTACCCATTTCACTATTCTATCTATATGAAAATTGACCGCTACTCTAGCATAATGCGGATTACTATTAGCAGCAATGATGGCTATATCATCGTCAAATGTCGCCAGGACCGTCTGATTCGATGTGGGTATGTCGGCAAGTGTAGATTGAGTCTAGCAATGGTCCAACCTTACTACCCTGAGGTACAAACAAAGTGGCGCTAAATTCATCAGAGAGTACATCTTTTACCCTTACTATAAACGATCGACCAGACAAGTGGGACCTAAAGTGCTCATAGAGATTTTTTGCAAGAAACTGACGTAGTTTGAAGAGCAGACCCGGATGCTAAGTCCAACGCCTGGGACACATCTAAGAAGGCTGCAGAACATATTTCTTTTTCTTCGAATGCTGGTGAGATCCTATCTACTAGTCTATGACACTGCTGCACCGTTGATTTCACTGTGCGGAAATCGAATTGATGATTTGTAAATTAATGTTTCGAATTAATGGTTCCACACGATATAATATTAATCTTTCTAGAATTTTTTACAGCAAAAGGATGGAGACTGATCAGTCGATATGAAGATGTGTCCGTCTGCGGCTTTCCTGACTTGTGTATCATGATGATAGATTTTTTCAAATTCTTCGGAGTGTATCCGCGAGTCTTAGTACACTATTAAATATATAGCACACGAATATAACTGCTTTTCTTGGTGAGAAAAGATTTCTCCAGTTATCTCGTCAAGTCCTGGAGCCTTCTTTTTGGGAACTTCTTTCGGTGTGACGTGTTTTGTGATATTTTAAAATTCTAATGGTTTGTGTAAGGTGTCTTTCACAAATCTTGAATGGTCTCTGTCTGCGTCAGGATTCGGTTTGAACGTGTTGCTAAGATATTGGACAAAACCGTCAGCTTTCTTCTTACCGGTTTTTGCCCAACAACCGTTATTTAATTTTATATTAAATGGCTCAGTTAGCACCAGTAACTTTTTCGTTTTAACCGACAAGAATTTGCAGTTTTCATTCAGTGACTGCAGTTGATAATCGAGCGAGTCATTTTTATAGGCATTAATTTATTTCTTTAGTTTAGTTTATAATTGGTAGTACAAATCCTTTAAAGACGGAAAACGATTACGTTGTCATTTTTTCCTAGGAGAGCGTGTTTTTTTATTAATTTTCTTATTTTTAAGGAAATGTACAGATTTTCTCGTTTTTGCTTACTTGTATGTGTGGAACTTCTACACGCGTTTTGGATAATCTCCGACAGACTCTGAACCGTCAGGTCGACATGATCTTCACACTTTAGTCTAGTTCTCAGACTTATGTTATTTTCAACTATACTAGAGAACGAGTTCCAGTCCGTATGTCCGTTGCTGAGATGTTGTTGTTTATAGGATGGTCTAGCGTGGACATCCAAAATGGCTAACACTGGAACATGGTCGGAAGAGAGATCAATTACAGTATTTAATTGTTTGTTTTTATACTGATGCAGTCCACGTATTACGAAAAAATCTAATACATCGGGTAATCTGTTATGGGGTTGGCCAATATGTGGGAGACATTGGAATGAGGACATCGATAAAGTTGTTACAAAGAATGCGAAGAAGTCTTCGTCCTGGTTCGTTAGTTATTCTTAAACCCCATTTGGGAGACATTGTAATTTCCACAACATATGAATGTCTTACCATTGCCGCTACTATAAGATCACCTCGATTTATCTCGATGGTGACTGCAATGATTTGATATGCATGTTTATTTGTAGAAAACTTATTATACTGCATATGTGAATTTTTAACCATGGTACACCTCCGTGAGCTGTACCATCACGATGGTGCGCTGTGTACAAAGTGTATCCGTTCACTTTCATACTTCGCTCATATATCAGGTGTGTTTCAGTAATTAAAGCTTTACTGTATTCTGATTGAGAAAAATTTCCAAAATTATTTTTCTTACCTGAAATACCATTATTCCGTAACATTACCATTAGGGAATTTTGGTTTACTAAAATTGTTTATCGTTTATGGTAGTAATTTGTTGATTACTCTTGTCAAGAGCGATATTAATGGATTTATTATGTTTTTAAATTCGTTTAAAAAGGAACTTAACATTAAGGGGATATTTTGTATTATTATTATTATTACTATTGTTAATATTATTACAGGTAAACCTCCTGAATATGAATAGTCTGTATAGTTTAAATCTAGTAAACTTTTTGTTAAAAAGTAAGGCCCTATTCAATATTTCGGTGTATGAAAGTAGAACGGGAGTGGATGGTGAATATAAAGCAAATGTTCCGCTAATTAATAAAAGTAGAATGAGGATGCGCAGGCTCTCTATGCTGGACCTGTAATGTACAACTCGCTACCTAGGGAACTAGATTTAATTAATTATAACCGGGGATGCAAAGATTATTAAGTAAATATCTTCTATCAAAAGACAGTAATTCATAAATTAGCTCGGTATGTGAGGTTAGTACCGCGTTTGATGAAATAGGCCAAATAATTTTTTCGTTATAATTTAGCGGCTAATACAGCTAAGAATTTTATTTATTTTCATTATATGTGTATACACGTGAATGTGTATGTAGATGTATATATGTACATTTAATGTGTATGCATGCAAATGTGTGTATAAATGTACATTTATGTGTGGGTTATTTATATATGATTTTTAGTTTCTTTAATGTTTAAACAATTTAACTTTGCTTGTGCGTTATTTGAAAGAAGTTTCTCATGTTATGTAAATGTGCGATTGACGTGTTAAGAAACGAAAAAAATAAATAAAATTGTTCTAATCGCGTAATGAATTTACATATGTATTTCATTTATACTTAAAAAATTAACGCGGAAAACGAATGTATGAATCACATCGACGCGTGTATGTTTATTTTATTTTCGTTAAAATGAACATCTTTCTTAACGCACTCGTTGTGTTATATTCACAAACTATTGTAAACATACATTAAAAAAATACGTAAATTACAATAAAAATTGTTTCATATTTTAAATGATCCTTATTAAATCCTGATCTGAAGCCAGCCTGTTCTTTTAACTGATTGAAATCAATTTGTTATGTTATTCTACTCATTATTTATTATGCGAGAAAATAATTTATACATTTGTGACAGTAAAGTAATTAGTCTGTAATTGCTCAGATTGCGCATATCTCCATTAAAATGTATAAAGATTACTTCTGCTTCCATCTATGTAGTTGGTATTTTAAGTCTTCCAAACACCGATTGAAACGTTGACAAATTTCAGGAATCATTGTGTCTCCACTATATATATATATATATATATATATATATATATATATATATATATATATATATATATCATTCTAGTCGTATATTGATCATAATTGACCGTCGTGACCATTATGTAGCAATCAAATTCCTCCACAGTTGTCGATCATCTGCCGAGTGTACCAAATCTGGTATTGACAGTTTAACACGTCGGCATATTTGTTTCGTCCATCGGGTCATTGGCCGACCTTTTCTTCTATGTCCGTTCATTCTTCCTAGTGTGACTGTCCTGTCTAAGTCTCGTGCACGCATTATATGACCGAAAAATTTGTGCATTTTATCGCGTATGTCTTGTGACAATCGTTTATCTATATTAAGACGCTTAATGATCGAGACGTTCGTTTGTTTATCGTGCCATTTTATACCCAGCATTATGCGCCAGCATTTCATTTCAAATGCATCAATATATTGCTGATCCGTGGAGTTCATTACCCATGTTTCGGAACCATAGGTAAAGATGGAGAACACCAGGGAACGAACAAGTTGTATTTTTGTAGAATAATTGATATTTCCATCCCGCCAGATACGTTGCAACTTATTCATAGCATTTAGACTCATCGCAGATCGTCTCCTTATTTCTTTGCTTGAGCCTCCTTTATTGTTGATCCGGACACCTAGATATTCAAATTCGTTGACGACTTCATATCCGTGTAATTGTTGTGAAGTATTAGATATGTTTTCATTATTATGATCCACTATCATAATTTTTGTTTTATTTTTGTTTATACGCATTCCGAATTCATGGCTTACTGTCGTCAGTTTATTTAAAGTTGTACTTAATTCTTTCATAGATGATGCAAAAATTGCCGTGTCATCGGCATATCTCAAATTATTAATTTTTGCTCCACCAATTGAAATACCTCCTTCCTCTGCGGCAAGAGTACGTCGCATTATATATTCGGAGTATATGTTATATAAAAGTGGCGATAGGATACATCCTTGTCTAACACCTTTTGATATTTTGAAAGGTTTAGAGAAATAATTATCTGCTCGTACTGTATTATAATTGTTTTCGTAAAGTGATTTCACTAGCATTATAAGATGATTAGGAACACCCATTTCGGACAAAATTATCCATAGCTTGTCCCATATCACGCTGTCAAAAGCCTTTTTATAGTCTATAAATGCTATATATACAGGCACGTAGTATTCTCTGGCTTTTTCTATAATTTGTTTCATTTTCAAAATCTGATTCCGCGTGCTTTTTCCTGCGACAAAACCGGCTTGTTCTTCAGGAATTTGCCAATTAAGATAAGACTTTAAACGCTCATTTATTACGTGTAATAATATCTTAGAAGCGTGTGGAATGAGGGCGATTGTGCGATAGTTATCGCAACTTTTTGTAGACCCTTTTTTATGTATCGGTATTAAAATTGACGTGGTCCACTGATGCGGCCATTCACATGTATTCCATATTTTACAGCATAATTTATATAGGAAATCAAAAGTGACTCCGGATAATATTTTAATTATTTCGGCAGGAATTTTGTCTTCGCCTTCAGCTTTTCCATTTTTTAGCTTGACAATTGCTTGTTTTACTTCATCGCGTAAAGGCATAGGTTCTTGTTCAAATTTATTGTCCTTTATTTGCGTTGAATTTCTATTTGTATTTCTATTTATATCTGTATACAATTTTTGACAGTAATCACGCCAAAATTCCGTTATTTCACGTATGTCGGTTATTAACGACCCGGTGTTGTTTACAATACCCCATGGTTTGGCTTTAAATTCTATATCTGTAGGCCACTCCACCATTCGCCACCTGTGGACGCGCCCCGTACCGGTTAGAGCTCCGGTCCCCTGAAGGTACAAAGTACCCCCAGGGGGGATATATATATATATACATATGTATATATATATCTATATATACATATGTATATATATATCCTATATATTTATTATTAAAAGTATTTATTTTAAATTTTATATTTTAATTATTATATTTTATTTGCCAACGTAACCCTTTACTCTAAACTCGCTATAATAAATATGTATTTACATATATATTATATACTATCCTTGTTTTTCTTGTAAAATTGTGTTTATTTAGAAAATATATTTGAATACGAATTACACATTATTAAAAACTGTTATATACATAACCATAACTACTTTAATCGTGTGGAATTTCATTTCATAAATGTGCGGACTTATAACCAAAAATGTTCGTTTTGACAAATATCCAAATTGACATCCGAAATGTTGTTTTGGAAATTAATTTTGAAAATTTTCGATGAAATACTTCCCCCGAAATGATTCTTTCATTGATTACAAAATAATTTTACAACGATGCGATACCTTAAATCGAAACGGTGCCCGAGACAAAAATTATATTTACCTACACATACTGTAGAAAGCAAATTTCTAAGCTTTTGAAATGTTAATGGTTAATGCGATCGAGTTGGACTCAATAAGCATTTATTAAAAGACGACGACAATAAAATATTTCGAAATTTCTAATTTCCGAACAGACCTTTTTTAATTACGTGTATGTTCAAAACTTCAGCCGCTTCTATTATGCTGAATATGTACAACTACATATTCGTATCACTAGTCTTTTTTTAGTTATAAAGTATATAATTTAAAGTACCTAATTTGGTACGATATTTTCAATAATATTTATTTGGTTTTGGAGAAGTATTGATAAAAAATTAATTTGTATTACAAAATTATATTATTAAATCTAGTAATGCACAACAATTCCCGTAAGTATCTTTGTGATAATTTGTGTCCTACCTATTCTAATATTTTTATAATTTTTTTCTCACTAAAACAAAATTATGGAATTCAATGAATGAAAAAAAAAAGAAATGAACATGAACGTACTCATTTTGGAAATACATGTTTGTAATTAATGCAACTTTCCTCGTTATCTATTCTGGCATGTTAACTTTTACTCCTCTGCAGTACAATACAAAATGTTCAAAAATGAAAATAATTTTTATTTTGTTCTCATCATATATTTAAATCATTTGCCCAATAATCCACTGTTAACATATTAAATAAAAAAATTATATAATGATATATTTATTAAATATTTAAAGAGCGTAAACATAATAAGAGAAATTAAAATCTCAATGAAATTTCATAAGTTATGCATATATTTAATATGTAAAAAGAACAAAAAATGGGAAATTAAAAGCATATTTTTTGCATAATGTAATAATCAATATAATCATTAAAAAAACGTAAAAATTTGGTGTTATTAACGTTAGAACGAGAAAATGTGATCTTACATTTTCGAGAAATGTAGCAGGGAAACCGTTGAAAACAAATCGATTAAAAATTATAATGGCAAATTGATGATAATTTAAAATCATATTAAGTGCACGTATTTATAAATATATTAATAAATCAAAAAACGAGCAATGAAACTTAAAAAAAAACATGAAAATAAATTAATTTAATTCGTTATTATTCGCATTACTGTAGCCATGTAAATAAATGAATTGAACTTTTGCGATCAGTAAACGAAATATAAATATGAGTAAGTACTATCGCTGAATATCTATTACTATTGGTATTGATGCGTCGAATTTTGAAGTTATTGTTTACATTAGCCGACCAGGCACTAGTTGGCGTAGTGGTATATATGTAAGAGAAGAAGAATTAGAAGAATTATTTAGCAAGGTCCTCCTGATTAATCAATACTTCATATTAGACAGAATACACTCGGCACCAGAATCTTTTCGTATTGGTAATGTTGAAGTATCATTTAAGTCGTTTTATGGAAGAAAAAAAAACACGGTATTAACGGATAAACAAGAAACATTTTTTATTTGTGAAAATGATACAGTTGTTATACAACAATCAACGTGGGAAGGCCTTATAATGCTAAGAGACTGCATCGAACAAAGCATATCTTATATGCGGAAGATCAAGCATATGGTAGAATCTTTATATAATGCAATTATTCGAAAATTGGAAGGTAAACAACTGAACGATAACAGTAATTTCATCACGCCTTCTTCGCGTGAGAAGATTTCGTTAATCGAAATTAATTTACAGACTTTGACACTAAATGATTTGCAAGATTATTACCTATGGGAAGAAAATAACCCAACACCAGAGCGTTTATATTTACGTAAGCACCTTTTATCAGAAATTAAACATTTTTGCAAAAATAAGATTGTAACTGAAATACGTTTGTAATTAATTTTTTTTTTTTTTATCATACTTTATAGTAACTGATAATAAAAATACACATCTAGAAAATTTATTATTGTTTTACTTTTCTTATTAGAACAATTATTATTATTATTATTATTATTATTGTACAATTTTTACTGTAAAATATGTTACAAGTTTTAGAAAAATATCGAAATTATTTAATTTTATTCTTCTTATTATGCCTTTTATAATAATAATCAATGAGCACATTTAATAGAAGAAAAAAAGCTAGTAATGATAAAATAAAATTTATAAGTAAAAGAATTAACTATAACCATAAGGAAGTGTGCTGTAAGGATAATTTTTGACATCAGAATGTGGTTTGCGTTTTCTAAATACTGGCTTGTATATTTTACTGTATACAGCTGTGACAACATCATAAGGTTTCTTCCTCTGAATTTTATTTTTCATCACAATTGGAAATGGTTCGAAATTACTATCTAACACAGCATCTCCTACAGTGTTAAAATTCAGCAACTGAAATTTAAAAAAATGAGAAAATTAGATTCATTACTATTTTTACTATGTAATACAATATTTCGTATTTAGATAAATTTGCTATATTTGATGTTCTTTTTTATCACACTAAAATAATTTTTTTTTTTGTCATAACAAGTAAATTCAAAATAAAAAATAGTAAGGAAATTTTTAAAGAGTTATATTTTATGATTATCTTTTGTATGAAACGTTTACATTTGAAACAATCGTTAATAGTAAATTCAAATAAAAATTGTAATTTTTAAATGAAGTAATACAGTACCTGATCAGTGTTATAATTTAAAGTGATTCCTTTCACTCTGCATTGTGTACCTAATGTTCCATCTGGTAATTTCACTTGATAGGCATAATTTTTTGCTCCAGCTTCATAGAAACCATAAAATAAGCTAATATTAGTTTGTTGTTTTATCACGACTATAAATTTTAAAATTTTTACTGCTAATCATTTGATTACTGGTTTTTTATCATAATAAAAATATCTCATTTTAATGTTATTCTGATAATTTATTCTGATAATTTTTTAAAATATGCAAACAAAGAGAGCGCAAAATTATTAAAACGTTTTCAGAAATTTTAACAACATTTAAATATTAATAATAGCAATAATAATATTATTTATCTTACCTCCAACGAATTCATTTATGTAACTTCCTTCGCCATAACAGGATAATTCATCTGTCAATTCACCGAGAAAGTCGCCTGTTGGTAACGTTGGTAGATTTTCTTTTTGAAGAAATATTACTGAATCTGTGTCATAATAAAATACTCGGTCTCCTAATATTTCTAAGTAGGAATATAATTTTAATCTAGCTTGTGCGGTAACAAAAGATGCAATTACAACATTAGTAAGTGACCTGAAGAGAAAGTTCATCTTCTATATACTTCCACGATAATAACGTGATATTATTAGATATTGGGAAAACATCATTAACTTCAACACTGGGGTTAGAAACCATCTGATACAATTCCTCAATATTTTTAATGTAACATGTCTGAGATAAATTACTTCTTTGGCCAAATTTCCCTCAAAAACTATTTAAACATAATTTACTTAATGCTCTTAATCCTGGATTATAGGTTACCTTCTCTTCATCTAGGTTAATATTTTCTTTGTTTTCATAATCTTGTATATACTTTTTTCTATCCGATTCAGTAATACATCAGCTAAGCCATCCAGAAGATTCCTGCTTAATTTTCAAAAAATGCATTTATGTAATCTACAAAAATGCCTCTATTTTCATTATCTGTATTATCATTCTTGTATTGTGTAACCTCATAATCCCACACTTCATAAATTTGTAATATTTCAGAGCCTTTTTCTAAAGTTTTTTAATTTCTAAGGTTACCCATGTTCCCGTAATAGCTCTATCTTCTTCGTTATGGTAACAAGGTTCGTTTTGATTAATTAAACTACATGTATAACAAAGTGCAAAATATAATCTTTCTTTTATTTTACACGGTAAAACTGGATGATATAATTTTTGGGATGGTAATATTCTAATTTTAGCTATTCCTTCTACGTTTCGTAAATTTTCTGGGCAATCTTTACCTACATATATTTTTGGATGCTTAATTGGAAATACTCCATATTTACAAATGTACGGGTACAATGAACATAAGTCATAATAAAATATTTTTTCACCTAATTCATCATTAATTTTATAATATTTTTGTATACAATCAGTTCTTCCACCGAATAAAGCTTCTCGAGGATTTATTGGTTTTATTTCATCGGGTGAAAGGTACCCATCAATGTCCTGCTTGAAATTTATAGGATTATTAGCCTTTACATTTTTAAATTGGCATGCCCATATGCTAATTACATTGTACCCTAATTTCTGCAAGTATTCTTTTTTTATTTCTGTTCTCCTGTATCTGGTATTCATTGTATCATGTTTATTATTTTTAACAGTTTTTATCATTATATTACCTCTATTTTTATAACATATTGGACAGCCGTGCCAAAAGCACCCGTTATACTCCCAAACAGTAGGTTTATTATTATATTTCGGACAATAACCGTCTACTTTATAACCTCCGACTTTAATTTCTCTGTTATTTTCACTGTGTTGAATTTTTATTTTATGAGTATATTCTTCCCATCGCAACCACTCATTTGCTTCTCTTGATTGAATATCTCGCCATCTGTAGCCGCCAACTGGAATAATAGAGACTGTGTCCTTTTTTAAAAATAATTTTCTGTATACTGTCATACACGCACTAGCTATCGTAATAGCTTCCACGTAAGGATCTGTTTTATTTTGTGCGAGAAAGATTTTTCTAAATCTTAAACAAGCTCTTCGTAATATTGTCACATCTGATTGACAATATTTTCTAATTTCATTCTTAAAATTAAAAATATAATTGCCGTTGGTTTTATCATTCCACCATGATATAAACTCATTTCTTTCCTCAGTTTTCATGTCGTCGTAACCAAAATCTTCTTTTGATGGTATAGGTCCTATATAATTAAAATTCGATGTTTTATTGAAAAAATGAGTAAAATACCCCTTTGTATCTGATGTAATTCCAAATATTGTTGGTAACTTGCTTAATTTTGTATTAAAATAATTTAAGGAGTCTATAAATTGCAAATTTTTGTACTTTATAGGTTGAATTTTTCCACCCACCATGATGACTTCAGTGTCACACCAATTCAATTTTTCTATCATATGTTTTAATATAAACTGCCCATCATACGACTTTAAATTATGTGCCATGACTTTTATGACACTAAAATGTTCTTTTCCAGAAGTAATATACGTAAAAAATTTATCTATAATATCACCAGATTCAATAACATATTCTCTATGTCTACAATTAGAACAATCGTTACTTATATTCTCATCTTCCGGACAGTTAGTGCATACATGTTGGATGACACAAAAATTAGGTACGTGCTTAAACATAATAGGATTATCATGATAATTTGTATCTTGTGTGCATTCTAAATAAAAAAAAAAAATAGAGAATATTCTTGTTATTTAAATTATTTACAGATAATAAAGATGGTTGTTTTATGGTCGGTATGAAACAGTGATGATTTTGTGGTTTAATCGTCTTGCAAGTATTACAGAAATTTTCAAAACATTTGTGTTGTGCATTATTTGTTTTAAGAAAATAGATCCGCCGACAACTTTTACAATAATTAATTGTTTGACAAACTGTTTTACCGTTAAACATAGATTTAAAATGATTCGACAAACAATAAATTGATTTAAATATCAAACCGCAATCATCACATTCGAGTTTATCTTGTCCTTTACAAGGCGGTGTATTCCAGCAGTTATTACAAACTGTAGAACACTTATGTTCCCATTTTTCATGAAAAGGTACCCGGCAAGCTCTACAATAATTTTTAGTTGTAAAAGCACCCGTCACAGATGTAATAACATTAAAATGATGATTATTACATATCAAGTCTAAATATTTCTCATTACTATCATTACATTCCGTATTATTATCATGATTACTGAATAATATTTCTCTACCCATGCGATCTGAAAAATTTGTTATTGTATAATCTCTTAAATAATTTTGAAACCGCTGTAATGAGTCAATAGTGCCAATCTCTTCATTGTCAACATATTAATACCCGCTTGCCTACATAGTTCTATCGCTTTTTCCTTTTGTACAGATTTCCTCCAATCTGATATTGATTTAAAGTATTTTTTAGAATCTGCAGATTCGTTTTTATGGACATTAGCTACTGCTACAACTAAGGCTCTTGGTAAACATAACCTGTCATTTGTATTTTTTATTACTACGATGGATGTTTTATTTTTACAAAAATCATCGAATGATGACAAATAATCTGTCCGCCCTTTTCTTATAATTCGGCATTTCTATTTCAATTATTTTTACGTATAAATGTTTCAATTCAACTTTATCATTAGACTGTATTATGCTTTCTATCTTATCTATTATTATATCGACGGAAATTTGATCTTTCCTACGAATGCCAAAACCATGTAGGTTTTACACTTTCGTCATTGCTATGAATTGTAATTACTAAAGAGATTAATCTCTCTTTCCAAAATTTCGTTAAACGTATTACTTAAATATTGTATAGGATTTTTATTTGCTGGTAACGGGTTAATTTTAAATTTTATTTTACTACAGCGTGTTTTAAATCGTTGATAAAAATCTGTTTCCTTTCCTAATAGCTGATAATATTCCGGTTGATAATCACACATATTTATCATGATCCGATTCGTCATCATGATCTGATCGTCGAAATTATTTTTCGTATTTTTTTGTCTTTTGCCGCGCCCAAATTGCGGTACCTCGTTATCAGAACATGTGTCACTCTCACAGCTATTAAATACCCCTAATTTTCTTTTAAATGACAGATCGTTTACATCTAGTGATGGTTTACATAAACCAGAAGGTCCAGGTATCGCATCATCTACTTGCAGAAATTTTTTTATATATTTATTCATAATGTTAGTATCAATATTTTTATTACGTATATTATAAATAGTATCATTATTATTATTTAATGCTCTATCAGCCTCATTCTGAAACTTTTGCAATTGGGATTTTGTAAACTCATGCTCGAAATAATGTTGTACCATATTACTATCACTATTGTTATCGGTATCGTTATTATTATTATTACGTGAGGACGATTGAAAATTGTACTCCCGTTTAATTTGTTGTTTATAGCGTGTATTTTTAAGTTTTGTGTTATTGTTTATATGTAGTTTATATAATTTTTTGCGAGCATTACGTTGATGTTATTCGTTTCGCTCGGCCGTGATTTGCAATAAAGATATCTCGATTTTTATAACGCCGTTTTATTCAGGTGAGATCGTTTATGTTTAAATCGTTATCCGTAAAACTATTGTATTAGTATGCCGTCTTGCGATAAGTGCCAGGTTGTTCTGCCCGATAAGGGGGAATTTCTTACTTGTAGTAACTGTGCGCATTGCCTACACTTTAGTTGCTCGGGTTTACAACAATCCACATGGACACGGATGTCAAGGTCATCTAAACAAGGTTGGCGTTGTATCAACTGTCGCGCGAGTGAGTCTAACGCGCATAAACCGCTAAATAAAGATAGTGATAAACCGTTACATCAAGATAATGATATTACTCTTATGTTATCCGATGTACGTTCCGAGTTGTATAACATACGTGATAACGTATGTAGTCTACAGAATGCGGTTCACGATAGTACAGAACGGTTTGAGGATGCTTTGGCGATTATCAGAAGATTGTTAACATTGAGCAGGCAAGCTCGAGTAACACTACCGTTGCTCGCAGTAAGGGTGGTAGTGGTAGTAGTAGTAGTAATAGTAACAATAATAGTAATAATAATAATAATGCTAACAATACTGTAAATAGTAGAACTTACGCCAGCGTCACTCGCACGGCAGAAACTATCGGTAATAATAACGATGTTCAAGGTAGTGTTTCCGATATATCATTTTTATTAAGTTTATTTAGAGAACTAAATATTAGGAAATTCATCGACGTAGTTAAAAAAATAATTACTAGATTAAAATTATGTAGAAATAGCGATACGCTTACGAAAGTTAGCATAATTTTAGAAATATTCGCCGCTCATTATATTTAATACCATGTCTGATGGGTACTAATAATAAGTTGAAATTAATTGCTTGGAATTGTAATTCCATAATTAACAAACATAGTGAGCTATACCATTTTGCAGTATAAGGTTGACATAATTGCGCTTTCAGAAACTAAGCTCGATAATAATGTCCAGCTTAGATTTCCTGGTTTTAACTGTCATCGCAACGACCTATCTCGAAGAAGTGGCGGCGTTGCTTTAATAATAAATGAACATATTAAATACGATATCATTAATGTTCCTTCTTTACATTGTGTGCAAGCTGTAGGTATTAATCTCTACTTAGATACTCCCAGTGACACTTCTAACAGAACTCTTGGTCGCGATCATTCCATTATATCTTTATTTGCTGTATATAAGACCCCGAGACACAACCCGAAATTGTATAACGACATTTCTGCACTGGTTAAAGCTAATCATCGAGTTATTATAATTGGTGATTTAAACGCGAAAGCTAAACTCTGGAATTGTTTCGTTGACAACGCTGCCGGTAGAGTACTTCTTAATGCCGCAGAAAAAAATGAGCTGCAGATAATGGCTCCATGTGAACCTACTTACTTCCCGTCTCAGAGTTGTAGACCAAGTGTTATAGATTTAGTACTAGCTAAAAACGTAAGCATTACTACTCCTACTTCTATTAATTGTTTGTCGTCTGACCATAACCCTATAGGTACAGTCATCTATGCCAATAGTAAACATAAGACACCAAAACTAATTCCTGATTACATTAATGCTGATTGGGCAAAGCTTAGAAATTACATCTCTAATAATATTAAACTTGTTCACTCTATAAATAGCCCTACTGGTGTTGATAACAACCTCAGCGACCTTACCAATCTGATCAGAGAGGCGAGCCAAATTTCTATACCATTTAAAACACCGAACTATATACGAGCTCTGCCGGCATACATTGTTGTTATTATCGGGGTTAAAAATAAACTTCGTAGAATGTATACGAGACGTCATTCTTCTAACACTGATTGCCGTTCTATAAAAAAACTATTAAATCTATTTACAAAGTTAGTGCAAATTTTATTGAATAAAAATTTAAATGATAAAGTTTCTAACACCTTTTCCCAACTAGCTACTAATGATAACAGTCTTTGGAGGGTTTGCAAACGATACACTCAACGTATTGAAGCACTCCCACCGCTTTATGACAATCATCTTAATAGGTATGTTTATTCAGATAATGGCAAAGCTGAATTCTTGGCTGGTTACTATTTCAACACGCATAGTCGAAATGCCAATCTATCGTCCAATTATCAGAATAATAAAATAATTAAAAAATATATAACCTCTCCGAAATTCATATCCCAGCCACTACTTACTTCACCAAAGGAGGTGCTTAAATACACTCAATCTTTCAAAAACAAGCATTCAGTTGGAGATGATAACATTCCGTCGATTATCCTAAAAAAATTACCGTTCAAAGCTATTGTTCAACTCACTAACATTATCAATAGTATGTTTAAACTAGAATACTTTTCTTCTAACTGGAAAGTAGCAAAAATTATTACTCTTCCTAAACCTGGGAAAGATTGTTCATCACCGGATAATATTCGGCCTATAAGCTTGTTGAGTAATGTAAGTAAGATTGCCGAAAAAATTATACTGAAAAGATTACGTGTTTTCTCAGATGAAAATAATTTATTACCAAAAGTACAGTTTGGTTTTCGGCCAGGTCATTCTACAGCTCATCAAATTGCCAGAATAGCAGAGCATATTACTGACAACTTTAATTGTAATAAACACACGGGGATGGTTCTATTTGATGTGGCCAAAGCATTTGATACTACTTGGCACAATGGCATTGTATATAAAATGATTGAATGTAAATTTCCAAAATATCTTATTATGCTCGTTCTAAGCTATTTAAGTAATAGATCATTCTATGTGTTAGTAAACGATATATTATCCACCCGTCGAACATGCTTAGCAGGAGTACCTCAAGGTAGTGTACTTGGTCCATTCCTATTCACTTTTTATTTATATGATATTCCTACAATAAATAACACAGAGATAGCCTTGTATGCAGATGATACCGCATTATTCTGTAGTTCTTATATTCCAAGAGCTGTTACGAATAAATTACAATTAGGGGTAGATAGGTTGATTCGATATTTTGCTAAGTGGCAGATTGCCATCAATCCTACCAAAACTCAGGCAATACTGTTTACTCGTAGGAGACCACTTTTACCCCTCACCTTAATGGTTAACGGTGTAAATGTAGAATGGTCAGATCAAATAAAATACTTAGGTGTTATTTTAGATAAAAGATTGACTTTGATCAAACATTTAGATTACGTGTCAATCAAAACGCAACGTGCCATTTGTTCTATTTATCGTTTGTTTAAACGCAAATCCGTCCTAAATGTCAATAATAAATTAATAATATATAAATCGCTCATTAGACCAGTTTTAACGTATGCCTGTCCAGTGTGGAGTTCTATTAGCAATTCTAGTTATAAGCGGCTTCAGTTGATTCAGAATAGGTGCGTTAGATGTATACTCAACGCTCCAATATATAGTAATATAGTGAAAATGCATGAGAAATTGGAACTAGCTATGTTAAAAGATCATGTGTTAAAAGTGTCTACCAACTTTTTTAAACAGTGTGTTACACATGATAATGATTTGATAACGGTGATTGGAAATTATGATTCCAAGCAGTTAAGAATAAAATATACTAAATATAAGCATCGCAGGCTGAAACATAATTTGGTTTAGCCTGTTAAATATTAATAATTGTTAATATTTGTTTTAATAGTATTAAGTATTTTTGTCTATTATCATTATCATTTTATTTATCGCTAATTTCAACGGTATGTATTGCTTTGTATATTTTCGCAGGTTTTTTAGCATTAATTTTTCCTGCATTTAGTATATACTTAAGTTGAATCTTCATTCGTTAAAAATTCATGTTTCTTCTCTTACGTTTATTGTTACTGTGGTAAGTTTTTATTTGTAACGGTACACAGTTTTAAAAAAATTTCTGTTTGTTTTTAATTTGTAATTTATGTGAAATATACGTTTTCTTCTTCTTAAAAGATTGATCGAGGAAAATAAATCATTAAAAGAAAATAATGCTTCAATTACAGGATCGTGTTTCCGAATTGGAACAGTACAGTCCCAGGAAGAATTTAATAATTTCTAACGTGCCAACATCCAGCAGTGAGGATATACCTGATTTGGTAGGAAAAATAGGTCACATCGCAGGGATTGATATCAGTGTTAACGATATAGATTGTTGTCATCGTTTAAGAATTACAGAGAAGCAAGTTAACCCGAACATCGTTGTTAGATTTTGTAGACGTTCGATTCGTGACCAACTTATTCAAAAAACGAGGAAACGCAAAGTTAGACACAGTCAATTAGGTCTACCTGAATTGCCGTCAAATCCATTTATCTTTATTAATGAGCATCTGACTGGTGGAAATGCCAAGCTTCTCTTAGCGGTGAAGAATTTGAAAACTCATGGGTTCAAATTTGTGTTGTCCAAATATGGGAAAATTTTGGTCCGCAAGAATGATAGTTCTCAAATTATTTTAATTAATAACGCTGAACAAATTGCGGACCTTGTTTTGGGTGATACGTTGAAGTTGTGACTATATGTGTCAGTGTGTATTCGAGTTTGTTTTAATATTCGAGGTAAATGTGTATGTATATCACTTTGTTTTTGTGTTTGCGTATATATGATGGGAATTTATATTTATTCATTTGCATCGTATCGTATATTTATTTAACTATTTTTATGTAAAAAATCAATTGAAAATTAGTTAAATCACTAATATTTATTTTCTTAAGGAAAACACAAAGTTTTTCGGCATTTATGCCATTATCAAGTGAAAAATTTTAAAAAATCATAATTTTAAAATATAAATTAAATATAATTACTTAAAAATATGTGATGGTAATTGTGAAAATATGATCCAAAAATGTTGTCTGCTTATGTTCTGTCTATTTTTTGATTTGTTGAAATTTAATATCAATATATTTGTTTATTAACTTAGTTTTTTTATATTAATTTTTTCTTCAATACTATTTTCCGGATTCTGTAAAAGTTGTATACTGGTAGAATTTTAAATTTTTCATTTACTATTGCGATATATGATGTCTAAAAGTAAAATATAAAATATAAAAATATACAACCACAAAATTTTTTAAAAAACACAATTTTACAAATAAAATGAAAATAAATATTAAAAATCTGATAATCAAACTGGCGTCGTGGATTGCGATTTTAGGAAACTATGGAACCGTGTAAAATTAAGACTTTAACTTTAAGTATTACTAGCCTGCGTAGGCATTATGATGAATTTTTAATTTTTTTTATCCGCACAAACCATTGAGTATGATATTATTATTATTACTGAATCTTGGTTATATGAAGAAGAATTTGATCGCTATTTCATCCCCGGATTCACAATGGTTGCGCAATGTAGGCAGAATATGAGATCTGGCGGTGTAGTTGCGTATGTTAAGAAAGATATTCAGTATACCAGTACTCACCTAAGCTTAACATCTGCCAACATAGTTCACTTAAATATTAAGCTTGAGGGTAACTTGATTATATCTCTAACCGGTTTCTACCGGTTTTGTAGTTCAAGTTACTCTCAGTTTTTGTTAGATTTAAATAAAGTTATTAATGTATCCGCTAGATTAGCAATTATTACGGGCGATATGAATATAGACCTACTAGACGAGGTTCGGAGTAGTGAATATCTAAATTACATGTATTCAAACGGATTTTATAGTGAAGTAAATTCGCCTACTTTTATACAGGTTGGCAGGCAATATATTTCGTGCTTGGATCATATTTTTGTTCGGGGGGTTAATAATAGCAACGTTGCGATTGAATGTAAACACAATATACTCAATTTTGACTTTACTAAACATCGTGGACTTTCTGCTGAATTTACAATATATAACAAATTTAAATCATCAGATGATGCCGGTTTTTATCGATTCAATAAGTATTTATTCAATATCTCTCACTGACTTTTCGAGTTTATACACTAGCAGGGCTTGTTTGAATGAGAAATTTGAATGGTATCTAACTAAAATTACAGAGCTAATTAATTGTTCCAAATGTACTATCTTAGTAGAAATAAGTGAATATCATCGGATTTAATTGAGTTAACTAAACAGAAATGTATCCTGTATAAATTAGTTCTTCCATTCCCAGGGAATGTAATAATAAAAAATAAATATAAACTTATATCAAAAAAGGTTCAGCAGCTCTCCAGGAAATCGAAAAAAGAATATTATTCGCAGTTACTAAATAAGCACATATCTAATACTACTGGTCTATTGTAAACAGGGTAGTGGGTAAGAAAAAGTCATCTATTTCTGATCTGCTGATTAATGGCGTAAAAACATCTGTGGAGGGTAACGAGAAGTTCGTATCTAATAGCTTCAATTCGTACTACAACGAATGTGTAAAGGATCTATTATTTGATAATATAGTTTCAGTACAGTCTTAGGATATAAATCCATTTCATCTGGATAATCATAGTAGTTCGTTCGCCTTCTCTGACTTTACCGGAATGTAATACTTTCGATGAAAAATAAAACTTTTTTCGGATTCGACAACATTTCTATGATTCTAATAAAAGAAAATATCGACTTCTTCGTCCCGACTCTTACTTACTTGTTTAATGAATCTATTAACTGCGGACAGTTTCCAGAAGTTTTGAAGCTAGGTATAATTACACCGATTTATAAATCTGGTGATAAAACAGTTATGTCCAACTACAGGCCTGTTTGCATCCTTTCCAATATCTCAAAAATTTTGGAAAAATGTGTCAAGGTTTTAATGTCCAATTATTTAAAGAGTATAAATTACTTCAACTTAAATCAATTTGGTTTCTTATCAGGTAAAGCTACCGATGACGCTCTCTACCATCACACTGTGTATATTACCGAAAATTTAGAAGAAGGTCGTTCTGTTGTTGCGGTTTATTTTGATCTAAGTAGAGCATTTGACACAGTTAATCATGTTATTTTATTGGATAAATTATATGCTTGTGGTTTTAGAGGCAGCATCTTCATCATTGGTTCAAGACGTACCTTACAGAACGTAGGTATGTTACTAAGATAGGAGTCAAAATGAGTGATGAGGTGGTGCAGGACTTCGGGGTTCTGCAGGGTAGTGTGTTAGGTCCGTATTTATTTTTAATATATTTAAATGATTTATGTAATTTAAAGGTAACGGGAAAAATTTTAAGCTATGCTGACGATACAGTTTTGTTAGTGAGTTCACGATTTCCATATATAATGCAGTTATTAGTACAGAATGATGTAAACAAAATATCCAATTGGCTAGCTATTAATCGGTTAGTTTTAAATCAAAGTAAAACTAATTATGTTGTTTATAGTAATCAAGATCAAAAGTTGTGGTCAAATTTTTCGAACAAATTGTTTAATAGTTCAGTTTTGAATAGGGTTTCTGAAATTAAATATTTAGGTATACAGCTGGACAGTAATTTATGTTGGTATGCACAGTCTAAATATCTTGCTAATAAGTTGAGAAAATTGAATTATCTGTTTTATTATCTTCGGCAATACTTTTCGTATACTCATCTCCGTCGGTTGTATTTTGCCTTTTATCAACCTGTATTGTCGTATGGCATCGTTCACTGGGGAGGAGCGGCCACCTATCACATTACACCATTACAAACTTTACAAAATTCAGTGTTAAAGGGAATTACTTCTGGTGAGGTGGCATATGTCAAAGGATAAATTTTGTCCATTAAACAATTGTATGAAATACAACTTTTAAACTTCGTTTGTAAGAACAGGAGGGGTTTTCGTATTGCAATTTCGGGGGGTAGATTGAGGTCAGCGAATGATGAAAAAGCTGTAGTTCCCCTATATAGAAAATATCATACAAGAATGCGGGCTAGTTATGCCGGTGCTGTTCTGTTTAACTCGTTACCGGACGTTGTAAAGGTTGATTTAATAAATCGCAGATGGCGCAAGTATCTTGCCAAGTATATTACTAGCAAAATTGTATAACTTTATAAACATTAACATTTTCAGTAGCGTTTATTATATTCTTTCGATATGCGTTTTCTTAATTTCTTTTGTTTGTTCATGTTTTATTTACTTATTTATTTATTTATTTTATTTACATATTTTATTTTTTAATTGTTTTATTGATCTATATTTATATACATTTTTTTATAGTTGTTACTTATGTATGTGTGTGTATGTACCACTTTGTGTTTTTTGCTTTCTGGTCGGTGTGTAGGGGTTTGTGTGGGCATGTTATTTTCTTTACTGTGCTTATCAGTTAAGTTTATTTATCGGTGTCGTCATTGTTGTTTTTTTTTTTTTTAATTTATCCGCAAGTCGCGCAACTTATGCGCATTAGCGGAAGTTCTCAGATTACATGTTCATTTTGTACTTTAACAGCACATAAATAAATGATTTGATTTGAAATGATTATTATTATTATGATTTAATAGTTGATCAGCTTCAGCTTGAAAATTATTTAGCTGTGATTCAGTAAATTCATATTCAAAAAAATTATTTATATCTGCGTGAATATTATTATTATTATTTTTTTTTTTTCTTAACCCATTCCGGATAACCGGTGGGGCACGTTTATTAATCTTTTCTGTGTACATTGAATAATACGTGTGTTTAATAATAAATTATTAACTAACGAATATTAATGTGTGTTGATTGAATTGTAAACTTATAGATTAACACAGAAATTACATACTTAAATTGGTTACATTATAAAGTAACGGTGATGATAATTCTTAGTCACCATTACCATTTACTATAACATGAAGATGAAACAAACACATTTTTACATTATTAAAATAAATATTATTAATAACAATACTAATATTTATATCCTAACTACTATTCAAACGTTAGTTACAAATATCGAATACACAATATAATTCTTACAATTAACTCATGAATTCAAAGTAAACACACACACACACACATATATATATATATACATTTTCATTATTATTGTTATTATTATTATTATTATTGTTATTATTATTATTATTGTTACCATTACTCTGAAAGTAATGCTGTATCAGCTTCGTTTTGAAATCTTCGTAAATCAGAGCTATCAAATTGAAACGTCCAATTGGTCACCTTCGTTACTTGAAACTAATGATATGTTATATAACTGATTTTCTAAATTTTCCATCATTCAAAATAATAATAAGAATAATAATGATTAAAAAATAAAAAAAAAACGTATAAAATATTTTACAAGCGAATAAACTAATTTATCAAAAAACGCGGAATTTACATTAATTTAATTTTTATTATTTTTAAATTGTGTAATGAACATTTCAATCGACAATTGACAATTTATTAACAATAACGATTCATCTATAACTGGTCGCATCGAATTAATTTGCTCGTCTTTTATAGAGGAGTTAACGTCGGAATAGTTAATAACCGTGTTACATACTATAAATAATGTTGTACTTTGATTGTTAAATATTTATAGCCTTTCATTACTTTAATGAGATGTATTGTTATTTTTGTGCGATAATGGCTCTTAAATTATTTCGTCAGAGGAAGTAAAAATAAGATTCAGCATCAGGTAAATATTCATAAGTCCCCCTGAAATTATCTTCTTTTTAAATTTAGTTAAAGTAGAGATAATTATTCTGACAAAGAACATTAATCTTTTTTAATACATATGGTGATATCAAAAAAAAGAAGCGCGCGTGTGAGTTTGTGTATGTGTGAGGCAACATAAATTTGAACTTTGTTCATTAAATGTAAATAGCTACGCTGGAACAAGAATATTTTTATCATTTTAACTTTGTCCCATAAATGTACATTAGCCTTTAAGTGATATCAGAGATTCTCTGTGTATGTGTGTGCGTAATTATCGCCATATATACATGCACTTCTGTTTTTTTTTCGCATGATCAACAACGAGGGCGCAGAGGTCTACACCCCCCCGAGCGTATCCTGGGCGCGTTTTTCAGCAAGTCGGCCGCGAAGCTCCTGGGGGGTGGTTATAGTAGTTATATATATATATATATATATATATATATATATATATATATCGAGACGACCGTGATCCAAAACAGGGCCATGACCCTTTTTGAACTTCAGCTAGAGCTGTCGTGTAAATGCCAAATTAAACGATGGGACAAGATTCTACGGTGGTCTTTTATGATTATTATTATTTCTGGTGATTCGTTCCACCCAAAATATATACATGTGAAAAAAAAAGGTAGTTTTATCTAAGGGTAGAGTTAGCTGCTAATATATATATATATATAATGTGTTTCGTTCGCCTGCGCCTTTCTTTGGTGTTCAACATGTGCGTATTATATACATTAATATATATGTATATATTAGGATAAAACAAAACTACTTCATAGAGTATGTGTAAGAAAAGGACTGATGTAGTGTTCATTATTGTAACTAACCTACACGTGCATACTTGCATCGACCGGAGAATATTACACACTGGCTGTGAATTGAAAAGAAGTCGAAATATGTAACTAATTTATACTAGAGAGTGATAAAAATCTATTCGACATACGCAGCTAGAAGCGAAAGTTCTTTAAAGATTAACAATAATAATAATGAAGAGAATAACATAATAATAATAATAATAATAATACTTCTGACTATTATTGTAAGTATAATGACGAAAATAACACGTATATTAATAATAATAATTATTATTCAAATTAAAATTATAATTTATTTCAAATTATGATAAAATTAAACGCTTATCCGCAATAATGTGTAAATGGCAAAATACATGCTGCTGCTTATTCACGACAAATATACGTTAGTACATTCCGGTAGATGCATACAGGCAGATCATCATGTGCATATTACACGAAACATTTGTTATGTTAATTTATTATTCAGACGATAATTATTAACATAGATGTACATATATTTTTATTTTTCAATTTGTTTTTTTTTTTACATTTACCAGAAACAAGAAAAATAAATTAATCATAAAATTCGGAAATGCGTATTATCTATGCGTGCAACGAAAAATAAATTAATCATAAAATTCGGAAATGCGTATTATCTATGCGTGCAACGAAAAATAAATTCATGCATAATAGCAAATTCGATTGTCTTAATTTATTACATTGTTATCAAACAGAAATTAATTTCGGAAAATAAATTATCGATTCCTTTTACGAAATTAAAAAGTAAAAAGTAATAACGAACGACTGTATAGAGCAGGTAAATATTATATAAGGTTAATATATGTACATACATACACATACATAAATAAACAATAATAATAATACTTATGTGGCCAATATTTACAAATAATTCCAAAATTTTTTATTTTTGTATATGCATTTATATGTGGAGGAATTAATAATCTGATTTTTAAACGTTTCTTTACATAATTTTTTCATATGCTTAAAAACAGAATTTGCAATTTCGTATATTCAGATCCTATACACTGTGTGAACAAGTATAATCTCTTCTTAAATTTCCGATACTAATTATTTTTCGATACCATGATTGTCCCAAATGAAACCGACAACGGAATACTTCGCACTCCAGAAAAACTGAAGTGCGGCATTTTGCGCCGCTTTTTCAAAATCTAACGTAATTTTTCTAATATTTAAGTCTATATTCATCGACAATGCAATTCGAACGAGGAATGTTCACATTGTAGTGTACGTTGCTTCCATTTTTCCTGGCAAGAAACAGTAAACCGGCGAAATATATAAATGATTATTATACCCGTGATTTGTATTGTGTTAAAATATTTCGGCCGATACTTAAATGTACCATCGGCGAAAATATCTACCGTAGAATCTGCGAGAACTGTCACATTTGAATGACACGTCACCACCGCAATTTGATTATTATCCTTGACGTACAAGAAACCTTGATTTTTATAGGTTCTAAATGTTTCTTGGTATACTGTATAAATAATATATCGCGTACATTTACTAAGCTGGTGTACAGCTAATTTTATAGATTTAAAAGAATTATGCGTATACTGTAATTTTTAAAATTACACCTAAATAATAAAAATGATAATAAATTATAGGCTTGATTTTATAACTACTGCAGACATTCAGCGATAGTACTTACTCATATTTATATTTCGTTTACTGATCGCAAAAGTTCAATTCATTTATTTACATGGCTACAGTAATGCGAATAATAACGAATTAAATTAATTTATTTTCATGTTTTTTTTTAAGTTTCATTGCTCGTTTTTTGATTTATTAATATATTTATAAATACGTGCACTTAATATGATTTTAAATTATCATCAATTTGCCATTATAATTTTTAATCGATTTGTTTTCAACGGTTTCCCTGCTACATTGCTCGAAAATGTAAGATCACATTTTCACGTTCTAACGTTAATAACATCAAATTTTTACGTTTTTTTAATGGTTAAATTGATTATTATATTATGCAAAAAATATGCTTTTAATATCCCATTTTTTGTTCTTTTTACATATTAAATATATGCATAACTTATGAAATTTCATTGAGATTTTAATTTCACTTATCTTATTATGTTTACGCTCTTTAAATATTTAATAAATGTATCATTATATAATTTTTTTATTTAATATGTTAACAGTGGATTATTGGGCAAATGATTTAAATATATGATGAGAACAAAATAAAAATTATTTTCATTTTTGAACATTTTGTATTGTACTGCAGAGGAGTAAAAGTTAACATGGCAGAATAGATAACGAGGAAAGTTGCATTAATTACAAACATGTATTTCCAAAATGAGTACGTTCATGTTCATTTATTTTTTTTTCATTCATTGAATTCCATAATTTTGTTTTAGTGAGAAAAGAATTATAAAAATATTAGAATAGGTAGGACACAAATTATCACAAAGATACTTACGGGAATTGTTGTGCATTACTAGATTTAATTATATAATTTTGTAATACAAATTAATTTTTTATCAATACTTCTCCAAAACCAAATAGACATTTTTGAAAATATCGTACCAAATTAGGTACTTTAAATTATATACTTTATAACTAAAAAAAGACTAGTGATACGAATATGTAGTTGTACATATTCAGCATAATAGAAGCGGCTGAAGGTTTGTACATATACGTAATTTAAAAAGGTCTGTTTGGAAATTAGAAATTTCGAAATATTTTATTATCGTCGTCTTTTAATAAATGCTTATTGAGTCCAACTCGATCGCATTAACCATTAAAATTTCAAATGCTTAGAAATTTGCTTTCTACAGTATGTGTAGGTAAATATAATTTTTGTCTCGGGCACCGTTTCGATTTAAGGTATCGCATCGTTGTAAAATTATTTTGTAATCAATGAAAGAATCATTTCGGGGGAAGTATTTCATCGAAAATTTTCAAAATTAATTTCCAAAACAACATTTCGGATGTCAATTTGGATATTTGTCAAAACGAACATTTTTGGTTATAAGTCCGCACATTTATGAAATGAAATTCCGCACGATTAAAGTAGTTATGGTTATGTATATAACAGTTTTTAATAATGTGTAATTCGTATTCAAATATATTTTCTAAATAAACACAATTTTACAAGAAAAACAAGGATAGTATATAATATATATGTAAATACATATTTATTATAGCGAGTTTAGATTAAAGGTTACGTTGGCAAATAAAATATAATAATTAAAATATAAAATTAAAAATAAATACTTTTAATAATAAATATATAGGATATATATATATATATATATATATATATAGTGGAGACACAATGATTCCTGAAATTTGTCAACGTTTCAATCGGTGTTTGAAAGAACTTAAAATACCAACCACATAGATGGAAGCAGAAGTAATCTTTATACATTTTAATGGAGATATGCGCAATCTGAGCAATTACAGACTAATTACTTTACTGTCACAAATGTATAAATTATTTTCTCGCATAATAAATAATGAGTAGAATAACACAACAAATTGATTTCAATCAGTTAAAACAACAGGCTGGCTTCAGATCAGGATTTAATCAGGATCATTTAAAATATGAAATAATTTTTATTGTAATTTACGTATTTTTTTAATGTATGTTTACAATAGTTTGTGAATATAACACAACGAGTGCGTTAAGAAAGATGTTCATTTTGACAAAAATAAAATAAACATACACGCGTCGATGTGATTCATATATCCGTGTTCCGCGTTAATTTTTTAAGTCTAGTTGTGTTTTAATTTGTTAAGTTCTTTAGTTAAATTTTCAAACAGGTTCCTAATTGTTACGAAAATCCAAAAAGGCAAACAAAGTATTTTTTATAATAATTCTGTTCGAATGTTGCAAAACTTGTAACAAAAGATCAAGCAGTTGCCTTCTCTTCTCTCGATAACACAAAATTACAAGAATATATAATTGCTCTTGGTAATATAAAAAAAAGGTTATTCGCCTCTAAACTCTGTAAAACCCGATTCCGTAGAAAAACTGAATACATTTATTTGCACTCATAAAGGCATTTAAAAAAAAACAATTCATACCGGCTGAAAAGTTTGCTAAAACTTCGAGAAAATTAATCTTATCAAATATTCATACATGTATCCCTAATAAAGTAATTCTCGATGCTTTGGTCGCCAATAATCTTAAACCAGTTTCGTCCTTCATATCATGTGGTGTTTGTCTTTTAGCAAAACATCGTAAACATCCGTATAATACAACTGTGAATTCTCGTAGATCTCGTCCCCTAGAAATGATACATACGGATATTTGTGGTCAGATTAATCCAGTTTCTAGAGATGAGTATAGATATTTTGTCTCTTTTATTGATGATTATACAGGTTTTAAAGCAATCTATTTTTTGAATATGAAAAGTGGATTTCTACTTGGCTGAAAGAGAGGAGAGGAGTATCGTGATAAAGTTTTTTTGAAGTATTGTAGGAATAAAGGTATTCGTGTTAATTATATTCCAGCATATAAGCCTCAACTAAATGGTGTTGCGGAACGTTTTAATGAAACTATTTGTGAAAAGGCTCGTGCTATGTTATTTGAGAGTGGATTACCTAAAGAATTTTGGAAGGGAGCGATACAATATGCTAATTATTTAGTGAATAGGAGTATTACACGAGAAACGAGTAGTAACAGAACTCTGGCTGAATTGTTTTATAGTAAACGTCTTAGTACTAAGAAGAAAAATTTTTGGTTGTTTGGCATACAGCTTTGTTGATAAAAAATTTCGTGAAAAGTTTGATGCAAAGAGTGAAAGAGGTTATTTCGTAGGGATTCAATAAGGAGGTTATAAAGTGTGGTTGCCTGAGAAAAATAAAATTGAATTTACGAGTAATGTAGAATTTGATGAAGCAAAGATTTATAAGGATATGAATGTTAGGTGTGTAAATAATTTGATAAATGATGAAAAAGAGAGTGATGATAAGGAAGAGAATGAGAAAGAGGTTAGTGAAAATGAAGAAAAAGAGTCGGAAGAGAGATCAGAAGGAAGAGGAAAGCCGGCAGAGGTTTATACCAAAGAAATTTGATGATTATAAGTTAGAGATTAATTATGCGAGTTTAGATGAAATACCACAAATTTATGAAGAAGCCACGAACTCTAAGGAATGGGAAAAGTGGAATAAGTCTATGTTGGAGGAATTGGAGTCAATAGTTGAAAATAATGTATTGAACTTAGAGGAGAAAAAAGAGGAAGATAAGGTAATTGGAACGAAGTGGGTATTTTCGATTAAGAACAAAGGTTGTAAGAACGAGAGATATAAGGCAAGATTGGTTGCTCAAGAGCATAATACTTCAAATAATGTTCCTTTTGAACAAACGTATGCGCCTGTGTAACAAAAAACTACAATGCGAAGTGTACTATCTGTAGCAAATGAACGTGATATGCATACTTGTCAATTGGCTTTTAAAACGTCATTTCTCAATGGTTTGATAAAGGATAGAGTTGTGATAAAACAACCACCCGGTTTTGAGAAGGGTAAGGATCGTGTATGTAAGTTGCACAAGGCAATTTATGGTCTGCGGAGAGCATAAAAGTCGTGGAATGGGGGATTACATGAATTTTTGTCACAATTAGGTTTTATTCAATCAGAAGTGGATAGATGCTTGTATGTACGAATTACAAATGGGAGATGTACTTATCTTCTAGTGTATTTTGACGATATTTTGCAAGTATCTGACAATTTGAGAGAAATGAACGTCATTATTAAGATGTTGGGTAACAGTTTTAAAATGATGGATCTAAGTACTGCCAAAAATTTGTTGGTATTAATATTGTGCGTGATGGATCGACGATGAAATTACATCAAATTGATTTTATTGAGAAGTTATTGATCGATTATTGTATGTCGGAATGTAGACCTATTACTACGCCAATGGAAGCGAGTTTTTTATCTAATGAATGTACAAAGGATGAAATATGTGAAGAACCTTACCGAGAATTAGTAGGTTCATTGTTATATTTAGCAGGTAGTACTCGACCACATATAATGTTTTCTGTAAATTTTTTAAGTCGTTTCCAAGAAAATCCTACGAAGTCAAAATGGATAGCTTTAAAGAGAATTCTTCGATATTTAAAGGGTACTATGAATGTTGGATTAATGTATACCCGTGGAAAAATGAGTATATTGAATGGATATGCAGATGCCGATTATGCTGCAGGTGGTTTAGATAGGAAATCAGTTAGTAGTTTTGTGATTGAAGTATTTGGTAATGTAGTAGGATGGTGAACAAGAAAGCAGAATGTTATTGCTCTGAGTTCTACGGAAGCAGAGTATACTGCATATCAGTAATGATTAGTGAGTGTTAAGATTATTAGAGGTGTTAGAGGATCTCGGTGTGAAGACCAGATATGTCGTTTTCGAAGATAATGAGATTGCTATACATATTAGTAAAGTGGTTGAAGGCACTGACAGAACAAAACACATCGATATTCGCTATCATTTCATTCGTGATTATATCGAGACAGGTATTATAGAAGTTAAATATATTAATACTAAACAGCAAAAGGCTGATGGGGTTAACGAAATCATTGCCAAAAGTTGTTATTTGACCAAATGCGTGATTTAATAGGCTTAGGTATATAAATATTTTATAATTTGTTATTGTTTATAATAAATATAAATTATTGCGTGCGGAGTTTGAGGGGGAATGTTAAGTGTAACAAGCTCTGCATACAATCATAATTTTATGTGTTAATAGTGGCATCACTGTTTAGCTTATTACGTTGTAAGTCGTTCAATTATGTTACGTTGTATTAAGAGTTTATTTTTTAATGAAGCGTGTGATACAACGTTCCTACCTTTTTCATTCATCAGTGACTACAATCATTGAAATAATTAAAATAAATAATGTATCCTACGAGCGTAAAAAATATAATAATAAACGTTTAAATTTTACATTAAAACTTAAAAAAAAACAATTCAATATAAATTAGTGTACCATATTTCACACATATATATATATATATATATGCACCTGCGTATAATATATATATATATATATATATATAACTACGTGTGTATATATATATATATATATATATATAGATATATATATATATATATATATTATAAAGAGAGTGTGTTAGGGAGAGAAAAAAGAAAAGATTTTATTTTCTATCAAAAACAGTGAACGAGCGCATATATATATATATATATATATATATATATATATATATATATATATATATAAAAAGGTCGTTTTATCTAAGGGTAGAGTTAGCTGCTAATATATATATATATATATATATATAATGTAACCTAAAAAGAAAAAAAGATCGTTGGATCGTTGTATCGATCTTAGGGGGTCCGTAGGCAATAAATTACTCATCCTATCGATGTAAGTGTGGTCTTTCGTTTGGCCCTGTTTCGTTTGCCTGCGATCGAGACGTGTGTTAGAGTTGGTATCGTCGTCGAAAAATATCTACTGATTTAAGATGCTAAAATCCAACTTTTATATGTCGAAATACAGAAACCAATCTAAATTATGACGCGATACATTACTCCGCGGTAAAAAATCGTTTACAGTATCTTACGGACACTAAATTAATAAATAGTTTATAACCGACATTAAGACGCGAATGATCAATCGAGCGTTTATAAATAAAATAATTCGATAATAACCTGTAAAAATTACGCGTTTATTTTAAAGACATTCATGCCTTGCAAACACATGACTGAATACCCTCAGGACATTCGACATACACCGCATGGGGTTGTCGAAATCGGATTTTGACATTTTACAGCAACGCATATTTCATTGTTCGGGCAATCGGCATTTGAATTGCAAGGTATACCTAACAGAAATCGCGAATTTACGCACGAAAAATTAATCACACTTGATAAATATCGTTTATTAACGGATAAAACTTGAGAATAGTAAATCACGAACTTATGCAAAATTTAAAAAATAATTTCATTAAGCCTAAAAAATTAAAAAATAATACTCTTCTAAACGTTAACCTCGATGTAAAACTAACCGCGGTTATTTAAAAATTTCTTAGAGAATTTTAATTATTTACAAAGTATCTCGGAAATTTACGTATATATACTATTTATATATATAACGTGTCATATCTAGTCGTTCTGCCCGTGTAGTTAAGTGTAAGGGGGTTATATTTTTTAATTCTGAAAAAAGAAAATGAAAAACGAAAATGAAAAAAGAAAATGAAAAAAGAAAATGAAAAAAGAAAATGAAAAAAGAAAAATACGATTAATGTGATTAGATGTGATTAGACGCATACAGGTGAGAGTGTCCCTACGGTATATAATATGTACAGTTGTTTATATACACAAGTGGGAAGCCCCTACTTTAAATGAAAAAAAATAAATTTAAATCTGATGATTTTAAACTTAATTCGAAAAATGAACAATATCGATAATTTTTTAATTTACAAAAATATATATAAAAATAAACAAAAACCTTAATCTAATTTCGTTATCTGTGACGAGAATTTACAACATAATTTATATAGAAAAAATATATTAAAAGAATCGATCAAATTAATTATATAATATAACAGCGTTAATAAATTAATAGTAATAATATACAACTTAGATCGAACTTAAATTCAAAATCTTAATTATACTTAATAATAAGAGTTTATTTCATAGTTAACTGTATCGAAGAGGAAAAAGTTTTAAAACAAGGCTAACGCATACAGCGCACGGGTAATTTCCAAATTGATTTACTCTTTTAATAGTATTTCTTATTACAACGTTAATCTGTTCTGTCTCACCTGTTGGCAGTGGTTAATTGAAGCGGCATGTTGTGCAAGCGGAAATGCTACAAAACTACTCGCGATCAAACACTCGTTTTTTTGGAGAATAAACTTTATTTATTCTTCGATTTCCGGCTTTATTTATAGTGATAGCAAAACCGAATTAGGTACTTAAAAGTATGTAAAGAGCATTCCACTTCATTCTAGTCTCGCGTCGTTGCTATGAAAATGAAAATTTTACAATGCGCATAAACCGCGATGGGATCCCGAAATTATTTTTGCATCGAATATAGATTTCAACGACCGCAAGTGTCATTGCTTAATCCAACATAGAATTGATGTTATATTTAGAAATCGTACATTTAATCTTTTACGTTAAGCTCGTACGATGGTAAAAATGATTTCTTTTTATTTATTAAGTTCTTCGATTAGAACGGATATATCCAAACATATTGATCGAAAACAGAGGATAGCGCTATCGTGAGGCCTCTTCTATATAGACTGAAACAGAGGTAGGTTCACCCATCCTCACGACGTATGATTTTTGATACATGAAGATAATATTAAGGAGATAGAACCGATTATGAAGGCATATGGGAACGATTAGCCTATTTAGCAATCAATATAGACAACTTCGTTAATATAAATTTATACACCAACTACCTCATATAACGTCGATTAAGTTCACGTATGAAAATCTTTAAAAGAAAACACAAACAAAAAACACAATAGTAATGCGCGACTTTAATGCACGATAATTACACAGGATCCTGTATGGAATCCAAAATGATGCGGAAACTAAACAAATTGTACGTAGTGAACCCATTGTTTAGAAAAAAAAAAGACTAGAGCGAAGATTTGGATTGGACCAAACAGTAGTACCGACTATAATCTAGCGTGCTATATAGCAAAAGTATCTTGACGTTTTATATTATACAGTTCAGACTGATAGCGATCGTCGAATGGTGCAATGCGAAATTTGGTTATATAAAAAAAAACAAGAAACCGGAAAGAAACCGACAATTAGGTAGATATAAAAAAATATACAATCAGCTGACAATCTGAAGTAGCGTTCAATTACGTACCTAAATACGACGACAGCGATGAAACAATAGTTGAATTAAAATGAAAATCGCAACTAGAAAATGTGTTCCTATAGCAACGAAATTGAAATGAAAACTTTCGAACAGTACAATAAACCTCTTAGAACATAAAAAGGAAGTAATACAAAAAACAAGAAGATGTAAAACTCGTTCTAATAAACAAATTTATAAATCGAAATATAAAAAACCAATCATATCCGTATACGATGAATTAAAGACCGAATAATTCAATAAATTCCGTAATTGTATAATATAAATACAGATCGCAGATGTGCTATACTCCGTCAGTACACAACTGATTTACAGGAAATACTAGAAAGTGAGACAAAATTAACGACGAAACAAATGAAATGTGGTAATCAGGTAATCAGTATGATAAGACGGAGTAATACCAGAAATATTGAAATATGACGTTAGATTTGTAGTAAAATAGTTGACACGTATATTCGATTTCCAGAAAACGTTCGACCGGGTATATACATATATATATATATATATATATATATATATACTCGATGCGACGGGCGCTGAAAGAGATTTTATATTGACATTCGAATTAATATATATATATATATATATATATATATATATATATATATATATATATATATATATATATATATATATATATATGTAACTTTTAGCATCAACGCATAAGAGAGAACAAAATCAGTTTTAAAGGGTACAAGACAGGGATATATCTCCGAAATTGTTCTTATTAGAAAATGATTTGAAATCGTTGAAATAGAATAGAAAGTTATATATATATATAGATATATATTAACGAACAATATGTAAGCTGAGTTTTGCAAACCACATATATAGGCAAACTTGAACTGGATATAACGTTAAAAACTGCCGGATTTCACCGCTGCACGGTTTCTTGTACATAGTAACATTACGCAATATATGCAGGAAAATAGCAACCATTAAAGAGTGGCAGAAGTACCGATCAACGACTTCCTACGTTTGAAGCAACCAGGCTAAAGTGAAGAGAAAACCAGTGTGCATTAAAACAAACGCCCTTATTGTAAATGAAATGGCAACAAGAAGTGGCGTAAAAAATGGACTCGGTCAAATCTAGACAAACATGATACCCTGGTCATATGGTGAACGGTTTTAACCTAACTCGAAGAGAATGGGTACAATTAAATCGCATTCGGACTGAGAATGGGCGATGTATTGCTAACGCGATCGAAAATTAAAAATGACGCCGCTTGTGATTGTGGATATCCTCGGAAAACCATTGAACATATTGTTCGTGGATGCGCAAGTCTAACATTTAACGGCACTCTCAATGATATTCACGAAATATACGTGGACGTGATGTCGCATCGAACCGTACGAATAGAATCAGAAATATTTATATGCTGTGCCCTATGCGAGAAACGGTATTTATTATTTATATAATGATTTATGTAGAACATTAAAAAACGTACGAATTACACATGTAAACGCTAATGCGCATCTGTTGCGCGAACAGCCGGTCTTTACGAATGAAAAAATAAATTTTATTTTTTACTGACACAAACGCGGGTGCTTTGCACCATCACAATTTCAATCGTTACACCCACAGTTCAACGTTCATCTGTATCAATTCATCCTTCAAGCATACACATACGAGAATTAACGCTCGATACAATGATTACCCGTGCACATATAAACTCCATAAAGAGACTTCACACTTAGCTGCGCATATCTCGAATTAGTTCTATATACTAAAGAAACAGTCGAAATTCGTTTACAAAATAGTAATAAACGATAATTAAAATTGGAAAGTAGTATTAATAAATAACAAACAATAACAATATTTGAGGATAAAATTATTAAACAGTTTTCTAATTTGAATTAATAATAAATCCGCTTATATACTAGACGACAGAGTTGGTTAAGGCGCTTATCGTTTTGAGATTACCTTTTTAAATTACTTTGTTTACTTTTATTTAATTTTTCGAATGTTCTTGCATCACGAAACATTAGCTTTTAAAGTAAAATTCACGTTATCTTAAATAGCGTAAGTTTGTTTCATAGTAATTCTCCCGGGTAAATATGTTATGCACAATAACGTAGATATATACTTGAAGTGAAGATAATGAAATGGTTAAATTTCACAATAATGAACTACCACAAATGGTTTTCGTAATAAGTCCGGGAAAAATTATTAAAACAAAAAAAGTAGAAAAAAAACAAAACTTAGTCGACTCTGATAAATTATGAAGAAACAATGACGCATGTCTAAAGCAACTATAACTGCAGATTCAAAAAACAAAGTAGGGGATATTAAAACGTTAGGACTTAAATAAACTGATTTCTAATGTTGCAAAAAGGAGTCGCGCTGAGGATAAAAAGGTAACATCTTAATTTCCACATCGGCAATTCGTGGTTGCAACGCGTCATAATCTTACGTATAAAATACGTAATAACTTCGGACTAAATAATTGCAGGTTTAGTTAATCGTTCGAAACATATAAAATATCTCGATGTAATTATGGGTAATATCTCGATTTATTAAATTAATGAAAACTAAATATTAGTATATATATTCGAAATATCGGGTGGTAAAGCGTCGTTAATAACAGTACAAAATTAATAATGTACCAAATACTATTATTATTATTGTTTTTAAACCTGCCTTATGCTGCTTCTAAGGTCAGATGCACGAAAGGATAGATCAAGGGAAGAATGTAGGATAAAGTAAAAGGAAAGTCATAAGTTTTGGTGAATAGGATTTCGATTAGAGAGGATGCAATTCCAACAGTAAGACCGTGGAGTACAAAGTACATGACAGGATAATGTGAGGAATAGTATATGTTACATGACGAGCATAATGGTGCACTGTGGCCTAGAAATAAATGCTTGTGTGTAAGAAGTGTGTGTCCGTATGCGGAACAGAGCATACTTTCTATTGCCTTCGTGTAATGACAATATTAATGAAGTAGTAGCGTAATAATATAAGTATAAAGACCTTTAGATACAATATTGCCAACTCGTTACTACTTTTTTAAAAATATTTTTTATTATTTTTTTTTTCGAGAAATTTTTTAGTTATATCTTAACTAACACATAAACATATCGATAATCTCTACATAATTATTGTCTAACTATAATTAATACAAGAATATAGATATACAAGTATAAAGTAACGCATTGAAATATATATGAACCTATCTGATAATACCGAGCGTATATATATACTTTTAGGATGTAACTATGGTGGTACTGATTTTTCAGTGATACTCAATTAGTCGATAAGAAATTTACATAAACTTTAACGCTTTTAGCTGAAATAAACTATTGAAAAATACATTTACAATTATACTGATTAGTTAATAACATATATTATACCTTTATCTTAAAATAAACCAATTAGAGCGCCATTAAATGGATCGGCTCTTTTCAGTTTATTACACATAATTTCCCCTTGTATTCAATTTTACCAATGCACCCACATCGTGCATTCCGAATTGGGACCAAAAAATAATAATAAAAAAAAATCATTTCTAATAGTAATATTATAAACAATTTTAAGACTGCAAAAGATAAAACATTTTAACAAGTTATATATATATATATGTATATATATATATATATATATACATATATATATATACATATACATATACCGGACCATATCTATTTATAAAAACTTGAAATTATTTAGTGAGAAGTAAATTTCTAGCGTTGAAATAACCACAAATAGTAGCAAATAAGAAGTAAAACAGATATATCACTTCCACAAATATTGTTTTCGGTTATCGAATATCGTTGGCATTCGAAAAAAAACAACTTAATAATCAGTTGGCAAAGGTCGAGGAGAAACATTTTATAACACTAGGTGGACGATATGGTACAAGGAAAAACAGTGGAAATGAGGGATTTAACGGGAGAATTGAATACGTTATATCGGTGATATATAACAAAATACCGCGAGAAATCGTTTGTAGAGAAAGTATTATTGATGTGGAAAGGGGAGGTGTCGGTTAAGATGTAAACGCGATGGATAAGCCTAATTTTTTTTTTTTTTTTTTTTTTTATTATTATTATAATGGGGGTGCCTTTACAGCCTACCCAACGTGATACTGTGGGGACTATCTACATCTTAATCAAGCATGCGGACTTCTCTAAAAACGTCGCTATATGGGGGAACAATTGTAGGTTATCCAGATGTAAAAGGGACGATACATTATATGGAGGTGTAATACTCGAAGAACGCAACAAGATAAGGTAAAGCTCCGAGCGCAACGGTGCTACAGCAGAACATTCAAAAAAGACATGATCGGGGCTGCAGACTACCTGTTCAGAATGGAGGGGACAGAACGGACTTTCTCTAAGCTGCATGCGGAAAAGACGGTCAGGCAACAAATGATGTCCAAATCGCAATCTACTGACGAGTACAATTCCCTTACGACTAATCTTTTTAAAAAGATAGAACCACGGGAGTTTGGGAAGAGACGGCTGGAGGCGATAGTAATAAGTCAGAGGTGATTGACTAACGCTCTCAGTGTACATTAGCTCCCATTGATCCCTATGCTGTAGCTGAATAAAGTGAATGATATCCTTGTGAGTTACTAAGGAGACCTCTACACCACTAGACGACGCGTCTTTAGCCAATGAGTCAACAAATTCGTTGTCTGGAATACCTCTATGACCCGGTATCCACAAGAAAGACACAGATATTCCCACACGTTCCAAATTATTAAGTTTCAGCAAAACTAAACCAATTAATGTATCCGACACGCTACGTTTATTGTCTACAGCCGTCACCACGCTTTTGGAATCGGTAATAATAAGGTAATTTCCGTGAGGATTTAAGTCCGGTAGAATTGACAAGGCTTGTAGTACTGCTACACATTCTGCAGTAAATACTGAACATTCTTGGCATAATTTGTACATGTTACTAATATTGAGAGCTGGAATGAACACTGCTGCTCCCGTTCCTCGAGTAATTGTTTAAAACTGTAGATAAAATAGATTCGAAAAGTACGAGACCAATTAGTCTACTAAGAGCCGTATGCAAGTCGTTTACAAAGATGGTACGAAATAAGTTGTGGAGAACGCTGGATCAACAACAAACAGTTGAGCAAGCCGGATAGGAGTACCGTTATAAAAATATATACAGAAGGAAATTACAGTTGAAACTTATTTCGGTATCATACAGATTGAGGTGTTTATACAATTAATTCGGTATAACTAGATTTAACTTTAAAAATGTATTTATTTATTACAAGTACCGCAATATTTAATTTAGAATGTCTATATTTTCTACACCCTTCCCCCTGGTTATCCCCGTCCTGTAGATTACTTACATATAGCATGCACGCAACGCGATACACACGCTAATTAACAAATAATATATAACTACACACAATACGAACACTAGCATTAATATGTTACCACACGTACATATACGTGAGAGCTACGTGAAAATAATTTGAGATTAAAATGTTAATGGAAAAGTGAAAAGTTTTTTAAAACCGGAATATACCCCGGAATGGATAAAGGAAAATATTATAAAAAAAAATCGGAAAACGATGATAATTTAGAAAAATATATATAAAAATAAACAAACATTAAAAGTTAACCTAATTTTGTTATCTATGATCGGAATTTAAAACTTAATTTATGTACAAAATATATATATATACATATATAAGATTAAACGAATGTTCACGATCAAATTAATTATAAAAAATAAATATAACAGTGAACATATTAATAAATTAATATTAACATTATGTAACTAAATTAGATGGTCGAGATACGACGGGGGAATAAAATAGCCGAACCAGTAAGTGAAACGGTGCTCGGGGAGATACGTCACCCAATTAAGATAACAATATTATTTGCAGTAAATATCAAATGAACAATTTAAGAGCGCGAGTTTAGTCGTGTATGAAAAGTTGGGAATGACTGAGATGTAGTTTAACAGTTTACAGATCCGTCGACAAGGAGAACCTTGGTGGAAAGTACATTTGTGAAAAAAGAAAAAGCCGTAGGCCACTATGCAACCGGCCGCGAAACTCATAAATAAAATCAATGTAAGTATTGATAAACGAAACAATGAACAATGGATTTGTTTTATTAAAGTTAAAAAGAATTAAAAATACTTTTGATGGTGTGTACGTATATAGTAGCTTTATGTATTCGTTACTCCAGTATTATATATATGCACACACGCACACGTAATATATATGCACACCTGTAATATATTTATTCTATGTTTATATTAATTTTTTTCACCGTAGGACGAAAAGGGTGTTTAAAAGACCATGTAGAGCACGTTTAAAGAATTTGATGAAGTGTGTTATTTATATCGGCGTTGGAACAAAAAAACCATAATAATAATAATAATAACAGTAAAACAGAAAGGGAAATGAAGAATACGGCACTTAATATAACAGGGTGTTACTAGATAATACAAATAAAGTGTAAACGGATTTATACATAGAGTGTAAATGAGAATACACGCGAGAGTGTAGGAACGTACAGGCGAATATGCGAACGTGTTGTAATATAGTAATAGAAGATAAAATTCAAGACGGATACCGCAGGGTGCGGATTGATAAAGTTTGGAAAGAAATAAAGTGTAAATGTTTGCGTGTACGCGAGAGTGTAGAATACAGGCGAGATTGTATATGTAAATAATGAGAAATCAGTTTTTAATTAATTAAGACAAATTATAAGGTAAACGAGTATATTAACATAACGAACTATAAACCAGTAAATGCGTAATAATATTTACCGTTAAATACCTGTCCATAATTTTTATTAACATCTTTTCTAAACCCGATGTATGCTTGAACAAGTTAATTATGTATGGCAATGTGTGTGTATGTTATTATAAGTGTGTACATATGTGAAATTTAATATCGTGTTATTTATTTTATTTTATTTTATTTTATTCTTTCTATTTACCTGTTTGGGCCATTGCCATCTGCAAAACGACCAAAACGAACATGGTCAATAGAAACGTAAATTTCGTCGTGAATTCCATGACGTACGCGAAGACGTTAACAGATAGAATAATAAATTGGAATAACGGAAACACTGTTCAAGAAAATTTTATTTACTAAACAATTGCTCATTAACGAAAGTATGCCATTTGTAGCTAAATTTATAGGTTCATATTGGAAAATATTTTCATTTTTAAAAAATAGAAAAATAAATAATTTTTATGCAGCCTTAAGTGCTTTTACATTATTATCACCCGTAAACGAGATAACCGCTTAAAAATTTCGAAAACAATATTCCCCTATTTACATTTATTATCCTCGCAAATTTCGCAGTAATATTTGATTTCTACGAATCGATATATTCGAAAATATCACCTCGTTTCCTGTCGATTTTTTTTTTTTAAATTTTTAAAATGACTACATTTGTATTAAAAGACAAAAATCAATTCGGCTATTAAGGTCATCATCGTCATCATCGTGGCTTGTTCAGGGCTTCACGATACAATGAATTCATTTTTAAAAAATAGAAAAATAAATAATTTTTATACAGCGCTAAGTGCTTCTACATTATTATCACCCGTAAATGAGATAACCGCTTAAAAATTTCGAAAACAATATTCTCCTATTTACATTTATTATCCTCGCAAATTTCGCAGTAATATTTTCGCAGGCGAACGAAAACGATCCAGACGAAGGACCACACTTACATCGATAGGATGAGTAATTTATTGCCTACGGACCCCCCTAAGATCGATACGACGATCCGACGATCTTTTTTTCTTTTTAGGTTACATTATATATATATATATATATATATATATATATATATATATTAGCAGCTAACTCTACCCTTAGATAAAACGACCTATATATATATATATATATATATATATATGCGCTCCTTCACTGTTTTTGATAGAAAATAAAATCTTTTCTTTTTTCTCTCCCTAACACACTCTCTTTATAATATATATATATACGTAGTTATATATATATATATATATATATATATATATTATACGCAGGTGCATATATATATATGTGAAAATATACACGTGTCTACATTATGGTACACTAATTTATATTGAATTGTTTTTTTTTTTAAGTTTTAGTAAAATTTAAACGTTTATTATTATATTTTTTACGTTCGTAGGATACATTATTTATTTTAATTATTTAAATGATTGTAGTCACTGATGAATGAAAAAGGTAGGAACGTTGTATCACACGCTTCATTAAAAAATAAACTCTTAATACAACGTAACATAATTGAACGACTTACAACGTAATAAGCTAAACAGTGATGCCACTATTAACACATAAAATTATGATTGTATGCAGAGCTTGTTACACTTAACATTCCCCCTCAAACTCCGCACGCAATAATTTATATTTATTATAAACAATAACAAATTATAAAATATTTATATACCTAAGCCTATTAAATCACGCATTTGGTCAAATAACAACTTTTGGCAATGATTTCGTTAACCCCATCAGCCTTTTGCTGTTTAGTATTAATATATTTAACTTCTATAATACCTGTCTCGATATAATCACGAATGAAATGATAGCGAATATCGATGTGTTTTGTTCTGTCAGTGCCTTCAACCACTTTACTAATATGTATAGCAATCTCATTATCTTCGAAAACGACATATCTGGTCTTCACACCGAGATCCTCTAACACCTCTAATAATCTTAACACTCACTAATCATTACTGATATGCAGTATACTCTGCTTCCGTAGAACTCAGAGCAATAACATTCTGCTTTCTTGTTCACCATCCTACTACATTACCAAATACTTCAATCACAAAACTACTAACTGATTTCCTATCTAAACCACCTGCAGCATAATCGGCATCTGCATATCCATTCAATATACTCATTTTTCCACGGGTATACATTAATCCAACATTCATAGTACCCTTTAAATATCGAAGAATTCTCTTTAAAGCTATCCATTTTGACTTCGTAGGATTTTCTTGGAAACGACTTAAAAAATTTACAGAAAACATTATATGTGGTCGAGTACTACCTGCTAAATATAACAATGAACCTACTAATTCTCGGTAAGGTTCTTCACATATTTCATCCTTTGTACATTCATTAGATAAAAAACTCGCTTCCATTGGCGTAGTAATAGGTCTACATTCCGACATACAATAATCGATCAATAACTTCTCAATAAAATCAATTTGATGTAATTTCATCGTCGATCCATCACGCACAATATTAATACCAACAAATTTTTGGCAGTACTTAGATCCATCATTTTAAAACTGTTACCCAACATCCTAATAATGATGTTCATTTCTCTCAAATTGTCAGATACTTGCAAAATATCGTCAACATACACCAGAAGATAAGTACATCTCCCATTTGTAATTCGTACATACAAACATCTATCCACTTCTGATTGAATAAAACCTAATTGTGACAAAAATTCATGTAATTCCCCATATGCTGGAATATAATTAACACGAATACCATTATTCCTACAATACTTCAAAAAAACTTTATCACGATACTCTTCTCCTCTCTTTCAACCAAGTAGAAATCCACTTTTCATATTCAAAAAATAGATTGCTTTAAAACCTGTATAATCATCAATAAAAGAGACAAAATATATACTCATCACTAGAAACTGGATTAATCTGACCACAAATATCCTTATGTATCATTTCTAGGGGACGAGATCTACGAGAATTCACAGTTGTATTATACGGATGTTTACGATGTTTTGCTAAAAGACAAACAGCACATGATATCAAGGACGAAACTGGTTTAAGATTATTGGCGACCAAAGCATCGAGAATTACTTTATTAGGGATACACGTATGAATATTTGATAAGATTAATTTTCTCGAAGTTTTAGCAAACTTTTCAGCCGGTATGAATTGTTTTTTTTTAATTTTATGCCTTTATGAGTGCAAATAAATGTATTCAGTTTTTCTACGGAATCGGGTTTTAGAGAGTTTAGAGGCGAATAACCTTTTTTTTATATTACCAAGAGCAATTATATATTCTTGTAATTTTGTGTTATCGAGAGAAGAGAAGGCAACTGCTTGATCTTTTGTTACAAGTTTTGCAACATTCGAACAGAATTATTATAAAAAATACTTTGTTTGCCTTTTTGGATTTTCGTAACAATTAGGAACCTGTTTGAAAATTTAACTAAAGAACTTAACAAATTAAAACACAACAAGACTTAAAAAATTAACGCGGAAAACGAATGTATGAATCACATCGACGCGTGTATGTTTATTTTATTTTCGTTAAAATGAACATCTTTCTTAACGCACTCGTTGTGTTATATTCACAAACTATTGTAAACATACATTAAAAAAAGACGTAAATTACAATAAAAATTGTTTCATATTTTAAATGATCCTTATTAAATCCTGATCTGAAGCCAGCCTGTTCTTTTGGCTGATTGAAATCAATTTGTTGTGTTATTCTACTCATTATTTATTATGCGAGAAAATAATTTATACATTTGTGACAGTAAAGTAATTAGTCTGTAATTGCTCAGATTGCGCATATCTCCATTAAAATGTATAAAGATTACTTCTGGTTCCATCTATGTGGTTGGTATTTTAAGTTCTTCCAAACACCGATTGAAACGTTAACAAATTTCAGGAATCATTATGTCTCCGCTATATATATATATATATATATATATCTATATATATATATATATATATATATATATATATATATATATATGTATATATCCTATATACTTTATTATTAAAAGTATTTATTTTTAATTTTATATTTTAATTATTATATTTTATTTGCCAACGTAACCCTTTACTCTAAACTCGCTATAATAAATATGTATTTACATATATATTATATACTATCCTTGTTTTTCTTGTAAAATTGTGTTTATTTAGAAAATATATTTGAATATGAATTACACATTATTAAAAACTGTTATATACATAACCATAACTACTTTAATCGTGTGGAATTTCATTTCATAAATGTGCGGACTTATAACCAAAAATGTTCGTCTTGACAAATATCAAAATTGACATCCGAAATGTTGTTTTATGTATGTGTATGTATGTACATATATTAACCTTACATAATATTTACCTACTGTATACAGTCGTTCGTTATTACTTTTTACTTTTTAATTTCATAAAAGGTATCGATAATTTATTTTCCGAAATTAATTTCTGTTTGATAACAATGTAATAAATTAAGACAATCGAATTTGCTATTATGCATGAATTTATTTTTCGTTGCACGCATAGATAATACGCATTTCCGAATTTTATGATTAATTTATTTTTCTTGTTTCTGGTAAATGTAAAAAAAAAAACAAATTGAAAAATAAAAATATATGTACATCTATGTTAATAATTATCGTCTGAATAATAAATTTACATAACAAACGTTTCGTGTAATATGCACATGATGATCTGCCTGTATGCATATACTGGAATGTATTAACGTATATTTGTCGTGAATAAGCAGCAGTGTGTATTTTGCCATTTGCACATTATTGCGAATAAGCGTTTAATTTTATCATAATTTGAAATAAATTATAATTTTAATTTGAATAATTATTATTATTATTAATATACGTGTTATTTTCGTCATTATACTTACAATAATAGTCAGAGGTATTATTATTATTATTATGATGTTATTCTCTTCATTATTATTATTGTTAATCTTTAAAGAACTTTCACTTCTAGCTGCGTATGTCGAATAGATTTTTATCACTCTCTAGTATAAATTAGTTACATATTTCGACTTCTTTTCAATTCACAGCCAGTGTGTAATATTCTCCGGTCGATGCAAGTATGAACGTGTAGTAATGTATATAATACGCACATGTTGAACACCTAAGGAAGGCGCAGGCGAACAAAACACATTATATATATATATACATATATATATATATATATATATATATATATATATTAGCAGCTAACTCTACCCTTAGATAAAACTACCTTTTTTTTCCACATGTGTATATATATATATATATATATATATATATGTTTTTGGGTGGAACGAATCACCAGAAATAATAATAATCATAAAAGACCACCGTAGAATCTTGTCCCATCGTTTAATTTGGCATTTACACGACAGCTCCTAGCTGGAGTTCAAAAAGGGTCATGGATCGCTTTTGGATCACGGCCAATATTTTATTTCTAGAAATTGGTCGGAATGAAAGACCACACTTACATCGATAGTTTGAGTAATTTATTGCCTACGGACCACCCATCGATCGATAGGACGATCCAAGGATATTTTTTCCTTTTAGCTAGAAACTACCTTTTTTTCCACATGTGTATATATATATATGTGTGTGAGTGTGTGCTCGTTTGCTGTTTTTGATAGAAAATGAAATCTTTTATCTTTTTCTCTTCCTCTCTCGCTCTCTTTATTACATATATATATATATATATATATAAATAAATATATACGCAGTGTACATTATGGTAGGCTAATGTATATTGAATTGTTTTTTGGTTTTTTTTTTTTTAAAGTTTTTAATGTAAAATTTAAATGTTTATTATTATATTTTTTACGTTCGTAGGATACATTATTTATTTGAATTATTTAAATGATTGTGGTCACCTTTAGCTATTTGCATGCACATCAACACGATCGTAGCTCTCAAAACTTTATTATTTAAACAGAAGAGGGCACCTATATATGCAGGCCATTAATCTAGTAATCAACCTATGTGTTACTATTTAATATTTGTTTTGTAAGTAAATAACTTTTAAATTCCTTATTTCTTATTATTATTCTCACGTAAGAAGATTTCACAACATGAATAAAATTCTAACGTATATATATATATATAAAATATTTACGATACGTAAAAAAAATAATTATTGCAATATGAAATATATATATATATATATATATATAAATCAGACGGTATACCGTTTTTGAAGGAATCGATGTCTTTGACGAGTTGGCATTTTTAACTTATATTTGCTTCACTTTTTGGTTTTTGTTAAAATATCGCAAGATTGACTTCATTTATATTTGATTATTATTATTAGAGTATTTTTAAAACTGCTGATTATTAGCACGTAATGCATATTTAAAATTATTATTATTATTATTATTATTTATTTATTTATTTACGGCATTATAAGACCTTAGGTTTTTTAGTGAATGTATTGATCGTTCTTTCGGAACACTGTACGTCGCACTGCATTGTGTAAGACCATGGCGGTACAGCAGAGATCGAGCTTCTGACCAATGTTGATATTTCGATATTTAATTGTTGCGAAATAGAGATTATGTAGTAGCTCGATGATTCGACGTCCTCTTCAAACGTCTTATTTGTACATTTTAGCTTTGCAAAAGCTAAGATGGTTAAATAATTCCGCCGTAAAACGATTGATCACTTCACTGCATCTCATAATAAGCTCGGTATTGAAGTTTGAAAAGCAACATGTTGATAGTCTTAAAGCTGTATGATGGATTGCGTTTAACCTTTTCAGCAACGATTTACTAGCGGAAATATAAGCTAGTGAAATTTTAGATCGTACAAGTGTGCGGTATACCATTAGCAGATTACGTTTGCTTGCACCATAGGTTGTATGCGATAGTTCCCGCAACAAGTTTAACTTTTTGCAGCAACTACTCTTGTGCGAGTCAATGTGTGCTTTCCAACTAAGTTTGTTATCGAATATCAATCCTAAATCTTACTTCATTTGTAAGTATTATCCGATTGTTGTTAAGCGCTAGACTTACTTTGCGATCACATCCCTGTGAAACTCCTGTCAGTAATGTATGTAATTGGAATAAAGTGGATCCTAGACTTACTTGAAAATGCCGGTCTGAAAGAAAATTTTCAATGAATGTGCAAAGACGGCCTTTGAAGTTCCAGGAGTGTAGAACTGAAAGGATATGATACCTCCAGATGTTGTTGAAAGCCTTCTTGAAATAAAAAAAGACAGCTAGTAAATGGTGCTTATTTGAAAATGTTTTAGTTATAAATCGTGGTAATAAAATAATTGGATCAATTGTGGGTCGTCCTGGTCGAAAACCATATTGGAGATTAGTAATCAATTTCCTATAGTAGCCTATTGTTGATAATTTTTTCCAATACTTTACAAAGAATCGATGTAAGGGGTATATGCGCGTCAGTGTTAACTTTTGGATTCTCACTGCGTAAGTCACACTCCGCTACGATGTGCCCCTCATTTTTACAAATATAACATTTAAGTTCATCGTTTGTTACGATCGTGACTTATCAACAAGGAATCCTGTAAGTTAACATCTTTATCATCCTGAATATAAATCATTCTTCTAAAGCTCGTCATGTGAGAATGCGTTTCGACTTCACTAACTTTCAAACGCATAAATTTCAAGGATGAAACTGGTTTAAAGTTATTGGCGACCAAAGCATCAAGAATTACTTTATTATATGAATATTTGATAAGATTAATTTTCTCAAAGTTTTAGCAAACTTTTCAGCCGGTATAAATTGATTTTTTAAATTTTATGACTTTATGAGTGCAAATAAATATATTCAGTGTTTCTACGGAATCGGATTTTAGAGATTTTAGAGGCGAATAATCTTTTTTTTTATATTACCAAGGGCAATTATATATTCTTGTAATTTTGTGTTCTCGTAACTGCTTGATCTTTTGTTACAAGTTTTGCAACATTCGAACACGAGCGAGGCGGTAAATATTTCGAACACGCTTGGTTGCTACGTCTATTTACGAACGGTTGATTATTCGTTATCAGTCTGCTGTCAGTACTGATAAGCGATAACGAATCGCGTTTAACGCTCATCGTTTAAAAATATGTAAGAGGCTGTACCGGTCGGCAGCGAGCGTCGAATGTATAAACGTATCGATTAGAAAAAGAAATAATTAGCAGGCACCGATCCCGAACAGAGAGTCCAAAGAGATAAATAAATAACAGCGGTTTACGTGAAAGAACAAAACGAACACGGGTTAACAACGTCAAACACTGAATATGGCGTAGAATTATTATAAAAAATACTTTGTTTGCCTTTTTGGATTTTCGCAACAATTAGGGACATGTTTGAAAATTTAACTAAAGAACTCAACAAATTAAAACACAACTAGAGCTAAAAAATTAACGCGGAAAACGAATATATGAATATCACATCGACGCGTATATGTTTTCTTTTCGTTAAAATGAACATCTTCCTTAACGCACTCGTTGTGTTGGGTTAACGTTAGACGAAAGTAGACGTCGAGGTCTATCATTAATATAATAACGTACATTTTATGAAGATTAACAGGTAGCGAGAAATCGCGAAATTAAAATTCCATTTTCGTTTTTTAAAAATTCTGGAAGCCTTTTTTGCCAATCCTTTCTACAATGCTTTTAGCATAGGCAATATGAGTTATATATATATTTTTTTACGAGAGTTGCCAGGACTGTTATAAAATCTATCGTATGAAGCGAAAAAACCGCGAAAAAAATTTCAAACCGAACCCGAAAATTTCGAAAGGGGACACAATTTTTGTAATTTCAATTTTTTCGCAATAATTCTCGAACGGTTTGAAATTTGGAAAAATTGTTCAAACGAAAGTTATGTGGCATTAAAATACGCGTCTAACAATGGTATTGTCGTAATTTTATAGCAAATACTCATACATAAAAATGGGTGTATAAGGGTTTAGGGGTTTTGGACCGTTTTTAGGGCCCTTATGATAGATAGGGGGTTCGGGTTAACGTTAGACGAAAGTAGACGTGGAGATCTATCATTTATGTAATAACGTAAAGTTTTCCAAATTAACTGGTAACGAAAAATCGCGAGTTTAAAATTTGATTTTCGATTTTGAAAAATTTTTCGACCCATTTTTGGTCGGCCGATTCTACAATGCTTTTAGCATAGGCAATGTTAATTATATGCCTATATATCGTTATATACATGTATGTATACGACTATAGAAAAATCGGTTTTCGAACTATAAATTGCTTATGTTTAGGGATACGAAAAGATCGTTATTACCTAATTAGGTGCACATAGAAAAACATATTAATAAAGTCGTCGTCGAAATTCGAAAAAAAACGGTGGTGTTTGGGAGGTGACCTTTTTGAATTTCGATTTTTGAAAAATTTTTATAGAACCTATTTGATAGATATTAAAAAAATAGAAAACCGTTTTTCATTACGATCGATTGAAAACTGACGTGGAGATCTATCATTTTGTTTGTAACATTTACCCTATAAGAGTTAATCGTTAAGGAGAGGTCTCGCCGATTATAAGTAGAATTTTGGATTTTTAATATGTTCCTTGATTGGTTTTTGGACTGGCCGCGATACTTCCTGTATATATATATATATATATATATATATATATATATATATATATATATATATATATATGCTTTAGTACCCCATTCTTTTACTGCGGATATTATATATGTATATACTTTTGCGCACAACCGCGCGTATAACATGTATATATTTTCGTAAAATTTATTACCGCACATATTGTGTTGTACGTGAGAACAGTTGGCAAAATGTACATGTCAAAATATTTATCCTAAAGTGGAGTAATTGCGGTTGTAGCAAAACATCCAAAAATTTATACATACATATGCATGAAGTGAGTAGTAATTTTCGAATTTGATTAAAAACATAATATATATTTGTATATGGTGGAACAATCTCACGGGTATGATGTCGTTTTCGTGATTTAGCTTCCATCAAATAAAAAATTATATATATATATATATATATATATATATATATATATATATATATATATATATATATATATATATATATATAAAATTAACATTATATATATGGGGGCACTGCGATTTTGTCTATTACAACGTATATAGCACAACTTATATGACGTCATTGGTAGTTTTAACCTACGAAAAATCTGTAATAAAATGGTTCATTGGATAGGAAAATACATAAAAATTTGTAAAATTTATTAGCGGCATATATGGATATATATATATATTCGCACGCATATGCTGTTACAACGTATACTGCATAATATTTTTTTTAAATATACAGACTTCCCACTAGTCCGTTCGATAGGCAATTTTACTTAATCGGTAGTCCCTTGTTTCGTTAAAATGAACATCTTCCTTAACGCACTCGTTGTGTTAGTGTTTCCACTATACATACATGCATATATATATTTCCTACATATTTTATTATTAAAAGTATTTATTTTAAATTTTATATTTTAATTATTATATTTTATTTCCCAACGTAACCCCTAATTTGCGGAGTTGTAACTAAAAATGTTACTTTTGACCAACATTAAAATAATTTATACATTCCGTTGGCTTATTTGCGTCCCAGCAGGAAGAATGTAGGGGACGTACGCTTTAATGTGGACGTTCATTGTTCAAATTACATCGTCGATGAATATAGACTTAAATATTAGAAAAATTACGATAAAAGTGCAGGTTTTTTGGATTGCGAAGTATTAAGTTGTTGGTTTCATTTGGGTCAATCATGGTATTGAAAAATAAGTGATATCGGAAATTTAAGAAGAGATTATAACGACGGATTCGGAACGATTTTTCCGACTAACATTTCTGTCTCCATTTGATTTACTATTCGAACTTTGTTTATTTTGTGTATAGCTAAATATTAAATATTTTCTTTTCGTTTAGAAAAATGTTGTTGCCTAGAAGATCGTTCATATCGTGTATAGGAATTAAATATACGAAATTATTAATTTTGTTTTTACGGGTATGAAAAAATTATGTAAAGAAACTTTTAAAAACTCATATATATACTTTCATATATAAATGCATATACAAAAAAAATTTCGGAATTATTTGTTAAATATTGCACATATAGATATTATAAATGTACTGCGACGCCACACTCACACCGTCTACCAATACATATAAGGGTTCGTGCAACGTCACATACGATTATTATTATTATTATTATTATTTTTATAGGGTTATTTAATTATATTATTATTTTACAAATTGTTTAATTATTGTTATTACTATTGTTGTTGTTATTATTATATAAAAAATAAAGGTGTTGAAATTAATATGGTAACATATATGTATACATATACTCATATTTATGCCAAGTTAATTTGCAATCAAGAACCACCCCAAGATACTTAATTTCATAAACATGTTCAAGTTCGACATTACTGATAGTTACATTAAAAGTGTTTTCAATGATTGTAAATGTAATATTTCGATCCTCGCATTAGGTGTCCCAAAAACGCAATTTTTCGTATTTTTATTAGTCATTAGTATCCGGCCAGTTACCATCGGTTTTAACAGTTCTTCGTTCTTTGTTTTACTTGTCCACGGAATTTTCCATATTCTTTTGTAACACCACATTTCGAACGATGAGATGCGCTTCTTCATATTTAGCGTCCGAGTTCCATACCCATACAAAAGTCGTAACATCCTAGAATCTTCTTTTTGATATCTAAGCTTAGTTATCGGTTACAAAGAACGCGTTTGAATTTCATGAACATATCTCCGGTCATTTTAACTCGAGCTTGTATCCCTACACCCGGGTCACTATTTCTTGTAATCCGGCTGCCTAAATATTTATATTTATTTACTCGTTAATTTCATTCCAATTGAGAAATAATTTTTTATCCATAACTGATTGGCGGGAAGCTACCATGAATTTTGTTTTCTTAATGTTTATATTGATTCCCATTTCCTGGCTTACAGTAGCAACTGTATCTAGTATTCGCCGCAGATCTATAGATTCAGCCAATAATGCCGTATCATCAGCAAAACTAATCAAATCCCGAATAAAAAGTAAATTAATATCTCATGAATGCTCACTATTCTGGCATACCTTGGGGAACTTAATACTCATCTTAACCACTCATTTTGTATTAATTGTAATTTATTAAAGCTCGTCTTCGAGATAGAAAACCAGGCGAGACAAGCATAAGCTATCACAGGAAACTCTTTATAAATGCCGATCTTATTATTAACGTTCCGGTACGATTTACGATTAAGTAAATTGCGGTTACTGTTTTATTTAGAGCTGCGTAATATTTATTGGTTTACATTTATTAATAAGTGTTTTTTTTTCTTTTTCTACTCGTTTGTTCCGAAATTAATGTATCTAATTCTGTTGACTAATTTACGTTAATGAAAGATAAAATTATACTATTTAATTTTTTTTTAGTTTGATTTTTAATTAACTAATTCATGTAAAAGACAAAGTATTATTTCTATATCTTCACACCGGTCATGTGTGTATAGAAACTTCCTCCTTTTTCTTACTTTATATTTCTCTCATTTATCCATAATATTTGAGTGCCTACACGTGTAGGTAAAAAAATAAGTATTAACCAATGTTGTACGGAATACTGTTCCTTCAACCCTCCTTCACATTTGAAACTTCCGTCTCAATCAGTTACGCTCCTACCTGCGAAAAACATGTTGCAATGTGATTTCTCTGTAACATCATACGAAATTCATGTAACATGGTGTTAGTTTTATATACATTTATATGTATATTTTGTATTTAAATACAAAAATATTGAATAAAAAATGTATTTTATGTATGTATATATAAGCTGACTCGGCGAACTTCATATCGCCCCACAATCAATAAATGTATAAATTTATTAGCTGAAACGCGGTTTTTTCGTTTCATCCGATAGATCTGTGAATCATAATTATTAACAAAAATTAGTTTTATTTTCATTGTAGTGCTTTGTGATATACGATGTTTTTCGTTTGATTACCTGGCGCAGAGACAAACAAATCTGATGGTTTTCCAACACGGGAACAGGCAACATACAATTGACCATGTGAGAAACATGGGTTTTCCAAATTAATACCACAAACACTTAATGATTGCCCCTGGGACTTGTTTATGGTCATAGCAAAAGCAAGCCGCACTGGAAACTGTAGTCGTTTAAACACAAATGGCACATCAGTCGGAATCATTGGGATGCGCGATATGAGAACATCTTCTCTTTTATACTTTCCCTTTAGTATAGTTGCTTCTATCACGTTGTTTAGTAATTTTTTTATCGCTAAACGTGTGCCGTTGCAAAGACGCGGTTGGTTGATATTTCGCAACATTATAAATACCGATCCAACCTTTAATTGAAGATTGTGAGGTGGCAATCCTGGCAAATTCGCACCGCATGGGGTTGTCGAACACGGATTTTGACATTTTATAGCAACGCATATTTCATTGTTCGCGCAATCGGTATTTGTATTGCATGGTTTACCTAACAGAAATCGCGAGTTTACGCACGCAAAATTAATCATACTTGATAAATATCGTTTATTAACCGATGAAACTTGAGAATAGTAAATCACGAACTTATGCAAAATTTAAAAAATAATTTCATTAAGCCTAAAAAATTAAAAAATAATACTCTTCTAAACGTTAACTTCGATGTAAAACTAACTGCAGTTATTTAAAAATTTCTTAGAGAATTTTAATTATTTACAAAGTATCTCGGAAATTTACGTATATATACTATTTATATATATAACGTGTCATATCTAGTCGTTCTGCCCGTGTAGTTAAGTGTAAGGGGGTTATATTTTTTAATTCTGAAAAAAGAAAATGAAAAAAGAAAAATGTTCATCCAAATCGGACCATTTCGCACGGATATACGATTAATGTGATTAGATGTGATTAGACGCATACAAGTAAGAGTGTCTACGGTATATAATATGTACAGTTGTTTATATACGCAAGTGGGAAGCCTCTACCTTAAATAAAAAAAAAAAATTAAATCTGACGATTTTAAACTTAATTAGAAAAATGAACAATAACGATAATTTTTTAATTTACAAAAATATATATAAAAATAAACAAAAACCTTAACCTAATTTCGTTATCTGTGACGAGAATTTACAACATAATTTATATAGAAAAAATATATTAAAAGAGTCGATCAAATTAATTATATAATATATAACAGCATTAATAACTTAACATGAATAATATACAACTTAGATCGAACTTAAATTCAAAATCTTAATTATACTTAATAATAAGAATTTATTTCATAGTTAACTGTATCGGAGAGGAAAAAGTTATAAAACAAGGCAACGCATACAGCGCACGGGTAATTTCCAAATTGATTTACTCTCTTAATAGTATTTCTTATTACAACGTTAATCTGTTCTGTCTCACCTGTTGGCAATGGTTAATGGAAGCGGCATGTTGTGCAAGCGGAAATGCTACAAAACTACCCGCGATCAAACACTCGGTTTTTTGGAGAATAAACTTTATTTATTCTTCGATTTCCGGCTTTATTTATAGTGATAACAAAACCGAATTAGGTGCTTAAAACTATGTAAAGAGAGCATTCCACTTCATTCTAGTCTCGCGTCGTTGCTATGAAAATGAAAATTTAAAATGCGCATAAAACGCGATGGGATCCCGAAATTATTTTTGCACCGAATATAGATTTCAACGACCGCAAGTGTCATTGCTTAATCCAACATAAAATTGATGTTATATTTATAAATCGAACATTTATCTTTTACGTTAAGCTCGTACGATGGTAAAAGTGATTCGTTTTATTTATTAAGTTTTTTCGATTAGAATGGATAAACCATTGATCAGAAAGGATAGCGCTATCGTGAGAACCCTTCTATATAGACTGAAACAGAGGTAGGTTCACCCATCCTAACGGCATTATTTCGCAATAATAACGTAATCGTGTTAACAAGGTTAATCAAGACGAATTATCAGTGAGAAGATAACACATAATCCCGTTAATATAATAAAAGAATTGTAATAAAGAAGTAAGGCGCACTCGGTGTACCCGATCTGAAGGGATTCAAAATAACAAGGGACACTATGTTCACGTGCAAATCGTCCCGGATATGCGACTCCGAAACCTAAAAACATATTGTCTAGAGCAACTTATAATGCAGGATCATTGACAACGGAAGATAGACTACCATATGGAAATTGAAAAAACCAAGTGGAATATAATCGGATTAAACGAAGTTAGAAACGGGTGTATGAAGAAAAATTAATATAAAAATATAACGGCCGCGTAATATACGAGAAAGTTGTCGATCAAAAAAAAACACGATGTATGATTTTTAATACACGAAGATATTAAGGAGATAAGGCATATGGGAACGATTAGCCTATTTAGCGATCAATATAGACAACTTCGTTAATATAAATTTATACACCAACTACCTCATATAACGTCTATTAAGTTCACGTATGGAAATCTTTAAAAGAAAACACAAACAAAAAACACGATAGTAATGCGCGACTTTAATGCACCATGATTACACAGGATCCTGCATGGAATCCAAAATTATGCAGAAACTAAACAAATTGTACGTAGTGAACCCATTCTTTAGAAAAAAAAAAAAGACTAGAACGAAGATTTGGATTGGACCAAACAGTAGTACCGACTAAAATCTAGCGTGCTATATAGCAAAAGTATCTTGACGTTTTATATTATACAGTTCAGACTGATAGCGAAGCAATGCGAAATTTGGTTATATAAAAAAAAAAAACAATAAACCGGAAAGATACCGACAATTAGGTAGATATAAAAAAATATACAATCAGCTGACAATCTGAAGTAGCGTTCAATTACGTACCTAAATACGGCGACAGCGATGAAACATTAGATGAATTAAAATGAAAATTGCAACTAGAAAATGTGTTCCTATAGCAACGAAATTGAAATGAAAACCTTCGAAGAGTGCAATAAAAAAAAACAAGAAGATGTAAAACTTGTTCTAATAAACAAATTAATAAATCGAAATATAAAAAACCAATCATATCCGTATAGGACGAATTAAAGACCGAATAATACAATAAATTCCGTAATTGTATAATATAAATACAGATCGCAGATTTGCTATACTCCGTCAGTACACAACTGACTTACAGGAAATAGTAGAAAGTGAGACAAAATTAACGACGAAACAAATGAAATGTGGTAATCAGGTAATCAGTAGGATAAGACGGAGTAATACCAGAAATATTGAAATATGACGTTAGATTTGTAGTAAAATAGTTGACACGTATATTCGATTTCCAGAAAATGTTCGACCGGGTATATACATATATATACTCGATGCGACGGGCGCTGAAAGAAATTTTATATTGACGAATTAATATATATATATGTAACTTTTAGCATCAACGCATACGAGAGAACAAACTCAGTTTTAAAGGGTACAAGACAGGGATATATCTCCGAAATTGTTCTCACTAGAATATGATGTGAAATCGTTGAAATAGAATAGAAAGGTGTATATATATATATATATATATATATATATATATATATATATTAACGAACAATATGTAAGCTGAGTTTTGCAGACGACATATATAGGTGAAAAAACTGGATATAACGTTAAAAACTGCCGGATTTCACCGCTGCACGGTTTCTTGTACATAGTAACATTACGCAACATATGCAGGAAAATAGCAACCATTAAAGAGTGGCAGAAGTACCGATCAACGACTACCTGTAGATAGATATACGTTTGAAGCAACCAGGGTATAGTGAAGAGAAAGCCGGTGTGCATTACAACAAACGCCCTTATTGTAAATGAAATTGCAACAAGAAGTGGCGAGAAAAATGGACTCGATCAAATCTGGACAAACATGATACTTTAACCTAACTCGAAGAGAATGGGTACAATTAAATCGCATTCGGACTGAGAATGGGCGATGTATTGCTAACGCGATCGAAAATTAAAAATGACGCCGCTTGTGATTGTGGATATCCTCGGAAAACCATTGAACATATTGTTCGTGGATGCGCAAGTCTAACATTTAACGGCACTCTCAATGATATTCACGAAATATACGTGGACGTGATGTCGCATCGAACCGTTCGAATAGAATCAGAAATATTTATACGCTGTGCCCTATGCGAGAAACGGTATTTATATCATGATTTATGTAGAACATTAAAAAACGTACGAATTACACATGTAAACGCTAATGCGCATCTGTTGCGCGAACAGCCGGCCATTACAAATGGAAAAATAAATTTTATTTTTTACTGACACAAACGCGGGTGCTTTGCACCATCACAATTTCAATCGTTACACCCACAGTTCAACGTTCATCTGTATCAATTCATCCTTCAAGCATACACATACGAGAATTAACGCTCGATGCAATGATTACCCGTGCACATATAAACTCCATAAAGGGACTTCACACTTGGCTGCGCATATCTCGAATTAGTTCTATATACTAAAGAAACAGTCGAAATTCGTTTACAAAATAATAATAAACGATAATTAAAATAAGAAAGTAGTATTAATAAATAACAAACAATAACAATAATTGAGGATAAAATTATTAAACAGTTTTCTAATTTGAATTAATAATAAATCCGCCAATATACAGGACGACTGAGTTGATTAAGGCGCTTATCGTTTTGAGATTACCCTTTTAAATTACTTTGTTTACTTTTATTTAATTTTTCGAATGTTCTTGCATCACGAAACATTAGCTTTTAAAGTAAAATTCACGTTATCTTAAATAGCGTAAGTTTGTTTCATAGTAATTCTCCCGGGTAAATATGTTATGCACAATAACGTAGATATATACTTGAAGTGAAGATAATGAAATGGTTAAATTTCACAATAATGAACTACCACAAATGGTTTTCGTAACAAGTCCGGGAAAAATTATTAAAACAAAAAAAGTAGAAAAAAAACAAAACATAGTCGACTCTGATAAATTATGAAGAAACAATGACGCATGTATAAAGCAACTAGAACTGCAGATTCAAAAAACAAAGTAGGGGATATTAAAACGTTAGGACTTAAATAAACTGATTTCTAATGTTGCAAAAAGGAGTCGCGCTGAGGATAAAAAGGTAATATATCTTAATTTCCACATCGGCAATTCGTGGTTGCAACGCGTCGTAATCTTACGTATAAAATACGTAATAACTTCGGACTAAATAATTGCAGGTTTAGTTAATCGTTCGAAACATATAAAATATCTCGATGTAATTATGGGTAATATCTCGATTTATTAAATTAATGAAAACTAAATATTAGTATATATATTCGAAATATCGGGTGGTAAAGCGTCGTTAATAACATTACTAAATTAATAGTGTACCAAATACTATCATTATTTTTTTTAAACCTGCCTTATGCTGCTTCTAAGGTCAGATGCACGAAAGGATAGTTAGATCAAGGGAAGAATGTAGGATAAAGTAAAAGGAAAGTCATAAGTTTTGGTGAATAGGATTTCGATTAGTGAGGATGCAATTCCAACAGTAAGACGGTGGAGTACAAAGTAAATGATAGGAGAACGTGAGGAATAGTATATGTTACATGGCGAGCATAACGGTGCACTCCGGCCTAGAAAGAAATGCTGTGTGTAAGAAGTGTGTGTCCGTATGCAATATTAATGAAGTAGTAGCGTAATAATATAAGTATAAAGACCTTTAGATACAATATTGCCAACTCGTTACTACTTTTTTAAAAATATTTTTTATTTTATTTTTTTTTCGAGAAATTTTTAAGTTATATCTTACCACTTATATATATGGACAGTTTTTAATTAAAGGGTGAAACAATAACGTAATTTATAAACAATATTCAGACTTTACCGCACAATCCTATATCGGAACTAGCCTAATGAATTCCGTGTGACGTATTGAGACGGTGTAAAAGACCGTATTAAAGATAGAACTGCAGTTAATCGAACTATGTATACTATAGACAATTAAACGAGGAAAAACATATTTGATCGTGAAAAACGTTCACAGCACAATAAGTTCTATTTTTATATCAACGTGATCACCTATATATTTTGTTTCGGAATTTTATTATTACATCTACAAATTTAAATTTGTTATAAATATATTAATTTATTTAAAATAAAATGATAATAATATTTTATATATATATGTATAAGTGTGTGTAACGTGCGCAATAGCGCTTAAATAATGTAAACTAAAAATTTCATAGCACCACTGGTATGATTAAATCGTTTAAGTTGAGAAAAAAATATATTGACACCGATATTATTTAATTAGTAAATTTATGAGTATAATTAAACTATATGATAACGATAATAGAATAAATTATAAGAAGGGATTAATCCTTTTAAAAGTGTAATTTTGTCTAACATAATAAATGGCGGCGTAACGTGTATATGGTTAAACATAAAATGATTTCAGAAGAAATTAAAGACTTTTCATCGGAGAATGGTTGCAGCTAAGTTAATTAAATCATATAGAACGGTTAGCTATATGTCAGCTATTGTGAATGGTGGCATTAAACCGCTATATTTGAAATCAAAAAGCATATTAATATATTTTTAACAAAGACTAACGTAAAGATACGCCGTGAATTTTTAAATACACAGTACAAACTTCCTCATTATTTACACAATATGGACGTCTAAATAATTTAAAACTCTATCGGATGATCGCTATAGTACAAAATATGAAATGCTATTTGAAGAATACATCGGGGTTTACCGAAACAATATTTCCTTGTAGTATAATCGATTAAATAACATATTGTGTTTATACCGAATAATTATTTTAACGTACAGAGTATTACCAGACACGTGTTTATACAAGTATTAAGTAACGCATTGAAATAAATATGCAACCTATCTGATAATACCGAGCGTATATATATACTTTTAGGAACTGATTTTTCAGTGATACTCAATTAGTCGATAAGAAATTTATATAAACTTTAACGCTTTTATTTACAATTATACTGATTAGTTAATAACATATATTATACCTTTATCTTAAAATAAACCAATTAGAGCGCCATTAAATGGATCGGCTCTTTTCAGTTTATTACACATAATTTCCCCTTGTATTCAATTTTACTAATGCACCCACATCGTGCATTCCGAATTGGGACCAAAAAATAATAATAAAAAAAAATCATTTCTGATAGTAATATTATAAACAATTTTAAGACTGGAAAAGATAAAACATTTTAACAGGTTATATATATATATATATATATATATATATATATATATATATATATATATATATATATATATGTATATATAAATTATTTAGTGAGATGTAAATTACTAGCGTTTAAATAACCACAAATAGTAGCAAATAAGAAGTAAAACAGATACATCACTTCCACAAATATTGTTTTCGGTTATCGAATATCGTTGGCATTCGAAAAAAATAAAAATAATCAGTTGGCGAAGAACGAGGAAAAACATTTTATAACACTAGGTGGACGATATGATACAAGGAAAAACAGTGGAAATGAGGGATTTAACGGGAGAATTGAATACGTTATATCGGTGATATATAACAAAATACCGTGAGAAATCGTTGTAGAGAAAGTATTATTGAAGTGGAAAGAGGAGGTGTCGGTTAAGATGTAAACGCGATGGATAAGCCGAATTGTTTAAAACGGTAGATAAAATAGATTCGAAAAGTACGAGACCAATTAGTCTACTAAGAGCCGTATGCAAGTCGTTTACAAAGATGGTACGAAACAAGTTGTGGAGAACGCTGGATCAACAACAAACAGTTGAGCAAGCCGGATAGGAGTACCGTCATAAAAAAAAAACGGAAGAAAATTACAATTCAGACTTAGTTCGATATTATACAGATTGAGGTGTTTATACGATTAATTCGGTATAACTAGATTTAACTTTAAAAATGTATTTATTTATTACAAGTACCGCAATATTTAATTTTGAATGTCTATATTTTCTACACCCTTCCCCACTGGGTATCCACGTCCTGTAGAGTACTTACATATAGCATGCACGCAACGCGATACACACGCTAATTAACAAATAATATATAACTACACACAATACGAACACTAGCATTAATATGTTACCACACGTACATATACGTGAGAGCTACGTGAATATAATTTGAGATTAAAATGTTAATGGAAAAGTGAAAAGTTTTTTAAAACCGGAATATACCCCGGAATGGATAAAGGAAAATATTATAAAAAAAAATCGGAAAACGATGATAATTTAGAAAAATATATATAAAAATAAACAAATCTTAAAAGTTAACCTAATTTTGTTATCTGTGATCGGAATTTAAAACTTAATTTATGTACAAAATATATATATATATATGCATATATAAGATTAAACGAATGTTCACGATCAAATTAATTATAAAAAATAAATATAACAGTGAACATATTAATAAATTAATATTAACATTATGTAACTAAATTAGAATGTCGAGATACGATAGAGGAATAAAATATTAAAATAGCCGAACCAGTAACTGAGACGGTGCTCGAGGAGATACGTCACCCAATTAAGATAACAATATTATTTGTAGTAAATATCAAAATGAACAATTTAAGAGCGCTAGTTTAGTCGTGTATAAAAAGCTGGGAATGACTGAGATGTAGTTTAACAGTTTACAGATCCGTCGACAAGGAGAACCTTGGTGGAAAGTACATTTGTGAAAAAAGAAAAAGCCGTAGGCCACTATGCAACCGGCCGCGAAACTCATAAATAAAGTCAATATAAGCATTGATAAACGAAACAATGAACAATGGACTTGTTTTATTAAAGTTAAAAAGAATTAAAAATACTTTTGGTGGTGTGTACGGATATAGTAGCTTTATGTATTCGTTACTCGAGTATCATATGTATGCACACACTTACAGGTACATATATATATATATATATATGCACACCTGTAATATATGTATTCTATGTTGATATTAATTTTTTTCACTGTGGGTCGAAAAGGGGTTTAAAAAACCATGTAGAGCACGTTTAAAGAATTTGATGAGGTGTGTTATTTATATCGGCCTTGGAACAAAAAAAACATAATAATAATAATAATAGTAAAACAGAAATGGAAATGAAGAATGCGGCACTTAATATCACAGGGTGTTACTAGATAATGAATGAAGGAAAGAATGAAGTGTAAGCGGATTTATACATAGAGTGTAAATGAGAATACACGCGAGAGTGTAGGAGCGTACAGGCGAATATGCGAACGTGTTGTAATATAGTAATAGAAGAAAAAATTCAAGACGGATACCACAGGGTGCGGATGGATAAAGTTTGGAAAGAAATAAAATGTAAATGTTTGCGTATACGAGGGAGTGTAGAATACAGGCGAGATTGTATATGTAAATAATGAGAAATCAGTTTTTAATTAATTAAGGCAAATTATAAGGTAAACGAGTATATTAACATAACGAACTATAAATCAGTAAATGCGTAATAATATTAAACGTTAAATACCTGCCGATAATTTTGATTAACATCTTTTCTATACCCGATGTATGCTTCAACAAGTTAATTATGTATGGCAATGTGTGTCTATGTTATTATAAGTTTGTACATATGTGAAATTTAATATCGTGTTATTTATTTTATTTTATTTTATTTTATTTTTTCTATTTACTTGTTTGGACCATTGCCATCTGCAAAACGACCAAAACGAACATGGTCCATAGAAACGTAAATTTTGTCGTGAATTCCATGACGTACGCGAAGACGTTAACAGATAGAATAATAAATTGGAATAATGGAAACACTATTCAAGAAAATTTTTTTAACGAAACAATTGCTCATTAACGAAAGTATGCCGTTTGTAGCTAAATTTATAGGTTCAAATTGGAAAATATTTTCATTTTTCAAAAATAGAAAAATAAATAATTTTTGTACAGCGCTAAGTGCTTTTACATTATTATCACCCGTAAATAAGATAACCGCTTAAAAATTTCGAAAACAATATTCCCCTATTTACATTTATTATCGTCGCCAATTTCGCAGTAATATTTTATTTCTACGAATCTATATATTCGAAAATATCACCTCCTTTCTTGTCGAATTTTTTTTTTTTAAACATTTTGTATTAAAAGACAAAAATCCTTTCGGCTATTAAGGTCATCATCGTCATCATCGTGGCTTGTTCAGGGCTTCCCGATACAATGAATCTTCATTTGTGCTTTGCCACCATTGTGTCCGATCCATTGTATGGTCTATTACTTCCCCTATTGATTCAGCTCCTGCAACTTTTTTTAACTCTGCCAAGATATCTCGCTGGGGTTACCTTCTTTTATGATAACCCTCAACCATACCGGTAGTAATTACTTTTCCTAGTCCATTTTGTCCTATGATATCCGTTTCTGTACTACAACTTATAGTCTCTGATCCATTTTCATTACTTAGTGTATGGACAAGTTTGTTCATTTCGCAGTCTACGACAATACTGCAATAAACGCGTGAAAGAATACATATGAGAAACAGGCGGATAATTCACAAAGAGATTTGGAGTACATTTAAATTCTTATACGAGAACAATGATTGAAAAACATTATTCCGAAAACACTCTAAATAATTGAAACGCATTAATCGCAAAAATTATACGCAACGTCGAAAACGTTATAAAAACAAAAATTATTAAGAGGAAATATGCGAAAATTATAAAAGAAAAATATAAAAGTTGTATATTGAAATCGGCGACAAATTTAGACGTAGAATTGGTTTCTTAAGAAGTATATCGTTACAAATTTAATTAATTCTTATATTAGGCAGAAGGTTTTAATTTTTCAGGATAATTACTGTAATTGTTTAAGAACAAATTTTATATTACTTATTTATCTCTCGCATTGTTTACTACATTTACCGTCTCGACTATTTTATAAAATCAAACTTGTTTTTTCACTTCGCTTTTAACATTGAACATACAAATTAAGTATTTTACTTAATTTTATTTATTTTTTTCTCTTTTATATTTTTTTATTAATTGTACATATTTTTATTTTATTTTTTATGTTCACTTGATGGTGGTTTAATAGCCGAATAAGTCCGTATAATATTCGATCGGTCGCGTTTATTGTGTTGCTCGTTAATCGTAAATAGTTCTTATTTAACAAGTTACACGTGTCGATTTCTTTCTTTTTTTTTTATCCTCGCGTTCTCATTTTCGTATATAGTACTAGCTTTACTCGTTTCGCCAGCTGATGAATGACTCTACCGACGGGGGTCCGCCCCCGTCCGAAGGTATAGATAACTCGCTCGTCAGTTCCGATAACTTAAATAAAGAATTATATAATAGTAGTAATAATGGTGATGGCCGTATTACTATTAATAATAAGTCCAATTTATCTCATAACTATGTAGTAATAATAGTAATATTAATATTAGCGGTAGTAGTAGTATTGGTAGTGGTGATAACGTTAATAATGATGATCATAGTAATAGTAATGATAATGATGGTAATAGTATGATCATCCCAAATAATAGTAGTAATAATAATTTTAATATTAATAACTCAACTATTAATTCACTATATGTGAAAAACGTTCATTCGGGCCCTTATATAGCTATTATATCGTCTTCTCGAGTTGCAAATAGTAATCTTGGCAATTACCATCCTTTGGCCATATGCAAATTATTAGCAAAATATCCCGGCGTTGAATATTTCCAACGTAACGGTATTAATAAAATTAAAGCAGTCTTTAATAGTCTGGAACATGCTAATATTTTTGTTGAACAGGTCAACAAAGAAAATAATATATCAGCTTTTATTCCAAATTCTCTTTTGTATAGATTTGGGGTGATTAGAGGTATTCCCACTAATATTTCAGACACAGAAATTTTTGAAAATATAGAAAGCTCTGTCCAAGTTGTAAGTATCAGACGTATCCACCGTCGCACGGAAGGTTCGTTAATCCCAACGCAGACGGTTGAAATTAAATTCCTTGGTAACTCTCTACCAGAGTATGTCGCACTATATCGGTTGCGCTTAAAGGTAGATCCAAGTATTCGGCCGCCAAGACAGTGTGCGAATTGCTTGCCGTTCTCACACACTGCACAACAATGCCGATCCAAACCTAGGTGCTCATTTTGCCATGAGAGCCATTTATCCTCCAGTTGCTCAAATACAAATACTTCTGCCCCTTCATGCATTAACTGTATGGGAGCTCATATGGCCACTGACAAATCTTGTCCTATATATAAAGAACGTTTTCAAATCCAACAAATTATGTCTTATGATAACATTTCATTATCGGAAGCAATCCGTAAGAATAAATCAGGACACATTAGTGAGGCTTTCTCCTTTTCAGACATAGCAAAACGCCCATCTTCTTCTAATCAACGGCATGCTCCAATACCTTCCACCCCCAATATTGACACTCGTCAAGTACGTTGTTCTTCCCCTCAGTCATACTTTTTTCGTAAATCTCTTCCAAATCATACAGGTCCTTCATAGCCTGTGACACCCTCCTATCTAAATTATAAACACTTACTTTCATTTCCTTCTGGTAGAACATCGTCATCGCCATCCCTAACAGTTACTACCAAAAATAATGTTACTGGTGGTCCACCCTCTGATGATACAAAGTCACCCCCATTAAAAAAGCTTCTATTTCATCTACTCCTCAATCCTCATCTTCTGCTAATCATAAATCTCAATCTAAAGCAAAAGAATCTAACAAATTTGTTTTTCCAAATTCTTCTAATAATAACACTCGTTCAGATAAATTACTAAATAATATTAAATAACTCACCCACATAATTGACAATGTATTCAACCTTACGTATTTTACAATGGAACTGTCGCAGTATCTCAATAAATAAACCTAACCTTCAATCTTTTCTAGCAACTAATACTTTTGACATTATTTTACTTTCCGAGACATGGCTGAATCCAGATTCTAAATTTTCCTTTAACGGTTATTTCTGTATTCGAGATGATAGATCTGATGGTTATGGAGGAGCGGCTATTTTAATACGTAGTATCATCCCTCATTACCGTCATGATATTCGATCAATTTTAAATGGTAGTCACTGTAATGGTGTCTGCACTTCTATCAAATACGACACTAAGGAATTATTTATACTTTCATTTTACTGCCCACCTTCCTCTTTTTTTAATACAAACTTATTTATGTCATTTATCAGCAACATATCATCCGATGCTTACATTTTTTGCGGTGGGGATTTTAATGCCTTGCATTCTTCTTGGGGTTGTAATAGGCGCAACCTCTCTGCCCAAAATATTATAAACATTATTAATCATTCTAATTTAGTACTATTAAACGATGGAAGTCATACCACAGTTCCTTCGCTAAATAGATCAGCAAACGCTTTGGATCTAACACTTGTCTCCAGTAATTTATCATTGAATAGTACCTGGAGCGTTATTAATAATCCTCTGGGTAGTAACCATTTACCAATTGACACCTCAATTATTTTCCAGCATACTAGGATGGTGAATAATAAAAATTCATTCTTCCCTTCTTGGAATTTCCCTCACAAAAATACTGTGGATTTCACAAATTTCCTAGATTCATTATGCATTCCATTACTAGATAATTCGTGCTTTAATACCACTGTATACGATCAATTTGTCAAACATTTACATACTACTTTAGATTCTTATGCCACTCGGAGGTCGGCTAGAGTGAACAAATTTCGTAAACCTACTTGGTGGGATCCTTCATGCACACCATTGTTACAAAAACAAAGTGTATATTTTAAACATTTCCGTACAAGCAAACTAATTTCGGATTACTTTGCTTGTAAGAATCAGGAAGCCATTACGAGACGGTTCCTTTTATCTAAAAAAAGGGAATCTTGGAAGCAATTTGTAAGTTCGATTAATCGTAACACTTCTGTATCTTATGTTTGGAATAAGGCAAAATCATTTGTTGAACACCTCTCCACGAATAACACATGCAAATCATACAATTTTGACTGGTATGAAGAATTTGTCAATACAGTAGCTCCGAGTTATGTTCCAAACTTGCACAAACTTTCTTGTTCTTATTCACCCAGTCATAATAATACCCAAACTATACTATCTGATGCAATTACTTTACCCGAACTTATGAGTTCACTTTCCTTTAATAAAAAATCCTCTCCTGGTTGTGACGGAATCACATATACTATACTCAACCATCTCCCCTCTTCTGCAACAACAATTTTGTTAAACTGTTTTAATAATTTCTTCCAGACTGCAAACTTTCCAGATGAATGGACCAAGTTCTTTATAATCCCTATTAAAAAATCTCATTCAATATCTTCATAATCACCTTCTTACCGCCCAATTTCTCTTGCCTCGTGTTTACATAAAACCTTTGAAAGGATACTTAAAAATAGATTAGTATGGTGGCTTGAAAACCTTAATCTATTTCCATTAGGAATATTTGGCTTCCGAAACAACCTAAGTTCATTAAACTGTATAGCTCATTTATTATCAGACATTTATAAATCCTTTTTATCAAAAAAATATTTAATCTCGTGTTTCTTAGATATTAATAAGGCCTTTGATTCCATTTCTATTCCCATCTTACATAACAGATTAACAGATTTGGGAATTCCTTTAGGTTTCGCCAATGTTTGCTGCAGGTTGTTTACAAATCGTACACTACTTTTCGTGCATCCTTCCTCTGAACCTATAGTTCGACATGCATATGTTGGACTTCCACAAGGTTCTATACTCAGTCCAGTTTTTTTTATACATTCTTCCGTTATTCCAACTTCAACGAGCATCAAATCTTCATATCTTATCGTACGCTGATGACTTCGTCATATACTGTGATCACCACTGCCATGCTGAGGGTGTCAGTTTACTGAACAATTTTTTAGATTGTTTTTCTATGGCTCTAGCTGATTTGGGACTTTCTCTCGCGCTTAATAAATGCTCCTCTGTAGTTTTTTCTTATAAACAACCAAGCCCCGCTATTACAGGATTATCTCACGCTAGCCATACTATTCCTTTCTGTACTTCGCATCGGTATTTAGGTATAATTTTGGATAGAACGCTTAACTGGAATTTACATATACAATATACTTACGCAAAAGCTTTTAAACGCATAGGTTTTATTAAGTCGCTTAGTCATACTATGTGGGGAGGAGATCCATTAACGTTAATTTTACTTTATAAATCCTTTATTCGTTCGGTGTTTGAGTATGGTAGTTTCTTTTATGGTAATGCTTCGTCAAAATCTTTGGATCCTCAAAATAAATTGCAAAATTCTTGCCTCCGTTACTGTTTGGGAGCATTTCTCACTACGCCAATTGCTGCTTTAGAGGTGGAATCTAATACCCCTCCTCTTCGCATCTGCAGAAACCTCTTAGCGGACCAGTTTATTGTAAAAAGTTTCACAACTACATATCAGTCAGCATATAATAACTTCTTATTTATTTATAACAAATGGAGGTTCTCACCATATAAACTTCCTATTCTCTGTAAATCTTCTAAACAATTCTCCAATTATTGCAACTTAATTATTCCTTTGTCACCCTCTCCTTATTTTTCCGATCCATTCTCTATTAATAATATAAAATTAGAAATAAATTTAGAAACCTTTCATAGGTCTAAATATCCTCCTATTGGTTTTAATACTTCTATTTTTAATAATTTACTGGCAAATCACTGGACGGGCTTCCTTCCGATTTATACAGATGGTTCCAAGGCTAATAATAAAGTTGGTGCAGCATTCGTAATTCCTTCTTTAAACATTATTAAGAAATTTGTTTTATTACGTTTTTCTTCGATTTTTACAGCTGAGGCTATGGCAATATACCAAGCGTTAAGATACGTTTATCAACAACGTCCAGCTTCATCAGTTCTTATTCTTACCGATTCGAAAACCTGTTTAACCGCTCTAAAATCTCTCTCATTTAATCCCCGTGCATCGCCTTATTTATATAAAATCCGAATTTTGGTTTCCTCGCTGTTAGAATCTGGTATTTCTGTTAGGTTCTCCTGGATTACATGCCATTCTGGTATATTTGGCAATACTGTTGCTGATGCGGAAGCCAAGTCCGTTTCGAATAGCGGTGTGCTTATTTCTTATATACCTTTAACAGATCTTTTGTGTCTCATTAAATTTGCTCATAAAGAATATTGGAATAATATTTGGTCCAATCGTTATCTAGCTCCATATTACAGATCGATTCAACCTCTAATACCCATAAAATCATGGTTTACTGATATAAAAGTACCAAATAACATACTTCGATGTTTCATTACTACTTTATGTAGATTACGATTTGGAAAAAATCGTCTTCCATCGTTCCTATACCGATGCAATCTTATAAATTTTCCTTTTTGCCCTCATCCTTCCGATAACAACTAAATAGCAGATGCGTATCATGTATTTTTTGAATGTTCTTACTACAGCTCTCAACAATCTTTATTATATAATCAAATTATATCTCTCAAAGTACCATTACCAATAAATATGTCTTACTTACTTACTATTAATCGCATTCATGTATATTTAGCTATTTATAATTATATTGCATCAACTAACATTAATATTTAACATATCCATTTTAATAATTTTATACCAATCTGGATGAAAAATCCTGTGCCCATTAAAAAAGAAAAAAAAAAACAAAAACACTTTTTCCATCTTTCAATATATATTTAGCGATTTTACCTACTTTTTTTTATTGTTTATGTTTTTAAAAATCTTTTAAAACATGAAAAATATTTAAATATTTATTGTACGTAAAGCGAATGAATCAGCAAAGAAATACGGAACGCAGATTAATACTAAAAATACCAAAATAACGACAATAATAATGAAATCGCAACAAATGGATGTTGTAATCGATTATCTAGACCAGGTGTCATCGTTCAAGTACCTCTGAAGCACCATAACTGAAGAAGATGGACATAGCTCATAAGACATACGGGAACGACTTATCATAGCGAAACAGGCTATGCTCGAAACATGAAAATAATAACCAACAGATTTATGCCCATAGGACTATGAAAACGCATTAAAAAAACATGCGTGTGGCCAATAGCTTTTTACGGATCGGAAAAGTGGACGTGTATAAAACGAGAAGAGAACAGGATAGAATCATGCTGGAGGAGGTTGGACAAAATGAGCTGGACGGATAAACGAACCGAAAAGTTTTGAAACGGGTCAATGAAAGGCAACAAGTATTGATCTAGTTTAAAATACCTAAAGGGTGTTGGATGAGGCATGTGTCATGACATGGAGGACAGCTGCGAGATGCAATTGGAGGATATAACTCAGGAAAACGAAGAAGTTGTAGACCGCGATCAAGGTAGACAGATAACCTGCAGTCCAGTTACTAGGAAATGAAAAAATGGCCAGCAACCGATATGAAATATTTATATGATTATTTGGTTTAGTGCAACTACAATTAATGTTAGAAATGTGTTGTTCGCGTTTGTTCAAGGGAAGCTCATTTGTGTTATTGATTTTAAAATGTGACATTATCGTCGCATTTTTTCATACGTATACACAAATACGGTTGAAATATTCTTTACTGTATATATATTAGTGTACACATGTATTCCTGCCCAAGTGTGGGGGATTACGCAAATATTTTCCAATGTATTAATCGCGTGTATATATGTGTTCATTTGAATGTATACTGTGAGTTACTATGTATACATGTACATGCAGTTGTGTAATTGCATTTTTTTGTATTACTTCAATATTTTAATATAGTTTTTCTCGAATTTTCGGTGATTTAATTCAGTTGTTACTAAATTATTTGCTTATCGGTGTTCGCATTTTAATTGTAATTTCTGTTTACATTGATTGACCATCGTGACGTGTTGCGATCAAAGTACTTCACCATCGTTGATACTCCTCCGAGTGTACCGCGTCGCTGGTATTGGTAGTCCAATACGCCATCAACATATTATTTTGCGTTCAACGAATACCGACCCTTTCATCATGCTGACCTATTGGAAAGAGATAACGTTAATTTTGAAACCGGTTTTATTAAAGCAGTAGTTGCTCTTCTGACGTCGGAAACTCTAGAAATGCCATCCGTGCCAGTATAAAATGTACTATTAGAGGGAGTGATCATTTTAAAGGTGGGAATCGTTCATCTCATAACAGCACCAGTGATCCAATTTGAATGAACTGTTTCGAAACTTCCAGGGTTAAGATACTTCTCAAGATATTCTCGTGTCGAGTCTCGGCATTGAGTTAAATCTTATCGCGTACGTCTGATGATGAAATAAATGGAAGAGACACGCTGGACAAGCCTGTTTAGTAGCAACATTCGCCGCCTCATTATATTTAAATCAACTCCGACAATCTGCTAAACATCTTACATACAAGGCGTGTAATTATTGCGTTTAATTATATCAGTCACGATTTCCACCGTGTGGCGCATAAAATGTTTGATGCTAATAAAATATTTTCTTTTTTTCTATTAAAAGTGCTTAAGAAAAATTTATCTAAACACATTGAAATTCATCTAGTTCACCTAAGAAGCGGTACTATGTAATAAAAAAATATATAAAATTTATAATTTTGCGTTAAAAACTTTTATAATGTACAACTGGGAAACGGATAACGGACAATTTTGTAAAATCAAACTAAGACTGTCGCTACATACAATGTGTTTTTCCATATCACCAACTAAGAAGCGAGCTTTGAGCAATTAACTCGTCCGAAATAGAACTTTCTACCGATAACGCGAGACAAGAAAGTGTTAGACACTCGTCTGTAAACGTTTTTTCACAACGTAACCAAAAAAATTGTAAAATAATACGTAATTCAATATTTTATTATTTAATAATATCGAACGTACACCGTAATTCCCGTTAAATACTTTTTCTATTTAAATCGTTTCCGCTAGTGATGGAGGACATCTGTCGAGGGGCTGGGAGCTGAAAAATTTATTTCGAACAAAACATTAAAAAATTACATAAAATCGACGCGACATTCGTCATATTTTAAAATAACCAAGATACAAACAAATGAAATCCTGCAATATAAAAGCAAAATTAGTAATACACGTATATATTTTAAATTATAACATCTATCGAACGTTCGCGATGGTGTACACGTCGAAATCTATTAAATACGTGCTAATTTATACCATTTGTAATATAGAGATACTATATAAACATTCCGAAATATAAGTAGTAATATCGGCGAGAGTAGGAGAAAATATATGACGAGGAGTAAAGGACAATACTGTCATCAACAGTCAAAGAATAGGATAATAGGATAATATTATTCAAGGAAGACAAGTAGGATATATTAATAGGGAAAGAAATATATATAAAAAAAAAAATGGTGTAATACGAACATTTTGATCTGCATCGACTATCACGTCGACATCGGATTGATGAGATATCAAAATGTAATACGCATTTTAAATGTCGAATGAAGAAGCTGATTACTATTGTCTGCATATACAATAAAACCGAGGTATTTATTTTCCTAACGAACAAACTAACTTTCATTTCTATAAATTCGGTCAATTTGTTTAGAAATATCGCTATGTCCGGAAACATAAATGTAAATTTACATTATACGTTGGAACGTTACGAGACACGCGCCGTAATTTAAGATACCGTTCAGAGCGTAAATGTTACTAAGGAGAGAAAACAACCGGATCAAGATTACAAATTGCACGACCAGGAGTTTCTCTAAACTGCATAAGGAACAGACGGTCCGACAACAAGTAATGCCCGAATCGCAATCTGCTGATAAGTACAATTACTCTCAGGTTAATGTTTTTCTAGAACCACGGAAATCTAGGAAGATGTGTTTGAAAGGATACACTCCACATACGTCTGTTCCCCAGAGTTTCTTATGTTCCAACTGTATAAAATTTATGATATCGAGTGTACAAATTAGAGAGAATCAGAAGACCTAACTTTAGCTAATGAATCTATAATTTCATTGTCCGCGATTCCTCAACGGTACATAATAAGAAAGGCACGAATATACTCATGTTTTTCAACATGATGAATGAAATTAATGAAGTTGACGCGTACCATTTGTTTTCCATAGCCATCAAAATGTTTCGTGAGTCGGTGATAATGAGATAATTACCTGGAAGATTCGTATCAATTAAGAATGATAAAGATAGAAATACCGTAGATCAGATAATGTGTATGCCCTGTTAATATTAAGTGAGATGGAACGAAAACTACTGCTCCAGTTCCCTGAACCGACTTCGATCCATGTGTATAAATAAGAGTGCGCGTACGAAAATTCTCAGTGATAATACTATCGAATGTAGACCGGATTAAAAAACGTAGTTCTCAGGAAAGAAATATGCTCTTTATGAATACGGTAATGTAAATCGGAATGAATTCGCATAGTCCAATCTAGGTATAACTGAAGCCAGCAGGGGCATCTTGCTATTTGAAAATCGCTCAGTTGGAGTAATTGTAAGGCGGGAACGCGATCTATGTTCATTTCACTAATCAAGAATTTTAGTACTAAATAATTCCGTCTAAACTGAAAGGGAGGAATCTTACACCCTGCCATTAATGCTGATATCGGAGTACTTCTATCAGCACCAACACAAAACCTAAAACACTCGTTTTGTACACGGTCAAGCTTATTTAATAATGATTCTGATGCCGATCCGTAACATATACACCATACTCCACAATCTATAAAGAATTAAGAGTACGAACGATACGGTAGTATAGTATATATATCGATATGCTTAACATAAAACGATTTCAGAAGAAATTAGAGACTTTTAAGAGAACTGTTGGAGTTAGGTTAATTAAATCACATAGAACGATTAGCTATTTGTCGCGTATTGAGATTGCTGGCATTAAACTACTGATATTCAAATAAAGAAAAACATGAATATTTTCTTAATAAAGAATAACGTAAAGGTACACTCTGAATTTAATAATACATAATACTAACATCCATATTATTTACACGATGAAAAAATATTAAAAACAATTTAAAACTGTATTGGATGATCACTATAGTGCAAAATATCAAATACTTTGAGAAGAATATATCGGTTTAGCCGAACAATATTTTCCTATTATAGACGATCGATTAAATAACGTACTATTTATACGGAATGATTAACGTATAGTTTATTACCGCACGCGGTATGTTTAAAGAATATCTCTATAAATTCCAAATATTCACCTTAACTGACCAGCGTACACTTTTAGGATGTAACTATAGTTGTACTGATTTTAGTGATACTTGTGCTACTCAATTAGTTAATAAGGAATTTTTAAACTATAATGTTTTCGCAGTAGCTGAAATATAAACTTGTATGAAAGACCACAAAAGCTTTTCAGCTATTACACCGCATTAGTAGCGGACATAAAAAAGAAAATATAAAAATATATATGTATAAAAATTTACACAATTAATAAAAAGTTTAAAAGGAAAAGAAAACAATAATTAAAATAAATATTTAATTTAGATGTACAAACTATGGGATTATTTCGTAAATAAATAAATATATATATATATATCTACATTCCGGAGCCGAACCTTTAACCGGAACGGGGCGCGGCCACAGGTGGCTGATATGGACCGGCCTAGAGATATGTAGGTTAGCTGCGAATAAGACATCAGTCAAATAAGCAGTCGCGGACCAAAAGTAGCTACTGATGGAAAGTCTGAAGTAGGTGATTCCAGTAGTGACAGGGCAAATAGACAAGAGGATGTGGATGGGTAGCTCGAGGAACTGTCTACTAAAAGTCTACAAAATCCTACGACTGTTTCACCATCAGCGTGGTTTGGTCGCTGTCAAAACCTTACATCGCTACCTCCTCAGTAAAAAACCGCTGCCTTGCGGCCAAAGGCTAGGATGCCGCCCCGAAAGACCGGCTTCCTTCCTTCCTTATTCTTGTTTTCCTATCATCTTTTTCTTTTTATTTCCTTGTCTTCCTTACCTCTCTTAATTTTTTCAGCACTCACTGTATTTCTGCTTGCAGAAATGCACCAACTCTGCTAGTCTGACTGTCTTGGTTAATCCATGCCGTTAGAAAAACAGTGGATTTGTATAAAAAATGAGATGACGCCGGCGTGCAAAAACGTCCTCGGCTGTAAAGTAAAGAGATCCAAAGATTAGTTTGCCGACAGTTCAAAAGAATTACAAGATCAAATTGATGAAAAACGGAAATATTCCATAGCAAGGCAAAATGATAGGATGAATGTAGCAAAAAGAAATAGTTATGCTTCGATAAAATCTAAAGTGCAACGTGAAACTAGAAAATTATCAGTGGTGATTAATAAAATGGCAGATATTCAAATGCTAATGCGTGCATTGTTTACAGCTATTAATACTATATATATATATATATATATATATGGTCCTATATCTAGGCGAAAAACTGCTGTACAAAGCTCATCGGGTATATTACTTCGAAGTAGAGACGAAATTAAAAACAAACAACAGATGGAACGAATATTTTCAAACGTTACGAAACAATAAAACCACAGTTATTAACGAGGAGATTTTTCGGTTAATACTTCAGGAAAATATAAACTATCAACTGGATACTCCATCATCTGAAGAAGAAGTTTTACAAGCGATAAAAAACTCGAAGCTTAATAAAGCGGTCCGATTAGACGGTATACCGAATGAAATATATAAATTTGGTGGGAACGAATTAACGTCACAATTTCTTTGAGTTATATAAGCGATTCTGGGAAGAAAATGTTCTACCGAAAGATTTTAAAAATCCTGCCATTGTTTCTATATATAAAAATGAGGGAGATAAAACGAACTGTTTTAGTTATCGAGGTATATATTATCCACTGCTAGTAAAATTTTGAACAGACTACTTCTAAGGCGATTGCAAACATTAATAGATAACTATTTTCCTGAAGAACAATGTAGCTTCCGGCAGCAAGAAAGACATACGGCAGCTAGTGGAAAAAACTAGAGAACAAAGTGAAATATATGGCATTCATTGATGTACAAAAGGCTTTTGATACGGTAAACAGAGGTGCACTTTGGAGATTTCTAAAAATAACTGTAGCTTCTACAACAGTTACACGACGATGTGAAAAGTGTGTTAATTTGCGAAAATGGATTTACAGATCCTTTTAAAATATCGACCGGAGTTAAACTTGCGCGTACGTTGTTTAACCTTTATACGAGTACGGTTTATTATATAGTATATAAGCAAAATATTTGAACGTCCGGAATTAAGATAGAGTACCGTTTCGATGGAGGATTATATAATCTATCGAAATTTAGAAACTAATTGTAATATGCGGTAAAATTATTACACGAAACATACAAAGATTTTGTTCTATCTATTAATTGTAAACAAGACAGATGTTATAGGGAAATACCTGCAACTAACCGAGAATATATTATCGACGGGATATATTAAACAAAGTGAAAGAATTTAAGCGTCCGGTAAGTATTATTAGCAACGACGATAGTCTAGATGAAGAAATTTTGTATAAAATTAGAAATGCAATGACGTCGTATAAAAGGCTTTCTAGACGAATTTTTAATAATAAAAACTTAACAACGGCTACTAAAATGACCGTGTATAAAACTGTAATAATGCCTACCATGTTATACGGTGGAGAAAGCTGGCCAATAAAAATTAATCAACTTAAAAAATTACATATTACTGAGGTGGATTCTTCGGATTGCCTGAAAAGATCGCATATCGAATGAAAAGGTACTACAGATGGCCAATTGTCGAAGTCCTAAGATGGATTGGCCACGTAATACGGATGGACGAAGAACGTATTCCGAAGCGCATGCTTTACGAAGTGTAATGATAAAAGGCAACATGCCCGTCCAAAATTTCGATATAAAGATACGATTACAAGAACAGTTAAGAAAGCAGGAATGAATCCGCGAAAAGATATTATTACATTGGAAGCGATGGCCAAAAATAGGATGGAATGCAGATTGTTCACCAGACGACATCGTGAACCGGTGGCTTGTATACCGAAAATCAAAGAAAAAGAATAAACGAGGTATTGACATCGTCGCCGGCAGGACATAAATTTGCGATTTCACGACGTATTTTAAAATTGGTCCGGTCTCGCATATGAGACGCGAGCATTAAATAATATGACGAGCCTGATAAATGACACTCATACCCGTAATTGAGTGAGCTAGAACAATAATAATATATATATATATATTTCAGTTTATTAAATATAATTTCGTCCTATTCAATTTCACTGTAATACATTTACCCCATAGTGTATTACGAGGTGGGGCCAAAAGCAAAAAACTATTTCTAATTATTTCGTCGCATGTCAATTTGAAATGTCTTAATAATGTGAATTAAAAATTTGAATTCGAAATTTGAATTCGCGTGTAGAACGGTTCGTATTCACGACGTTAAAAACAATTCGCCCTTATTATTTCGTCGTAGCACTGTATTATCGTGTATAGTATAATCTTTTATTTATTTATTTTTAATAACGTCTTTTTTGTTATTTTGAACACAGCGTAGAATTAAAAATATTAGCAACCAAAAAAAAAAATATGTAGTTAAAATTAAGAAAATGTTTAGTATCATAAAACTCGTCGGATATTATTATTATCGAGCGGACGTAAAAAATAAAATATCAAAAAAATATATCGATACATATATCGATGTATATGTATATAAATATATAGCGATTTATTTTAAAAAATGAAATAAAACGAACGACTAATTAAAATGTAAAAATACTTAATTTAGACGATATATTTACGAAATAATCCGATAGGTTTTTTTTTTGTACATCTAAATTAATTATTTATTTTAAATTTTACGTTTTTTTTCTTTTAATTTTTTTATTAATATACGTATATATTCTTATATTATATTTTTTACGTCCGCTAATAACGTGTGGCCTAATAGATGAAAATCGTTTGCGGTCTTTTTGTACGAACTTGCGATTTCAACTTTGTTGTCCGTCTTCGAAACACCACCAATGACTATTGACCATCTCGATAGCGGCTTATTATTTTCTGACTGGCGTTTTACCGGCAAAATATTATTAACGTTAGGAGGAGACATTTACCGCGAAACAACTTATATCTTATATACTACGCTGTCCCGCCAACATTGTACCTTTATAGTATTAAAAGCTGGAATCTGATAACTTTCGTCTCTATACGATAGTCGCTGTATTTCGACGAAGTTATGATCACGTCGTGGATAGTTACTATTACGATGATTTATTTTGAATCCGATTCGTTAGTAAATTATGCGCAAGAAGCGGATTAGTTGGCTTGTGAAAACCGCAATTTACGTAGACTAATTTTAGTTCGACAAAATGTCGAATAATAATAAGAATTACAAAAAAAAACAACACAATTTTTCGTTTCTATATAGGGACTTATACGTGAGCGAGTATCAGCGCGGCGGAAACTATTGCGAACGCTGAAGTAGAGGAGATTAACCGAATTTTATGTATTATTATGCAAATGGTAAAAATTAAAATATAAAAATATATCCTATAAAAAAATATACGCGATTAATGAAATATTTAAAAGTGAATAAAAACAAAAATTACAAATTAAAATAAAATGTAGGAAGAAATAATTAATTTAGATGTACAGATGTATTAGTATCACCGTCGAAAAAAACACCTAATATTACGTAACGCTAAAATTACCTGACGCATTTTATAGTCATAAAAAAAAAAAATGATAATAACCCGCAAAAATTACTCGGTTATCGCATACCTTCGTACGGATTGCCGTGGTAATATTTCATGCAAGTACAGGTCGCATCGCGATTGTCGATCGAACATACGGCGTTGTCTCCGCACACGTCTAAACACGCAGATTGACAGTTACCAGCAAAACATACATCGAATCTCTCGCAATCGTCGTTTGAACGACATTCGGGATTAGAACCTAAAACAGAAAGCCCGGGTTTACATAGTTTCACAAAGTTGATAATACTATATATATATATATATATATAATATATTATATATATATATTTTTTTTAAACGGATGAAACATGAGAATAGCTTTGAATCGCGTGAAATTAGTGCAACGTCAAGGTTCAGCTCTTACCGAATAACATGTGTCCGAAATTCGAACAACCTAATCAGTAACTGGACTAGATCGAAATGAAGCATTACAATGAAAATGTAATACAGCGATTATTATACTTTCTAAAAATAACCGATTTAAAAAAATTATTATAAACTAAACAAATATTAAAGTAGTAAATAATTTTTCTTTTGTAATTTATTGTATCTAATTTCTGTCGACGCAAATGACCTTTGTAGTCGAGCGTACTGAAATAAAAATATAATAAAATAAAAAAAAATAACAAAAAAAGTTTAGGGCAAAAAAATATACGAAAGTATATTTAAATTTTATAAAATGTGCAAAATTTAAAAATGATATATTTGAAATTTAATGATTTACAAAATAAATTTATTTACGTAATATTTATTCATAACGCCATCCAATGGTTCTACCCGACAGGTTAAATGAATGTATTTTTCAATTCTAAGCAAAATAAAATTCTGATCAGATGCGTATCTAATATACTTTTTAGCGCGGAATATGTACAGTTGTCTACGTCTAAACTAAAGCGGTAAGTGCGTGTACTTTAAAAAAAAAAACAATTAAATTTAATTATCTTGAACTTAATCATAAAAGTGAGCATTGTTGAAAATTTAACATTTAATTTACCAAAAAAAAAAAAAATATATATATATATATAGAAAATTAAACAAACCTTAAGACGATCAACTTAATTATACACGATAACGAATTAATATTAAAAATATCTCAGTAACATTGAATATATAATTATACTTAACAATAACTGTTTCATAGTTAATCGCATTGGAGAGAAAAAAGTTATAAAACGCGACAAAACGTACCGAGATGTGTACGGTAATTACATTTCTAAATTTATTTTAAAGTAGAAATTACTCTCTTAACAATGTTATATATTTCATTATTAAATACTTTAACCAGCTTACCAGCAGCACATTGGTCTTAAAAAATGGCTATACAGGACTAGAATAATGAGGGCCGACATGTACTCTCCATTTGGACCTTTGACAAAAACGTTCTTTTTCTATTTTTCGAATAGAATACGTCAGGATCGAAAACACCGATTTCAAAATTAACACTATCATTAGGGCGGCCGATACACGTACGTTTAACAGTTATTGTTCTTTTCTCAGTCATCGCAGATGTGTTCGTTTCTGTTTCATTTTGTGATTTGCATTATTAATTCATTCATTTTTTGTTGTTTTATTATAATTAAATCTGCAGATGAAAGGGAAGATGATTACTTCGATGACCCACACCCGATGATGTTGATTTTGAAGTAGAAAACATCGTAGAAGATGATCATCGCAGTAAGAAGTGTCAATAGAAATGAGTAAAAAAAGGGGGACGATAATGAATACTGTTTCTATATAGCAAAAGATGACGATAGTTTACAGATGAATAAGTATCCAAGCGATCAAGGACCAAAACCAATATTCTAAAAGCGGGGTATGAATGTTTTCTAAATAGTGACTCGTGATCTGATTTATCTTATTGTGAAATATATTAATATTTATATTGCTGGGGGGGGGGAAGAACAAAGTCGAGAAATTGATTTCAAACCAACGTCAAAGTCAGACATATTATTAAATTAACTGCAATTCGAGAGTTCTTTACTAAATTTGTACAAAAGTGACAGAATATATACACACTCCTGCTAGTTTTTTAACATTAAATGTTAGTATCATTTCGCGACCTTTGCATTTTATACAATACGTGAAAAAAAAAACAACAGCAAAATATGGCAAAAAAATGTATGCTTTATGTGAGCAAAATTCTACTACACCCGCAATTTAGAGATATATTGTAGCGCTCGGAAATCGGGTCCTTTTATTACATCGAGAACACGACTACAGTTGGCCTGATAAAATTCTACTTCCATAAATTAAATCGTACAGGCTACAGTAATATCCACTTTGTCTTTTATCGCGGTTATCATTTCCTAGTCTTAAATCCTAATCTCGCATCTCAGTGGAGCCGCCACATTAAAATACGTTATCTTTTCTTCACTTTGTCTCATTTCTCCTATTCCTTACTTTTCCCTGTATATCTTCCCTTATATTTCTACCGCGAGCATCATCGCTTATGATAATATTTCGGTGCAATGTTTTTAAAAAAAAAAAAGATTAATAATCGAAATGTGAAGTAACATTAATGGAGAGCTAGAATCGAAAAAGGAATACGTTCTCAAAAAGAATAAAAATGACGATGAAAACGTCAAACAAGAGACGACGGAGATAGAATGGTGGTAGGAAACATTTAAATATTGAAACTGAAACTGAAATGTATTGTAAACAAACGAAATCGTTGATACTTTTCCGTTTTGTGTCGATAGAAAATCAATTAAGGAATAGCGTTTGCAAAACGATAAGACACGTAGTTGCAATTAGAATGACGCGCCCACTTCCACTAATTAAGGCAACAACCTGGCCTATTGTTGAAATGAATATTTTAAAATCGCACGCTATAAACATAAAAACAAGAGCGCAAAAGTAATATTTATTTATGTAAATTTAATAGAGGTTTATTTTTAAACATTCTATTACCGTCTAAAATGCGTCGTCAACCGGTTACGTTATTATAAAAATTAATAATGTATTAAAAAAAAAATTAAAAAAACAATCAAACGACGTAATATATACAAAATTTAATATCGAATACCTATGGTCTAAATATAAATACAAGGAAAACTAAGTGGATGCTGATTAGTAAACAACAAATTAATAGCGCTGTAATAACCGTTAATAATGAAATTATTGAAAAAGTGAATAGATTTAAATATCTGGGTGTTGCTATGTCACTAGTAGTCTCGATGATGCAATTACGCACGAGTAGCCTTCAATAATATGAAACAATTATTATGTGATAGATCGCTTAGTCTGAAGATAAGACAAGATATAGTTCGATGTTACATCCAGCCAATTTTGTTATACGGTATCGAGGGTACGCCTCTAAATAAAAAACATTTTAACCGATACGAAGCGGATACATAGAAGGATGCTGAGGATACCTTGGACAGCAAAAATATCCAATAAAGATGTCTTAAAGAAGGCGAATACAGATCGACAATTACAGAATATTATTATAAAGAGAAATGTGTCATACTTTGGCCATATCATTAGAGGTGCAAAGTATGAAATTTTACAGATTATTATACAAGGACAGATAGAAGGAATAAGAAGTCCGGGAAGAAGGAGGACAGATTGGCTGAAAAATATCAAAAACTGGACCGGCGCATTACAACAATTAATAGCAGATGCGAGACAACGTAAGGTCTAGTTGGCACATTCGTCTACGCTCTGTTGAGTGTGGCACATAGAAGAAGAAATATCGAATATGTATCGTGTGGAAAAATAAATAATTACCTTTATCGCTACTAATAGAATTAACACAACGTTCGAATTTATAATCGGATAAATTAATATTGTCCTTATAATTCAGAAAAAATGAACAGCTCATTACGACACACAAGGTAAATATATACACATATATATATATATATATACACACACACACATATATATATATATATATATATATATATATATATGAACATAAATGTAATAAAAGAAGTTCATTTAATAATCAAAAAATATATTTAATATAAGCGATTATTTAATTTTTTAAAAATAAATAAATTACTATTTAAAAAGAGTTAATTTAATATTCCGAAAGTACACACCACGTTGATAGGTTACATACAAGGTCATTTCTCTTAGGCGCGCGTTAAGGGTTAAAAGTGAGGTCGTAGTCGTGCATGAAACGGTGGAATAGACTGAGAAACCTTCGTGAAAATTTGCGAAAAAATTGAAGACCGATGTGAATTATGCGCTATTTTTACGATATATTTGTATCGTTTTAATAAAAATATACATTTTTTATAAAAAAAAAAATTATAGTAATAAAATAAAAATGGAATAGAAAAATGCTCGCAGCGTGTTAGAAATAAAGTGTAAGTGTGCTTATACACGCGAATGTGTAACGAGGATGCAAATACATTTCCGAGTTGTACAACTGAAATAGAGAGGGGAAAACGCAAAATACTTATATCGGAGGATGCTACTAAGGGAAAATGAAATAAATTTTGAAATATTTTTTCTATACACGAGAGTGTAAGTGAAGAATACACTCGAATTGAGTAGCGAGTTGCGAATACGGTAATGAAGTAAGTTTTTAATATAACGAACAAATAGTAGTGAAAAAATAACGGTGTCGACAGGATTATATATCAAAAACGGATTTCTTAAAAGTTTTCATAATTTATTCCTGAAAGTAATTAACGTATTAAATACATTTTATTATCCTAAAGGGTGGAAATTAAGCAAAACTATTATAATACCTGAAATAATTTATTTATTTCCTATAGAGCTATATATTATCGATCTTTAGTAAAATCTGTGAAAACTGCGTTGTTAATAAATTTTAAAAATTTGTAGAAAATAAATTCGTGTCGATCTATATAATTACCGGATAGATCGACATTATGCAAACATTGAAAACGTGCAAAAATAATAATTACCGTACACGCTTACTTACACTCGATATAGCAAAAGGCTTTTGACGTAGTTTAGGTTTAAATAGCTTACTCGCTTTATTAAAGGACCTAGGATTACAGGAACGGAATAAATAAATATGTTGAAAAATGTTATCATCTCGTAAATTGGAAATTAGTCAAAATACTAGACGCCACTGTAGAGGGTGTTGTGTCCGTTTCAAGACTTGGCGGAACATAGTTTTCGCACGAATGCATAATATATCCAAAAACAACGTAAATCGTTGCAATAGTAATTGTTGACAATTGTGAAAATGCCTAGGAAAATAAAAGTATAAAATTTTATACGCGAAATGTTTTAAACGGTATAATCTAATTATAAACGAGTTCGAGTCGAATTACACGTTCTAACAAAAAAAAAAAAAAAATTAAAGGATACAGGATTAAATTTAGCGCGACACGGATTAAATATTAGCATTATTATTAGCCGAATTGTACACACTTATGCGTAAAACAACCTAAAATTTCATTCGTATATTTCATACGTTACTAATAAAATAATTACATTTTTAATTATATTTAATAAATTTTTTAATAATAATAATAATCGTTTAAATTATAAAAAGGGAATTATATAAAAGTCTAGCGTTATGCAAACGTTGTTTATGGCTGTTTCGTATATATATATATATATATATATATATATATATATATATATATATAATAAATTAGAACGTATTAAAAAGTTTTCAAACAACCGCAGTAATCATTTAAGTCCTACGGAACTATAGCAGCTACGGGGTGAAATCATTAAGTTTAAATATAGAGAAGCGTATCGACATAATTCTCGTAAAAAATAATATAAATTTACATCGTGAATTCAGCAATGTAAAGTATCCGAGACAGACTTATTTCATTCGTAAAACTTTTAACATTTAAAAACAGTTTGTACATTAGATAAGCATTATACAAATAAATTTCGATCACCGTGCAATGAGTACGAATAGCTGAAAAATATTTTCAAAACCATCGAAATTCGCTAATACATCGTTTACGCCTAATTTTTTTTTAACGTACAATTTATTACGGGCCACGTTTAAAAATTATTTCTACAAGTATAACATCGCTCGCTACTACAAATGTGGTAAACTGATACCATTCAAGTGCACTCTTTCCGATTGCAATCGAATAAAAATTTTCAAATCAATTAGCGCCGTTTAAAATGTTGAATACTTTCAACGTTGCAGAAATAAATCGCAGTAGAATAAATGTGCGCCACTAGCCTAAGTACACGTGTACAACTCAATATAATATTACGATATTGTAAATCAGTTTTTTTTTTTTTTTTTTTTAGAGTTACATAAACTTAACGCTTTGATACTCGTTATTCGAACGTAGGTCCACTAGCACGCTACATTTAAAAGGAATATTTTGTTTTTTTTTTTAATAAAAACTTGTTTTTTATTATCGGTGTAATATTTTTCTATTGATATTTATATGATATTCTAACAAACTGGTATAAATTTATTAATTAAAATGGAAGCAACGAAATAAATGACTTACAGAAAGATGTAATATAAAATTTACGAGGAGATAGGAAATAAATTTAGAAATAATTTAATAACGATTAACATTATTACAAAAAAAAAATATATATATATATATAATAATCCGGCATGATGTTAACTGTTACACGAGTTGGTCAGCATGTACATCATTCAAACGTTTCTGACATAATTATTTCCCTGTACACAAAAACTTACGAAATTTAACTTTTACTGTGTATTTTGTAATCTTTCTCTTCTTTTTATCAGTATGATTCCATTTTAGTTATTCTTCCTTACCTACTACTTGTAAATCCATCGGAAGATTATTAATTTTTAAACTCCTTTTTAATTGCGTCACTAAATCCAGAGCTAACTTTTTAAAGTGAATTCGACGCCATCGCCTAGATATATATCACTCTTGAATTAATTCTTGCTACATTTAAAATATGATAAATAATTACCATCGGAAAGATTTTTGTCGATCGTGCATTATCATATGTAGGACAAAGTTGGCCTGTTACATCTACATCGCATTTACCGTTATTATAAAAAATTTGTCCGTTTTTTCCGTTTTTTTTTTCCAATTTGAAACAGCCGAATTAGGTGTTAACTTGAATGTAATATTATTCCTTCCTTCAGTTGCATCGATGTCTCATATGTTGTATGTCCGAACATATACTATTGTTTACGATTTAAAAAAAAAAAAAGAATTGAAATGGGAGATATTTTTTTATCTATAAGTTTAGACTAGTAAACCGATTATTGGCGCAGTAATATTTTCGTAAATAGATTTTAGCTAACCGAAGTACGATACTATCCGTAGAATTGTTTTGTTTATAAAGACATTCTATCTACTGCCCACGATATAGCTCCATATTATAAGTATAAAGACATCGCATAGGTAAAAAATTTTTTATTCTTTATTTACTTGGTTCCGACAGAATATATTGACTAAATGCACGACGCCCTTGAAATGCCTAGAGCATTTCATCGACGAGTCACAATCTGTCCTAAACAATTTTCATTAATCAAACAGTTCCCCGACTGCGGCCGTTTTATGTAATTTATAACTTTCAACTCGGTTATTGATATTGTCGAAGCGAATAACGAGCAGCCTAAATCGTCTCGTAGATATTGTTATCCGGAAAATATCAATACTACGACCATCTGTTGATCAGAAATCGCTCAAAACGCGACTGCCATGAAAAACATCTGCCACATTTAGAAGTCCTATTCACAATTTCGATCTGTTTCTTCGCAATTTCTTTTATGCCATTTATGTAAATATTCGTATTTGTTAACAAATAAAATCAATATTCTTTCACGAAAAAGTAGCACCCCCAACAGTCAACTTCATTTTCCTTATTTTTTGCATTGTGACCAGCAACACCCGGGGCAGCTTCAATTATGAGGAATAATACTCCAACACGCTTTTCCCAGTTTAGTACATCACGCCCTACAAGAGTAGATTTGAATAAAATCATTTCAACATCATTTTCTAATGTGAAACGTGCGTAATAAATAACAAACTTCCGCGTGATAACAAAGCAGGTAAATAAACATTGACACTTTATGAAAAAAGAATCATTGCGCATTAATTATAATGGATAAATTTAGTACCGAGAAAATTACAAAATACAAATTCCGAATCATTCGGAAGCGATCAAGAATTATTTGGAAGTGATTATCAGCTACGTCAACAGTGTGAATGATACATCTGATAATGAAGATCACGCCGTAGCATCATCGTCGAATTCAAAAGAACGTTCTTCTGAAATTATTATTTACGAAGGTGACAATGAACGTGCAATTTTGGGAATCTGCGAAATATGGAAATAAGTGGAAAGTTAAACACATCGAATGTGCTAAGTAGGTGTTTTACACATCCTATATTACAAACTAATCCTTCACTTCATATTCCTTATGTAACATAAGTACATTGTACTTCATAGATTAAATCTTATAGGTTACAAGTACATTGTACTTCATAGATTAAGTCTGATAGGTTACAAGCACATTATACTTCATAGATTAAACGTTATAGGCTACAGTAATATCCACTTTGTCTTTTAGCGCGGTTGTCATTTCCCAGTATTAAATCCTAATCTTGCATCTCACTCGTGCTGCCACATTAAAATACTTTATCTTTTCTTCACTTGGTCCCCTTTCCTATTCCTCACTTTTCCCATTATCTTACTTTATATTTCTATCGCGAGCATATTATGATAATATTTCGTTTTAAAAAAAAAAAACATTCATGAATGTTCTGTATTTAGTTAATTTTCTAATAACAAATGAATTTTTGAGTACCGTTGTAACGTGTACAAACAAAAAAGTATATATATATATATATATATATATATATATATATATATATATATCATCATCATATTCAGCTGATCAACCAGTATTTCATGGTGTAGCCTCTTCATGAATTAACCACATATTTTGCTCCATTTCTTCCGGTCTTGAGTAGCTCTGGTCCAGGTAACTCCTAATTTTTGTCTAAATTCGTAATCCCATCTCATATGCGGTCGTCGTCGGGGTCTTTTTTTCCCTCGTGGGTACCACTGCGAGATTCTTGCTGTCCATCTTCGATCTGTTCTTCTCATTATATGACCGGCCCATTGCCATTTCATTTTGTTTATTCTTTCTATTATATCTGTTACTTTTGTTCTATCGCGAACCCATTCAATTGTTTTCCGGTCTTTCTTAGTGATTGATAGCATACATCTCTCCATTGATCTCTGGGCTACTTGTAACCTATATTTATAATTCCTGGTTAGCGTCCATGTTTCACAACCGTATGTCATCACTGGGAGGATGCATTGATCAAACGCTTTCTTTTTTAAGAGCAGTGGCATTTTTGATTTAAAAATAATCGAATTTTGTCCAAACGCTGTCCATCCCAGTCTGATTCTTCTACTTATTTCTTGATACAACGATCCTGAGATATTAACCAGTTGGCCCAGATATATGCATTCTTGGACTGTTTTCAGATATTTGCCTTCAAGTTTGATGTCCTTATTTGGTGTAAATTCGTTTAGCATTATTTTAGTTTTCTGTTGATTAATGCTTAAGCCCATCGTTTTGCCAATTTCATTTAGTTCTTCTATCTGTCTCTGTAACTCATCAGTACTTTTTGCTATCAAAACTATGTCATCGGCAAACCTTAAATGATTTAAATATTCCCCGTCGATGTTAATACCAAGGTTTTGCCAATTCAACTGTTGAAAGACTCTTTGTAGAGCAGATATGAATAACATCGGCGAGAGACTATCGCCTTGTCTCACTCCTCTTTTTACTTCAAATTCTGGTGTTATTTCATGTAATCTTACTGCTGATTTTGCATTTGCATAGATGTTCCTCAATAGTTCTAAGTACGTTTCATCTACTCCTTGTTCTTTTAATGCTTTAATTATCTCGCTTGTGTATACGGAATCAAAAGCTTTTTCATAGTCTATGAAAGCTAGCGCCAGTGGTTGTTCATATTCTTTATTTCTACTGATTATTTCTCTAATAACATGTATGTGATCGATTGTGCTAAATCCACTTCTGAACCCTGCCTGTTCTCTTGGTTGTGCTTCATCTAATGCTTGTTTTATTCTATTATTTATTATTTTTGTAAATATTTTGTACACTACATTTAGTAGGCTAATCGGTCTATAATTTTTTATGTCGTTCTTATCCCCTTTTTTGTAGATTAGTATAATGGTGGCATTGTTCCAAGCCTCTGGAATGTTACGTTTCCTTAGGCATGTGTTGTATACGTCCGTAAGATGTTGTAATGTTTCTGTTCCAGCTAATTTTATCATTTCGATTATTACTGCATCATTTCCGGGCGCCTTTCCATTTTTCATTCCCTGTAGCGCATATATTACCTCCTCCATTAAAATTGCTGGAGGTGAGTTTCCTGAGGGTGGATATTCTGGAAGATCAACCGTAGAATTGTATAAGCTTTTATAATATTCAACTACGTATTGTATTACTAGTCTTCTATCTGAGATTATCCCGTTTCCTTCTTTTAATACTGTTATTTGTTTCTTTCCAATCGCTAGTTTTCTTTTTACTTCTTTATAGCTACTCTGATTTTCGATTGCTGCTTCAACAATTCTTTCATTGTAATATTGGATGTCACTTTTAATACGTTTCCTGATTGTTTTACACAATTCGCAGTATTCTATGTTATTTTTATTCACGTTGTTTTTCATTTCCCTTCTCTTCTTCAGTAGATCTAGCGTTTCGTTCGTCAATTTTCGAATATCCTTGCGTTTCTTTGTTCCTCCTACTTCTTGAGCTGTTCTTTATTAACTCCATAATATTATTCTCGTTCACATCAGTGTTTTCAAGTTTATTCCTCAGTGTTTCCTGGTATTTTATTTTATTCGCTGTTAGATTTTGTATGTCCAGTGGTAAGTTTACCTTTTTTTTTACGAGCTTGTTTCTTTCCATTTTAATATTTATATGTATTTTGCCCCTTAGCAATCTGTGATCGCTACCTATGTTAAAATTATTAACCACATTGACATCTTTCACCGTGTCTTTTTTATCCGTTAGTAGAAAGTCGATTTCATTTCTGACTATGCCATTTGGTGATTCCCATGTCCATTTTCTCGCCTCCCTTTTTTTAAAGAACGAGTTCATTATAAACATTTTCGAAAACTGTGCGAACTGTATTAATCTTTCACCTCGTTCGTTTCTGCTACCAATTCCATACTCTCCCATTGCTACTTCTTTTGGGTACTTCTTCCCTACTTTAGCATTGAAATCACCTATTATATATGTAAATTGGATCTTTTTTCGATTTAATTCTCTATTTATATCAAGGTAGAAGTTTTCAACTTCCTCTTCTGAGTGGCTGGAAGTTGGGGCATATACCTGTATAATTCGTAAATTATATCTATTTGATAGTGATAGCGTAAGGCTGGTTACTCTGTCCGATATACTGTACGTTTCTATTATTTTATCTTCTAATCTTTTATTTATTAAAAATCCAACTCCACCTGTTCTACCTGATGTAGTTCCTTTATAGTAGAATAGGTTGCCCGACTGAAGTTTTACTAGTTCTTCACCTTTCCTTCTGATTTCACACAGTCCTATTATATCCCATTTGATGTTTTCTGTTTCCTTTTCCAGTTCTATTAAACGCGTCTGGTTTGATAAAGTGCGACAATTCAATGTTCCTAAATGTAGCTTTACTAAACTTGATTTTTGGTAGTAGTTTATACTCCGGGGATTCTTAGCACCCTCTGCCTTCTTGGTTTCATTCCGGATACTACCTTCTTCCGGACCAATCAAGCCTCCGGAGAATAAGGGCCGTATAATCTGGTTGTTTTTCATGAAGGTATTAAGACATAGAACTTGTCACGCTGTCTTACTGCGGATTGACAAGTATATATTTCAGCCGCTCCTAACATGGAGATCAGACGATGACCAGGGAGCCGCCCATTATGGGAACAGACGCTTCTGGATTTGGTTTTGCTACTGAGGAGGTAGCATTGGTAAGGTTTTGACAGCGACCAAAACTCGCTGAGGGTGAGACAGTCTTAGGATTATGCAGACTTTTGAAAGGCAGTCCCTCAAGCTGCCCATCTGCATCCTCGTGTCTCATTGCCCTGTCACTACTGGAATCGTCTGCCTGAGACTTTCAACCAGTAGCCGCTCTTGGTTCGCGACTGCTTATTGGTTATTCGCAGCTAACCAGTATATCTACTGGCCATTCCACTATCCACCACCTTATATATATATATTTACAGTTTACCGTTTCGTCGGCCATCGTGTGCAAGACGATCGAAACGTATACGGTGAAGATAAATGTTAATTTCGACGCGAATGCCATGGAGTATGCAACGTTTGACGTTATCAACTCGGAAAAGAAATAAGTTTGCCGAAAAATTGTTTGAAATAATTCTTTTAAAGGAAACTAACTGCGTAAAATTATCGTCTCTAACGAAATTGACCTACAGATAATAGCGTCAAAATTTAAACGTATTCTTATTTTAAAAAATTTATATATATATATATATATATATTATTCTAATTTAAAAATATATATATATTTAAAAATGATATTCTAGAAAAGTTGTCATATATATATATATATATATTGATATAAGAAAAACTACACGCGATGGTAATAAATTCTATCCGACACTGAGTTCTTTTAAATTATTATCGCATCGTTTAAAAATTTTTAAAAGAATATTTCGTTATCACCGCCCGGTATTTTTGTTTTAAATTTATTTTACGTTGTATCAACCATTCTATGACACTGCCAGAAGATATGAATAGAATAAATAGGAAAAAGTCTACAATGCTCGCAAATTTAGATAATACTATTAAATACTCCATTATGATTTGAGAGTGTTGGGACATTTCTGTTTTGAATATGAAGTCATCGCTGTAGATAAGTTCATTAAATAAAACACGATCTCTATTATTTTGAATATGTTTTTCAAAACATGTTAGTCGTTTGGGAGATATAACACGAAATTAAAAGGTATTTTTGAAAAGTTACCCGCAATGATATTATTTTCACAATGAAGTAAATTACTAGATTATTTTTAAGTATAAGCATTATTCTAACCTTGAAATAAGATGTATAATTTTTCTTGGTAAACATTTTTTCTTCATAACAGTAAGGTTCAGCAATTATTCATAGGTTGCAATTTTTACTGTAAAATTCACGGAGGAATATGAGTTGGCAAGCATGATTATTATCGACATTTAGATAGGTTAGCTTAGTTGCCAAAGTCTGTATTAGATTTGATATTTTTGGGGGCTCGGGATGACCCTCCACGCATGCTGCGGAATCAAGAGATATAAAATGAATAAATTCGAGAAATTTAAGCAGCTAACGCCCCCTGGAAACGTCACCAATTTTGGTGGCGGCCGATCATCCCATACCCGGTCAAAAATGAATCGGCCCCCTTTTCAGCGTAAATATAGAAGATCTAACAACTACCGAGGAATATATATTGGCTAATTTAATTACACGTGAAAACATTGACATACTTCTACTTCGAGAAACACATTACGCAGAGACAAACCGGAAGCCCAAAGTATATGGCATGAAACTGGCAATTGACAGACCGCATGAAAAAATATGGTAGCGCAATTCTAGTAAAACATACAATGCTTCTTCTCCTTCAATGAAGAATTTTATTAAATATAAAAAACAACAGGCTGAAACGAAAAAATATTTAAAAGTACAAAAAAGAAATGCGTTTCGCAATTTTTGTTATGGTGTTAATACGAGTCTAAACATGAGGGAGATATGGCAAAGAGTCAAATGGTTTAAATATCCATTTTGTTCTTGAATAAATCCAACGAGTACAGAATGAATTAACGATTTTATAAAACAGTTTGAAAATCCAGTTGATCCTCATATTCCGGAAGGCCACTTTGTTAATCGTATTAACCCCGTACGAGAGCTAAACATGTCATCTCAAAAGGGGAATTATTTCGTAGTTTAGATCATAAGAAAGACTCTATTGTCGGAGTGGATAAAATTTCCTACAAAATGCTACAACATTTACCGGAGGAAGCTAAAATTTGTCTACTGGTCTTTAATTCACTAAATTTGAAATACAATTTCCTATTTGGAAAGAACATATTGTTTGTCCAGTGCTGAAACAGGTCGGTCTCCGGATAATTATAGGTGTTACAGACCGATTTCCCTGTTGTCGTGTATAGATAAAACTTTATAAAATATATTAAAATTTAGGTTAGAATGGTGGGCTAATAAATTTAAGAAACTTTCACTTTCTCAGTATGGTTTTATAAAGGGTTTTAGTAGATGCATTAAGTTCATTCTCTTTACATGTACAGATCAACCTAACCAGAAATCTATATTTTCTTGCTATCTGTATTGATATCAAGTCTTCGTACGTTTCAACATTATATAATAAACTAGTAGGATTTGGTATTAATAAAAATATATGTTCCTGGATATTTGAGTACTTCAATGGGAGAAAGTTAACAGTCAGATATAAAGCTAAAAAGTACAGCTCTGTCTATTCGGGTAAAGGATTAGCACATGGGAGTATTTTGAGTCCTTTTTTATACCTCCTATACACAAATGAAATAGAAAAAGTTCAAAATAAGTCTGTTAGAATGTTTCAGTTTGTCGATGACTTAGCTAACTCTGGTTAAAAAAGCTCAGAAGACGCTTCTTGACCTACAGGAGATTCTACAAGATCTAGATCTGTCTATAAATATAGACAAATCTAATGGAATAATGTTTACCAGGAAATTAAATCGTGTCTCCCCTTTACTTCTTCTAGGAAAAAAAACATAAAAATTTGATACAATTAAATATTTAGGAATGGTATTTGATAGCAAATTGTTATGGAATGCAGAGTTGGAGTTTATGTTGCAGAAATTTGATAGGGGTCTAAATCTGCTCCGACCAATCACAGGTATTAAATGGGGAGCACATTCATTAATAAGTCTGCGGATTTACCAATCCCTCATGCGGACTATATAGCGCCTTTCATAAATCTCCACACAGAACACAGGTGAAAAAATTACATTGGGAGCGACATCCTCACGCCCTTGCAGACTTTGAACGCGGAGATGGCTGAACCTCCATTAAAACTTAGACAGGAGTATATAGCGAACAAGTTTTATCTCAAAGTGAAAGAGAGAAAAACCCATGTGATTAAACAAATTCGATGTTTATTGAGACTGCGGCATAATAGATACTGGTCAAATAAAAGTCTTCCACCTCTTCATTCCAGCCATAATAAACTGGAAAAAATTGAAATTTTCCAAAATATTTCTCATCCCTTCTACCGATTCTATTTTCAGGATTTATTTTTTTCGTTAGACATTGACTTAATTTCCTTTGATAATAATATAAAACTCTTCCTTCTAGCGTTAACAATGCTGCATTTGGGCAAGCAATTTATGAGAAATTTAGCCACTATGAAATCATATTTACAGATGGGTCGGTAGATAAAATACGTGGAAATGGTACTTCGGCTTTATACTACCCGAAAAAAGGCATATCGAGGATATAAAGATTATCCTTTGCAGGTTCCTCATCTGTTGTAGAATTGTTTGCCATTTACAAAGCTTTGCACCTAGTTAAAGATTTGAGGAAAAAGAATATTCTAATCATCTCTGATTCTCTGAGTGTCCTGTTACAATTGTCTAAGTTCCCAGATCTTCATATATCAAAGTTGGAATTTGATGTGAGACATCGTGTTATTCAGTTTTATAATCGTGGGTCTAGGGCGAAGTTTAAGTGGGTCCCTTCTTATTGTGGTATTACTGGAAACGAGGTAGTCGATGAATTAACGCGTTATAATTTATCAAGTATCCCTTGCGAGAACATTAAGAGGAATTGGACCGAAATGTTACCAAACAATTTTTACTAGTAGATTTTTAACAGTATTACTCCGCCGAAAGTCAGAATAAAGGGAAAAAGTACTTCGCTTTGGTTCATACGGTTTCCAGCAAGCCATGGTTTCAATTATACCAGAACGTTTCGAGGGATTATACATCAACTTTATTTAGACTACGTACTGGGCATAATCTTTCAGGCATAATTCCGGATGGTACATGTAATACGTGCTATGTTGACAACTGTGTTGAGCAACAAATTTGGGTTTGTCCGAAATTTCTAAAGCATAGGGATGAGCTGTTCTCTATATTTTACAAAAGTGGAGTTAATTGTTTCTGAACCATTGTCTCCTGTTACAATTAGTTTATACAAATGTTGAAAAACATCTACCTAAACCAAAGAAGCTGAAATCAACGGAATTTAAAACCCATGACAATGCATCTCTTGGGAAAAGTATAAACTTCTAGTTCAACTATAATACGATAGAATGCGTTTGAGTCATTGACAGGATGGAAATTTCAAAAATACACAAGGGCGTGGCCAAAGTGAATGATAAGGATCACCCAATCATGCGGCTCCTCTGATTGGTCGTTCATTTCATCACGTGATAATATAGAATCATTAATTGTTACGCAATCCTAGGCTTGTGTAGTTAACATTTTCAAGTGATTCAGTCAGTCTGTTGGAAATCATCTTGCATGTAATGTTACTGCTGCGACCTGTGATTTTTCTATATAAGTACATAAAGAACCTTTCATTATATAGTTCGATCGTTTTAGTAATTACAATTTTATTGAAAGGTCTTTAGTGTTTTCAATTAGTAATTAATATGGAGCAACTATATATGACAGTGTGTACAACAGTAATGTTCAAAGATGTTCCTCCCTTTAGCTTCACAGATCTGTCGATCATTTCATTCCCTGATAATTAAAACTATTGCACAATCTCAAGTAAAGTTGTTCTCAGTCTGTTCAAAAGATCTCTCGCAGTTAATACAGAGGCAAATGGTTTTTTTCATTGTATGGAATTTAATTGGGTCGATTTCTGTACTTTTTTCATATCATTTGTTTTTAACACATACTCTTTTTTATCGCAATTTATTCTTTTAATGCAGATAGATGCTTACAAACTAAATATAAAATATTATATATATATATATACATACATACATACATACATACATACATATATATATATATATATATATATATATATATATATATATATATATGTACATATATATACTTAATTGTTATATATTTATTCTCTTAAAAGAGATCCTTGCAACCTAATTATAAAATATCATTAAAAAAAAGTACATCGCCCAGGGGTACTTTGTATCTCCTGGGATCCGGAGCTCTAACCGGAATCGGGCGTGTCCACAGGTGGTGGATAATGGAATGGCCAGTAGATATACTGGTTAGCTGCGAATAACCAATAAGCAGTCGCGAACCAAGAGCGGCTACTTGTGGAAAGCCTCTTGCAGGTGATTCTAGTAGTGACAGGATAATGATGCACAAGGGTGTAGAGGGACAGGTTGGTGAACTGTCTATTTAAAACTCTACATAAACCTGTTAACTGTCTCATCCTTGGCGAGTCTAGGCCGCCATAAAAGTCTAAACAACTCTACCTCACCAGTAGAACCTGGAATTGGGCAGCAGCAATTTCAGTACCAAAGTAAGGCATAAATGAAATGATCGTGGATTGGCTTAATTTAGGATTATCAGGAGGCGTAGATGAAGATCGTCAAATACGGCAACTGAACTGCGATGAGGAAGGCAAATGAAAACCACCTCATTATAATTTCTCAGGATCTAATTTTTTTCAAATATATATGATGTGTTCCTCTGATGTAAAAATAAATTCTGGAGTAATACTCCCCCGTTCATATCCCCAGTACCTCAGAAGGATATGTGGTTGAAAGAATGAAGACAAAAGAATTTCTAAAAATTGGAACATGGAATATGAGAACCCTAAATAGATGTGGAAAGCTGGAAAATTTAAAAATGGAAAAAAAACGAATGGGAATCGATATTCTGGGTATAAGTGAAATAAGATGGTCCACTAATGGAGATTTCTGGTCTGACGAACATAGAATAATTCACACTGCAGCAAACGACGGAATAGCAGGAGTGGGGTTTGTAGTGCAAAAACATATAGGCAAATTAGTAAAAACAATATGGATGTACAATGAAAGAATAATATTGATTAGAATTAACACAAAACCTAAAGACACAGTTATTGTGCAAGTATACATGCCTACTTCGACAGAAGATGAAGTAGAGATTGAGAAAGTATATGAACAATTAGAAGAAGTTATAGAAAAAATTAAAGGCGATGAAAATCTAATTTTGCCAGGAGATTTGAACGCGGTAGTAGGAGAGGAAACATCTAACAGTAAAGCAATGGGAAATTATGGGCTAGGTGATAGAAATAACGGAGGGGAAAGATTATTAGAATTCTGTGAAAAACATAAGCTGTTATTAACAAATACTTGCTTTGAACACCATAGAAGAAGAAGATTCACTTGGAAAATGCCTGGTGATATTGGAAGATATCAATTAGATTATATAATAGTTAAACAAAGATTTAAAAATCAGGTTAAGGATTGCAGAGCTTATACTGGAGCTGACATGGATTCTGATCACAATTTGGTAATGATGAAGTGTAAGTTGAAATGGGAAACGTTAGGAAAACAAGAACTGTGCAACTAAATCTGCATAAGTTAAAAAATCCAACTATCGATAGAGAATTTGAAGAACAATTGAATAAATCGTTGATACCAATAAGAAATGAAGATATTGAAGACAACTGGACTGCTTTTAAAATGGAAATATTGAAAACCGCGGAAAATAAGCTTGGAAAAGATAGAAAAACCGCAAGGAAGCCCTGGATTTCTGAAGAAATAATACAAGAAATTGATGAAAGACGGAAATACAAAAATAGTAAATCGCAAGGGGATAAAATAAAGTATAGTGCGATAAGAAATGAAATAAACCGATTGTGTAAGCTAGCGAAAGAAGAGTGGTTAAATAGAAAATGTTATGAAATAGAAAAAGAATTTAATGAAGGAAGAATTGATATGGGTTATAAATTATTAAAACAAAATATGTATAAATCCAGATATAAATCAACAACTATTAGAGATATAAATGGTCAGTTGTTAATAGAGGATCATGAAAAAGCTCGAAGGTGGAAAGAATATTTGGAAGAGTTATATAATTCAAATGAAGAACTTGTGCAGCTAAAATATAACAATGTGAGTCAAGATGAAGAAAATGAAATACTAAGAAGCGAATACGATAAAGCTCTAAAAGAAATACGGAATAATAAGTCAACGGGTATTGATAATTTTCCGATTGAGCTAATAAAAGCAGGAGGAATACAGGCAAATAATTTTATATACGAGCTGATAAGAAAGATATATAAGAATGAGACAATACCGATGGATTTTATAATTGCAATACCAAAAAGAACGAACTCAGATAAATGTGAAGATTTTAGAACATTAAACTTAATAAGTCATGCATCAAAGATATTGGTAAGAATATTGTATACAAGAATAGTAAATAAAGTAGAAATTGTATTAGGAGATGCTCAGTTCGGATTTAGGAGACGTGTAGGTACTCGCGAAGCAATTCTGGCACTAAGACTGTTAATCGAACAAAGATTTAGAATCGGAAATTCACTTTATATTGCATTCGTAGATATATAAAAAGCCTTTGATAATGTCAATTGGAACACATTGTTTACAATATTACAGAAAACGGAAATAAACAAGAAGGATATTAAATTAATATATAAATTATACGAAAATCAGAAAGCAATGATACAGATTGGCAATGTGAACAAAGAAGTTAAAATATTGAAAGGAGTTAGACAGGGCTGTGCTTTATCACCGATATTATTCAACCTGTATATAGAAGAAATGATGAAAGAAATTAAAGAAAAAACAAAGAAAAATGGTGTAAAAATACGAAATAATATACACATTACAATTTGCTGATGATATAGCTGTTCTAGCAGAAAATCGAAATCAATTGAAGGAAACATTAAAAGTAATGGAAGATGTATTTAAGAAATATGGAATGCAAATAAATAAAAATAAAGAAAAATTATGATATGCGAAAAAAATAACAGTCGAAAGAAAATAAGTGCAGATATTGACGGTGTTAAAATACAAGAAGTGAATGAATTTCATTACTTGGATAGTAAAATTACCAGAGATGGAAGGTGTAGAAAGGACATTAAAAAACGGATCAATCAAGCAAAGCAAGTTTTTTACGATCGGAAAAATATTTTAACCAAACAAAGCTATAAGTACAAATTTGAGGAAAAAATTTTTAACCTTATTTGTTTGGAATGCAGCGTTGTACGGATGTGAAACATGGATGATTGGAAAGGCGGAGAAAAAAACATAGAAGCCTCCGAAATATGGTGCTATAGGAGAATGCTGAAAATAAGATGGACCGATAAATTAACAAATGAAGAGGTGTTATACAAAATTGGTGAAGGAAGAACATTATGGAAAAAAATAAAACGAAGAACTAATATGATCGGTCACATTTTAAGACATGAAAGCTTATTAAAGATAATTATAGAAGGACAAATGAATAGGAAACGCGGAAAAGGAAGACCAAGAAATCAATATACACGGCAAGTAATAGAAGACACTGGTAGCACAGGATATACGGATATGAAGAGGAAAACAGAAAACCGTCAGTTGTGGAAGAAATTAGCAAACCAGTCTTAGGACTGATGACTACATGATGATGATATATGATATTTCATAATTGGGTTGCAAAGATCTATCTTAAGAGAATAAATATATAGTTTATTATATTAACCCCAGTTAGATGGTTTTAGCTTAATAGTAGCAATTTCATAGAATAATTTTATTAAATTTGTAGGCAAATTTAGATTATATCGATGCATATTGATCCTGTAAGAATCTATATGCCACCACGAATAGTGAAAGAAGTAAATAAGAAAAAAGAAATATGGTTCGAAGACAAATATCATTTCATATATACGGGCAATGAAGTAAGTTATAACGAAGAATACGAATACCCCCCTATTTATGTTTTGTAGCAAAAATGGTAACGAATGAATGACGATATAAGTAAATACAATTTAAAAAAAAAAAGTATAAATAAAGGTATAGTTTTTAAAAAATCAACTACTTAAATCTGTTTCAGGTTATAGTTGTAAATCATAGAATTTGTTATCTTAGTATAATATGAGCGATATAATAGAGAGTTTCGATTATAGACTGTCTATAACGGAAAACATAAGCGAGTTGGGGACGGAGTTTTCTATAAATATATACAACGAAGACGTAACTCAACCATTTAAAAGTTTGATCGTAATAACTGGGAAAATAACGTTAAAAGACGAAAAAGATGTTGAAATAACGGGTGTAGACAAAAAGTGAACGTAATCAATAACGGAATGTTACATTTGTTCGATCGTGTAGATTATTATTTAGGTGATAACAAGGTCGATAGTATAAGAAAACCGGGTATTTCTACCACGATGAAAGGATTAGTATCGTTTGAAAATGATCTAAAGTATATTAATACCGGTTGGCGTATTATTCTAAATGAAAAGGGACATTTTTCATTATGTATAACCGTGAGTACGATAATGGGGTTTTTCGAAGATTACAAGAATTTTCTATATCGTATTCCTCAAAAATTGACGTTCTATAGATCGACGATAAACGTAGACATACTAGGGAATATTTCAATGACCGAATAAAGATTACATTACATTGAGAGACATAATATGGAGAATGCCTCAAATAAAGTTATCGATCGAGCAAGAAACGCGAGTTAGAAACGAAATTTTAAATAATACGGACTACGAACTACTATACAGAAGTTGGCTATACCAAGGTACAACGATTTCATCTGCGACTGAATTCACTTGGGATATTCCGGTATCGTAATCGAAAACCAGGTACGTACTAATCGGTTTCCAGAAAGAAAAAAATATTTCGACTTACGATTTATTAAATTTGGAAAACGTTCAAATTTTATTGAATAATAACGTTTATTATCTGAGAGAAAGATTGAATTTGAAATATAGCGAAAATAAATGCGCTAATCTGTATCAAATATTTAAAAACTTTAGAGCTTCTTATTACGACAAACACGAATACGAGATGAATCCTATAGTCGACTATAGTACTTATGTATCAAAGTATCCGCTTATTGCTACAGATTGCTCGTACCAACGGAACGTTATAAAAGAGTCGCTGATTAATATTAAAGTAGTATTTAATTGGCGAGATAACACACCATCCAACGTAACGATTCATTGCTTGTTAATAATGGACGATAAAGCCATATACAATCCTCTGAATATCAGAGTAATTCATTAGGAAAAGTATATAAATAATAGCACTCGCGTAATACGAATTTTAGATTAATCGTATGTAAGAAATAGTATATAAGTAGGTGTAGTTGTCAAAAAATGCAGTCTCACATAGACTTTTGTACGGTATACACGTGTGTAGATTTAGAAATAGTCATTTTAAGGACTTTTCGTACGTTATCGATTTCCAAGGTTTTAAAAGTATTAAAAATACATTTATAATAAAGGAACTGACGATTGCATCTCTTGGAGATGACTGAATTGTTCATTGTATGGTAAAATCACCTCGTATACGGGCACGTGGTATAGAAGGACAGATAAATTTTTTGAGACGGATAGGTGGAATTTCACGAAGCGGTTAAATTATTACGCGAAACTGTCGCAAACGCGTACATAGTATATGTCAAAGGAATGGAGAGAGTAAACTATACAAGAGAGTTGTTGGGAAATAAAATTGATGTTTTCGACTTGGATCCATTATGGTGTCCAAAGGCTAGAGATTGGGTAGTTTACTCTATAAACCGCAGTAAGCGTTGTTTTTATAAAAATCGCGGATATTTACCGGATTAAGCCAGAGATACGAGTGTACATTGTGCGTTAAAACTAGCTATTACGTATAGAGATTGGGTAATTAATTTTATTTAAAATGAGTTTTCAAATATAAATCACGCGACATCTAATATACGTTGCAAATACCAGCAAGGGATCAAATTAGATCGTTCGTACGAAGTTGCTTTAAAAAGTTTTGTAACGTACAATAGCATTACAAATATTTCGAAAAATTGTAAGAATAACGAAGTAATTGAACCGAAAACTAACGAACATCATAACATTACTATACTTACGGGTATGTACGAATTGAACGATATAATAGAATTTATTCAACAAAACGAAGAACTTAGGAATGCGGAAATAGGCATTAAGTTAAATCCGAATACGTTAAAAATAAAATTATATTCGGAATGGATTATGGATTTCACAACTGCGAACTAGATAGGACGCTTACTTGGTTTTAGTAAACATAAACTCATACCGGGGCAAACACATTATTCAAACGACCGTATAGATTAACATTAAAATTAGATGTAATTTAATAAAATGTAATGTAACTGACGTAAAGTTAAACGATAATACGTTGTACGAATTTCCGCTAAACTTTCAAGTTTGAAAAAATTATCGAAAAACCCAATTATTTATCATTTTACCGCGTAAATATGGATGAAATAAATTACATATCCGTTAAGATAGTTGATCAAATTGAAAAATTGGTCGATTTTAGAGATGAGAGCATAAGTATAATACTAAGCCCGTATAACCATGCTTTCCAACGAGGGATTTTTAAAGCTCGAAAATAAAGTATCATCAAATCTCGAATAAAAATACAAGAACTATAGTAAACATTTATAACGAGTAATAAAAACGACTTTGATAACCGCTATTATCGAATACGAGCTAATACTGGTATAAATTGACTCTGTGTAAAAATAAATTATTAAAATGGACAATTACGTAACCGTTGGAAAAAAAATTAAAAGAGAAATACGAACAACTCCGTACATGAGAAATCAGGAAACAAATAAAATTCGAGGAGGAGTGCAAGAACATTGTTAAACCTCTAAGAGCGATACATACTCAACTAGCGCAACAGCAGCGTCAGCTATAGAACTTTCTATCGAAATACCGCAGGAATTTGTACAAACATTAGGTCCGGTAGCCTCCAAATACATGAAAAACTGTCGAAAAATATAAAGACAGATTCAACTCTTGATATACGTATCGACGATGAGACTATGTACATGGGTAATTCACCGATAATTATAGAGAACGATAATATAAAGTTACTAAATATCGACTACTGGTACGAAGGTTCGCGAGGATTATGGGAGTTATTAACATTGGAAAAACCTAAAAATTACAACGAAAAAGACTTGAAAGTATACGAAGTACTTTTGTTAAAAACTAGTTCGTATAAACAAAAAAATGACCCGAATAATCCGCGCTTGAAAAGTAGTATGGGTCATAAATATAACGTCATAATTAAGCCGATTTTAATTAAACATGATATTTTAAAAAACGTATAAAAAAACTGGTGCAGGATTACAAAGAATACGTATACTGGAACAATATCGACGAATTGTTAGACAAATTGTGTATATTATATGTTGAAGTAAAAGCCGGTAATAATATCCTTTTAATAATTAACGAAATTATAAACATTTTACAAGAATTTAAAGAAGAGGATGGATTACAAACAAAAAAGACTAGAAAAAATCATGCAAATTCTATCCGTAAAAAAAGGCAGCAGACTGATTAACGATATAATCGACAAATTAACTTTCGAGGCTCATTTACTGGGCGGTTATCAATACGCCAGTCCGGGTACTCATCTTAATTTAAAATTAGAAGAAAAAGCCAAACCTAAAAATAAGTTAGACGAAGCGGCCATGTATCATGGTATAGCGTATTCCAAGTCTAAAAATTTGGACGACAGACATAAAACGGATATACAACTGGAAAATGAAGCGTGGAAACGTGTACTCGCTGAAGATACCAATTTAGCCGCAAAAGCTAATGCGTGGCTTGTAACAAACGCTATGAAAGCCAAGCATATCTGAAAATGGTGTACAGGAGAAGAAATAAGGAGAAGGTTAGCTCTTGCAAATGTCGTGATTAGTAAACTCAATTGTATATGGAAAATCATAATATCTCTAAAACAACAAAACTGTTACTCCTTAAAACATTAATTTTCTCCATAGCGACATATGGCTTACAAACCTGGATGATTAAAAAACCAATGAGGATTTGAAATTAAGTGATACAGACAAATTTTAAGGATCCCACGAATGACGAACAGAACAAATGATTCTGATTTAAAAGAACTGAAAATCGAACCCACTGAACAATTAGATCCATTGAAAGACACATTCTAGGCTTAAGACACATGCTAGGCTTCTTTGGTCACATAATACGAGCCCGTAGAAAACAATTCTGCAAGGGAAGGTTAATGGAGAAAGGAGACAAGATAGACCGATGAGCCTTTACATTGATCAGATCACCAGGTTATGTAGATCAGACATACAGCAAATCATGAATCTAGCGCAGAATCGATATAAATGGTGACGTCTTGTAACTTGCATCAAATAAGGTCACAACATCTCGATCAGATGCCACACAAAAAATTAATGTGTCCCGCACCTATCATCTATTACCCCGAAGAAATTAGAAGGGAAGTTACACTGAAACGGAAACTAAGGAATCAGTGGCAAATGTATAGAAATCCGCACTGAATAAACAGATTAAGCTTGTAAAGCGCTTATTAGTAGACCTAAAAAACAAATCATTTAGAGAAAAGTTGTTAAACTTGTCTCCATTAGCGGAACGTGATTATTCCCTATGGAAGGCGACTAGAAATCTACAAAGACCTAAGCAAATTAATCTCCCAATAAAAAAGCCAGATGGAAGTTGGGCCCGAACTGATTTGGAGAAAGCAGAAGTATTTGGAAAATACTACGCTGATACATTTCAGTCATGCCCTGAAAACTCTTCTGCTTTTCCAGAAATACGATGTTATGATGTGTCTAAACCCATTAAACTTACTTCCCCTGGCGAAATTAAAAATATAATAAAAACGATGAATCCGACAAAAGCACCAGGATACGACCTGATTACAGCAAACATTTTAAACGAATTACCAAGGAAAGGTCTAATACTTTTAACGTATATCTTCAATGCAATGCTGAGATTAACATATTTCCCAGTTCAATTAAAATTTTCGCAAATCATCGTAATCAAAAAGCCGCAAAAACTCGCAACAGAAACAAGCTCGTATCGCCCCATTTCATTATTGCCTGTGCTGTCTAAGTTGTATGAAAAACTACTCCTAAAAAGAATACTTCCAATTGTCAAAAACAAGTCACTAATACCGGACCATCAATTTGGTTTTAGAGAAAAACATAATACAATAGAGCAGGTCAATCGAATAGTTAATGTGATTGAAAAATCCATTGAAGAAAAAAAAGTTTGTGACGCGGTTTTCTTAGACGTAAGTCAAGCTTTTGACAAAGTTTGGCATAAAGGTCTATTACAAAAAATCAGTCGTTACTTTCCACATCAGATGACTCGGATATTGCAGTCATACCTAGATGAAAGGTACTTCTGTGTCAAATATGGAGATGATGAATCACAGATTTATCCGATAAAAGCAGGTGTACCCCAGGGTAGTGTACTGGGGCCGTTGCTCTATCTAGTTTATACGGCAGACATTCCTATTCCGACAAACATCGAAATAGCAACCTTCGCTGATGACACAGCAATTCTCTGTTCAGACGCATCTACCATAGTGGCATATAAAAACCTGCAAGAAGCAGTAACCAAAATCGAAACATGGTTTAAAACGTGGAAAATAAAGATTAGTGAAGATAAATCAGCTAGAGTAATATTTACTAACAGAAGAAAACTACCAACTGGACAGATAATTATGAATGGTGTTACAATCCCACAAAAAGAGGAAATAAAATATCTTGGTTTAAATTTAGACAAACACCTAACATGGAAAAAACATATAATAAAAAAACGTAATGAACTAAACATTAAGCGGAAACAAATGTTTTGGCTACTAGGCAGACGATCAGAACTGTCTACTGATAATAAAATGCTTTTATATAACCAAGTTTTGAAACCAGTTTGGCGATACGGCTGCCAATTATGGGGTTGTGACAAGAAAAGTAATATTGCCATTTTGCAGAGAGTTCAAAACAAAATCCTTCGGACTATTGTCGACGCTCCGTGGTATATATCAAATCTTACACTACACGAAGATCTCAAAGTGAAAACTGTAAAAGAAGAAATAGCAACAGTTGCTAAAAAATACGCCGTCCGGTTCACCCTAATCATATGGCGATCTCCTTACTAGACAACTCACTTGTTATCCGCAGACTCAACAGAACGAAGCCACTGGATTTAATATAAATACTATTAATATGTAAAATTACACTTAAGCACCCATCACTGGATGGGATGCTTCTCATGTCACATTATGCATAAATAATCATAAAACTTACTAAATAGCATTAGGTGTAAATTAGCAATTATAATAATAATAATAAAAAAAAAAAAAAAAAAAAGATAATGAAACAGAATATATATATATATACAGTGAAATTCGGTTATAACGATATTGAAGGGACCAGATAAAATTGATCGTTATATCCGGAAATCGTTATATCCGAAATGAGAGGGGGCGGCGGAAAAAAAAACAGTTTTATATTATACATATTTATTGTTTTAATATGCATGTACATAGGTACATACCTAATTCAATTTTTAACGGTTAAAAACATGCGTTATACATATTATTATGAATATATGTACATACATATAAAAAATCATATAACGTACCTAATAACTAATAATCGGCAGTAGTTGCTATGTAATTTCATATTCTGTACATTCTTTAATTTTTGATAAAAAAATCTGTAATTTTAGTTTGCTTGTTCTTTTTTAAATACAAATTTTTGCTTACATACTCGTCAAGTTCTTTTAAAGATGCTGTAGTTTCAGGTTTATTTACGTCATCATTTAGGGCGACGAATGTCCTAATGACATCAAGAGCGCTGTAGACTTGTGATAGAGTCGGTGTACAGAAAAGGAAATCTTCAGTCTCATCGATATCTTCATCATCTTCCCGTTTATTCTTATTTAAAGAAGCCACGATTGATTCTTCGGTCGGTTCCTCTGATGTAATGACGTTGTCATCGACTTCTGCGTATGATTCTGCATCGCCGGGAAAATTGAAATCCAGCTTTTGAGCCCATTCATTAAAATTCCTCGAGTCGTCTTCATGGTCGATTCTCGTTTCGTCTTTTCCAAAATCATGTCTAAAACAATTTTGAATGGTTTTTTGATTGACGTCATCCCAGGAATCGGAAATCATTCGGATTGCATCAAGTACAGACACCTTAAAGTTTTCTGGCTGGTCCAACATTTTTAATACCAAACGTTGACGAAACTTTACTTTGAGGTTTTTGATTATGCCTTGGTCCATGGGCTGAAGCACAGATGTCGTATTGGCTGGTAAAAAATGAAGTTCGATGTTTTTCAGGTTTTGGGACTGCCGGGTGAGATTATATCGTTATAGACACAATACCGTTATATCCAACATCGTTACAACCGGATTTATTTCTTCACTTTTACATAGCAAACCAAACTAGCCACCTGTTTTACATCGTTATATCCGGACTATCGCTATATGCGGAATCGTTATAGTCGAATTTCATTGTATATATATATATATATATATATAGTGATAATGACTATGAAATATTATTCTGTATAAAGGAAGTTCTACTAAAAATGACGAATAATGAACTCAGAGTATTATAATTTTTTTTAGCACGAAGGGGTCTTGAAAACTTATTTATATTTTTGAGCTTTACAATTTAAACATATTCAAAATTAAACTTTTTTAGGAAAGTCTGTTTGATTTCGAATACTCCTGAGAATTGAATTCAAAATGTCCAATTTTCAAAAGGACCTCTGCAGGATAAACGTATCAAAATGATTTATTCATGACGAAATTTTTATGGAAGTGAATAAAATTTAATAGCCTCATATGTGAATATGTAGTTGTATTACAACAGTGTGTACTATTCATTTGTAATGCCTTCAAATTTTACATTCCAACACCTGCATTTCGCTAGAGTAATCCAAAGTAAGATTATAATTTGCGGGCTTTTATTTTGATACATCTAATGCCTGCAAACAACCACTTTCGACATGTAACACCTGCAAATTCACCTTCCGACACCTGCACATCTCCACAGTCGTCCCAAGTATGTTTATAATTTGCAGGCTTTTATTTTAACACATCTAATGCCTGCAACAACCCCTTTCAACACCTATATATCTTTTAAAGTAATATTCAAATTGCGTGTACATATGTAACACCTGCAAATTTCACCTTCCGACACCTGCACATCACCACAGTAATCCCAAGTATGTTTATATTTTGCAGGCTTTTATTTTAAGACATCTAATGCCTGCATACAACCCCTTTCAACACCTGCATATCTTCTAAAGTAATATCGAGTATTCTCAAAATTTGCAGGCATTTAAAAATGAATATTTTTAACATTTAAAGCTTGAACAGATTTTGTCCATTATACTATAATACCGAGAAGTGTATGTTGCCTGTCAACAACTTACAGACCTCTGACTATATACAAGAAGCACAATTATGACTACAGGATTACTATTATGTAATCGATTGTCACATCATAAGTGGGCAGTGATCGATATGTTTCACTATCAATGGTTATATACCATAACAATTTAAATCGCCACAATTAATTGTTTCCTGGCAAAAAAACATTGTAAATGTCATCATTAAAACAGCAGAAAAAAAAGAACAATGAACAAGACTCTCCAATAAATTCATCATTTTTATATATATATAATGCACACATATATGCCTTAATGGATTCTTAAAGGGTGGTGGGTTTTCCATGCTAAATACAGAGGGATTTTACTGCTAAATACAGAGTGATTTTACTTCTAAATACAGAGCGATTTTACTGCTAAATACAGAACAATTCTATTGTATCATAATCGATTATTGTGTATGGTGGAGCTTCCTTACTGCTAATGGAGTAATTGCTAAGTACCGAGCGATTTTGTCTCCTTCTTATATATATGGCGAATCCGAGCTTTGTATTTATGCTAATGAGCGATTTTAATGTCTTTTCTCAGGGCGAAAATGCCTTGGGTTTTCTGATTTTCAGATGAATTGTTCCTATTTTTTCTAATGTTTTTATTATGACTTTTACAAAGATTTTTCGCAAGGAAACAATTAATCTTAGCGATTTAAATTGTTATGGTATATTAACATTGATAGCAAAGCTACTTTTTGTTGTCTATGATGCAACAATCGATTACATAATAGTAATCCTATAGTCAGAATTATGCTGCTTGTATATAGTCAGAGGTCTGTAAGATGTTGACAGGGAACATGTATTGTAGCAAAATCTGTTTAAGTTTTAAATGTTAAAAATATTCATTTTTAAATGCCTGCAAATTTTTAGAATACTCAATATTACTTTAGAAGATATGCAGGTGACGTTCGGGTTGTTTGCAGGCGTTAGATGTGTTAAAATAAAATCCTGCAAAATATAAACATACTTGGGATTACTGTGGTGATGTGCAGGTGTCGGAAGGTGAAATTTGCAGGTGTTACATATGTACACACAATTTGAATATTACTTTAAAAGATATATAGGTGTTGAAAGGGGTTGCTGCAGGCGTTGGATGTGTTAAAATAAAAGCCCGCAAATTATAATCTTACTTCGGATTACTCTAGTGAAATGCAGGTGTCGGAAGGTAAAATTTGAAAGCATTACAAATGAATAATATGTACGTTGTAATACAACTACATATTCACATATGAGGCTATTAAATTTTATTCACTTACATAAAAATTTCGTCATGAATAAATCATTTTGAGACGTTTATCCTGCAGAGGTCCTTTTGAAAATGGGACATTTTGAATTCAATTCTCAGGAGTATTCGAAATCAAACAGACTTTCCTAAAAAAGTTTAATTTTGAAAATGTTTAAATTGTAAAGCTCAAAAATATAAACAAGTTTTCAAGACCCCTTCGTGTTAAAAAAAATTATAATACTCTGAGTTCATTATTCGTCATTTTTAGTAGAACTTCTTTTATACAGAATAATATTTCACAGTCATAATCACTATATATATATATATATATATTCTGTTTCATTATCTGATCGAGATGTTGTGACCTTATTTGATGCAAGTTACAAGACGTCGCCATTTATATCGATTCTGCGCTAGATTCATGATTTGCTGTATGTCTGATCTACATAACCTGGTGATCTGATCAATGTAAAGGCTCATTGGTCTATCTTGTCTCCTTTCTCCATTAACCTTCCCTTGCAGAATTGTTTTCTACAGGCTCATATTATATGACCAAAGAAGCCTAGCATGTGTCTTTCAATGGATCTAATTGTTCAGTGGGTTCGATTTTCAGTTCTTTTAAATCAGAATCATTTGTTCTGTACGTCATCCGTGGGATCCTTAAAATTTGTCTGTATCACTTAATTTCAAATCCTCATTGGTTTTTTAATCATCCAGGTTTGTAAGCCATATGTCGTTATGGAGAAAATTAATGTTTTAAGGAGTGACAGTTTTGTTGTTTTAAAGATATTATGATTTTCCATATACAATTGAGTTTACTAACCACGACATTTGCAAGAGCTAACCTTCTCCTTATTTCTTCTTCTGATCCACCATTTTCGGCTATGCACGCACCCAAATAATTTAATTGATCTTTAATTTCAATATCTCGCAGCAGAGTCAGTGTTTGCTGTGTTCTGTTTTCTTTGTCAATGATAAGAATTGGACATTTATATTTATTCAGTATTAAGCCGACCTGTTTACTGATCACATCTATTCTTGATAGTAATTCAAAAATTTCTTGCTTTGTGCTGGCCAGTAATACAGTGTCGTCTGCAAATCTAATATTTGTAATTTTTTTCTCTCCAATAGATATTTCTCCTTGCTCTTCCATTGTTTTTCTTACAGTCCGTTGCCCATAGATGTTGAATAGAATCGATGAAATACAGCAATCTTGTTGTACTCTCGCTTTCTTGCTGAAAACTCTTTCGATTTGTCGTTCTCCAGTTTAATAAAACCTTTATTATTCAAGTACAATTATTGAATTAAATAAATTAGATGCTTCAGTGTTCCTATTTCTAGTAATATGTGCCACATTTTCGTCCACTTGATGTTGTCAAAAGCTTTCTGGTTATCTAAAAAACAAAGCAGTCCCAGAATATTATATTCGTTGCATTTTTCTATTAATCTTCTTATATTTAGTAGCTGTTCACGTGTGCCTCTACCTGGTACAAACCCAACTTGTTCTTCCGAAATTTGTGGTAGGAGATAGTATTTAAGCCGGTTTTGTAATACATATAGTAGTATTTTACTTGCATGAATAATCAATGATATTATGCAGTAGTTTCCACAATCTCTGTAGAGCCCTTTTTGTGTAGTGGTACGTATACTAATTTTGTCCACTCTTCTGGGCAGCTGCCAGTTTCCCATATTTTTTGACAAATCATATGCAATAACTTTATTCCTGATTCTTCTGTTGCTTTCAGCATTTCTTCAGCTCTACCGTCTATTCCTACCGCCTTTCGATCTTTTAGTTTCTTTAATGCGACTTCTATTTCAGCTTTCATAATTGGCGGTTCCAGCTCAAAGTCCCTCATAACACTGATATTTCATTATCATACATAAAGTTTTGACAATACTGGCGTTATCTTTCTGCTATTTCTGACTTTACAGTTAATTTCGTTCCATTTTTATATTTTATTGTCAACGTTCTTGTTTTGAAAGTATTACTTAACCATTTAATTTTCTTATATAGATCGTAAGGTTCATTTTTTTATGAGTGTTGTTGTATTTCTTCACAAATTCCTATTATGTAATTGTTCCGATCACTTTGTATTTCTTTATTTATTAGTTTATTAAGATCCTCATAATCATTTGAATCTATTATGTTATTAGTTTCCCGTTTTTTATTTGATTCCTCTCATTTATTGGTTTGAATGTTGCCTCGAAGATCCGCGGCTTCTTTTTTGTTTGTACTTCACTGTGGATTTTCTTCACAGTTTCATGAATCACTATATATATATATGTGTGAACGATTATTTGTATTTCTTTATAATACCGACGAAATATTTTACATATATATAATGTTATATGTATGTTAATATAAGTATATTACTTTTATTAAAAATTTAATTAAATTTAAAGTCATAGTAGAATAACTTCGTTTACTTCTTTAACCCTTTGATGAGCATTATTTCATTTCACAATTTGGACCTCTGGGAGCAAATTTTTTTTATAAACTCTTTAAAATAACATTTTAAATGTTTTTTATCATATAAATTTTTATTTCCATTGTTTAATTTATGTTGTTAATTGCAAATAATAAATATTTATTGTAAATATATAGGACCTAAAGAAAGATCACAAATGATACAAAAATAATTTCCCACTAATTAAAATAATAATATTTATTAGAATTATACTTAATATGTATAAATAGATAGCATCTATAAATTTGTTTGTGTGTAGTATTGTTCAAAACATGGGTGTGCACATAAACCCACATCACACACTGTACACATCCAAGTTGTATCTCGTCTTTTTTGTATGCCTTTGGTTGTGTTACTGCATACATAACACCTGCTTTGTGGTCTTGTTTGTTTCTCAGTAGGTGGAATTGGTGACATAAAATGCCGACCTGTTAGTCGAAAAGGATTATGTGATGAAGGAAGTGATTTTCTGCCTGCATTAACCATTCGAAAATTCTTGTATAATTTGTTGCAGGAAATTCAGTTTGAAATCTGGGAACTTGGGTTTTTTACCTGTTTTCATTTGGTACATGGCAAATGCATTTAATATACACATATCCATTATGCGAAAAAACGTTTTTTTATACCATTTGACAGTTTTTCTAGCACAATCAGAATAAGAAATGATCATATCATTTTTGTCTATGGTCCCCATATTTTCATTATAATCAATGACACTCTCAGGTTTCATAATATCTTCCCCATTTGGTTTTGAAGTTTTAGCCATTTTATTTGACCGTTATCAAATCATTATCATGTGTAACACACTGTTTAAAAAAGTTGGTAGACACTTTTAACACATGATCTTTTAACATAGCTAGTTCCAATTTCTCATGCATTTTCACTATATTACTATATATTGGAGCGTTGAGTATACATCTAACGCACCTGTTCTGAATCAACTGAAGCCGCTTATAACTAGAATTGCTAATAGAACACCACACTGGACAGGCATACGTTAAAACTGGTCTAATGAGCGATTTATATATTATTAATTTATTATTGACATTTAGGACGGATTTGCGTTTAAACAAAGGATAAATAGAACAAATGGCACGTTGCGTTTTGATTGACACGTAATCTAAATGTTTGATAAAAGTCAATCTTTTATCTAAAATAACACCTAAGTATTTTATTTGATCTGACCATTCTACATTTACACCGTTAACCATTAAGATGGGGAGTAAGAGTGGTCTCCTACGAGTCAACAGTATTGCCTGAGGTTTGGTAGGATTGATGGCATCTGCCACTTAGCAAAATATCGAATCAACCTATCTACCCCTAATTGTAATTTATTCGTAACAGCTCTTGGAATATAAGAACTACAGAATAATGCGGTATCATCTGCATACAAGGCTACCTCATTTATTGTAGGAATATCATATAAATAAAAAGTGAATAGGAATGGACCAAGTACACTACCTTGAGGTACTCCTGCTAAGCATGTTCGACGGGAGGATAATATATCGTTTACTAACACATAGAATGATCTATTACTTAAATAGCTTAGAACGAGCATAATAAGATATTTTGGAAATTTACATTCAATCATTTTATATACAATGCCATTGTGCCAAGTAGTATCAAATGCTTTGGCCACGTCAGATAGAACCATCCCCGTGTGTTTATTACAATTAAAGTCGTCAGTAATATGCTCTGCTATTCTGGCAATTTGATGAGCTGTAGAATGACCTGGCCGAAAACCAAACTGTACTTTTGGTAACAAAATTGTTTTCATCTGAGAAAACACGTAATCTTTTCAGTATAATTTTTTCGGCAATCTTACTTACATTACTCAACAAGCTTATAGGCCGAATGTTATCCGGTGATGAACAATCTTTCCCAGGTTTAGGAAGAATAATAATTTTTGCTACTTTCCAGTTAGAGGGAAAGTATTCTAGTTTAAACATACTATTGATAATGTTAGTGAGTTGAACAATAGCTTTGAACGGTAATTTTTTTAGGATAATCGACGGAATGTTATCATCTCCAACTGAATGCTTGTTTTTGAAAGATTGAGTGTATTTAAGCACCTCCTTTGGTGAAGTAAGTAGTGGCTGGGATATGAATTTCGGAGAGGTTATATATTTTTTAATGGCAAGTCTTATAGTCTTATTTTATTATTCTAATAATTGGACGATAGATTGGCATTTCGACTATGCGTGTTGAAATAGTAACCAGCCAAGAATTTAGCTTTGCCATTATCTGAATAAACATACCTATTAAGATGATTGTCATAAAGCGGTGGGAGTGCTTCAATACGTCGAGTGTATCGTTTGCAAACCCTCCAAAGACTGTTATCATTAGTAGCTAGTTGGGAAAAGGTGTTAGTAACTTTATCATTTAAATTTTTATTCAATAAAATTTGCACTAACTTCGTAAATTGATTTAATAGTTTTTTTATAGAACGGCAATCAGTGTTAGAAGAATGACGTCTCGTATACATTCTACGAAGTTTATTTTTAACCACGATAATAACAATAATGTATGCCGGCAGAGCTCGTATATAGTTCGGTGTTTTAAATGGTATAGAAATTTGACTCGCCTCTCTGATCAGATTGGTAAGGTCGCTGAGGTTGTTATCAACATGAGTGAACAAGTTTAATCTTATTAGAGATGTAATTTCTAAGCTTTGCCCAATCAGCATTAATGTAATCAGGAATTAGTTTTGGTGTCTTATGTTTACTATTGGCATAGATGACTGTACCTATAGGGTTATGGTCAGACAACAAACAATTAATAGTTGCAGGAGTAGTAATGTTTATATTTTTAGCTAGTACTAAATCTATAACACTTGGTCTACAACTCTGAGACCGGAAGTATGTAGGTTCACATGGAGCCATTATCTGCAGCTCATTTTTTTCTGCGGCATTAAGAAGTACTCTACCGGCAGCGTTGTCAACGAAACAATTCCAGAGTTTAGCTTTCGCGTTTAAATCACCAATTATAATAACTCGACGATTAGCTTTAACCAGTGCAGAAATGTCGTTATACAATTTCGGGTTGTGTCTCGGGGTCTTATATACAGCAAACAAAGATATAATGGAATGATGGCGACCAAGAGTTCTGTTAGAAGTGTCACTGGGATTATATAAGTAGAGATTAATACCTACAGCTTGCACACAATGTAAAGAAGGAACATTAATGATATCGTATTTAATATGTTCATTTATTATTAAAGCAACGCCGCCACTTCTTCGAGATAGGTCGTTGCGATGACAGTTAAAACCAGGAAATCTAAGCTGGATATTATTATCGAGCTTAGTTTCTGAAAGCGCAATTACTAGATGCACAGGCGTTCCCACTCCAATATATATAGCAGATTACGGGTCCTATACCAATTTTTGTTTTATCGATTGCCCTTTTGTACTTCTACCTTGATGAACTATATTATCAATAATAGTATCTCGGATGTTGTATGTACACTTGTTTTTATCTGTAAATAGCTGTTCACAGTATTCTGTCCAAACTTCCGCAGTCATAGTTGGATCATTTAAAATGACTCCATAAGTATTTTGTGTGGATTGATTAATTTAAATTTTATAGAAAGTAGGTTAATTTTTTTTGTATAAATCTTTAATTTCATTGTTTTCTGCATGTTTTTGTATTTCCGCACAAATATTATTATTAGAATCATTTTTATCATTTCTGCATGACACTTTTCTTTATTAATTATTTTCATTTTACGTTCACGTAGTTCCATAGTAATTGTTTCATTCGATATCCAATGTTGCCGTTTAATGGGTTCTTCCTTATTAGTGTTTCTTCCTGTAGCTGATCATGTAAATTTCTTATTTGCCAAATTTGGTTTACATTCAGGTTATCAGTATCAAGTATATCCTTTTCCTGCAATATTTTGTGTCATTAGGCGGTATAAATCTTCCACGTATTTTCCCAGTTTTTATATTATGCAGTTTTAGTCTTTTGATCAATTTATGGTCTAATCCGCATTCTGCTCCCGGCCTTGCGACTACGTTAATTACTGATGTACACCATCTAGTTCGGATTAGCACATAATTAATTTGGTTTTTATATGCCCCGCTAGGTGCAAGTTGATAAATTGCCTTTTATGATGCTTAAACATGGTAATAGCGAACTGTAATAGTAGCTCCAAAATGCATTCCTATCACCTAGTCCGAAACAACATTTTCCCTAATGTTGTTATCAGCATCGGTAGAACCTATTTTCGCGTTAAAATCTCCCATTATGATTACCATTTATTTATTTGGTATCTTTCTTAGTATTGGTTCAATTCCTTCGTACATTTTAATTACTTCTTCATCCTCCGTGTCACATGTGGGCATATATGTCTGTATAATGTGCAGATTAGATGGTTTACAATTGTCATTTTGATCATTCGACCACTTATCGTTTCATATTATTTAATGTATTTTGCATATTTTAATTTACGATCAATGAAACTTCACGGCCCGGCGAACGAAATTAATCATGATCGTACATAATGATGTTAAGGATCTCGTTTCAGTAAATAAGTTAATTACGAATAAATAAATAAATTATAAATTGTTAATTTTAATACTTTATCTTTTCTACTTTATAAATTTATCCAGTTTTGATAAATACTCTTATTTATTATTTTTTTGGATAGTAACTTTAACTTTTATGTACAACATATCGCAGGAGAAAAGCAAAATAATGGCTACGATTACGTTAAAACGGTTGACATGCTTAATCATAATTATCAACTGTTTTACCGTCGTGACCCGAGCTGATAATTCGCCGTCGACTGATAATCCGTTAACGCCCATTATAGAACCATTTTTAACTCAAATAAAATGGGATGGTAAGTCAGTGCATTTGTTTGATAATTATATCTATCTAATTTCGAATTGTATATTCCTCGTGGTAATATCATGGAAAAATTCATCTGCTTTGCAAGATATGAATCACCATTTTAGGCAATCCGGATATGCTTCTGCGAAATTTCCCCCTACCGCTATCCTTACCATGTCTGGCCATCTTGTAGGAACGCGGCCTCGTCTTCTTTTTCCTTCTGCTATTCCTTTAAGAATCCTCACTTAAAGTCCGTCTGCTTTTATTATATGACCGAAGTATGTTAATGTTCATCCGATTACTACCGAGGATAATCTTCTGTTTGTTGGTTCAACTTATTGTAATGTCGAGCAGTTCGTTTTTGTTCGTCCACGGAATTCTTAACATCCGCCTTCAACAATAGGTTTCCAGCGCATTTATCTTTTGTGGGTCACATTTCCCTAGTGTCCACGTTTCTGCGCTCCCTAGAGAAACACCGAGAAGACGAGACTATTGACCAGTTTTATTTTCACGTAGTTTTATTTTTCTTATATTTACTCTATGTCTAATTTCTGCTTCAGAGCCTCCTCGATTTTCAGCTACCGAACCTAGATATCCATATTATTCCACAATGTCCACACTATTAACATCACGAAAATTCGTGGTACACACAAATACATATATATACCGTGTTACTTCGAATTTAAGACGCACTTTTTTTTCACAATTCAAGGTCTAAAATCAGGGGTGCGTCTTAAATTCGAGGTACTTTCTAAATTGACCACATGTATAAGAGTAAAACTACCTATTATACGTACTAAAATCTCCTATTATACGTGGAATAATGGTAGTAGTCCTATTGTATTTGCTACATTAATGCTATCGATATATTACACTAGCTGTAGGAGTTGATTAATGATGTTTATAAAAGTGACTTGTAAACCTATTCCCATTTCCGGTCATAGTCGTTGCTCGTCAGTCAGTGTCGCTCTCCCAAACATTGCAGTTACTAACCCATCGTTGTTTTGTTAATACGATACTTTTTCTTTTTATTATGGAAAAGCGTTTTACATACGAAGCGGAATTTAAACGTAAAGTTATTTTATGCGCAGAAAATATCGGAAATCGTGCCGCCGGTAAACAGTTTTCGATTAACGAAGTTCGCCGTTGACGTGAAATGAAAAATAAGTTATTCGCGTGTAAACGAACAAAAAAATCATTTTCGGGACCAAAACATGGAAGATATCCGGAAATCGATGCTGCCGTTTTAACTTATTTTAAAGAACTTCGCACGAAAGGTCTTCCAGTAACGCGAGAAGCATTAATGTTAAAAGGCAGAGAAATTGCCAGCGATAAAACTCTTCAATTTAAAGCTAGTCGTGGATGGTGTGAAAAGTTCATGAAAAGACAATGTCTATCATTACGACGTAGAACCACAATTTGCCAGAAACTACCATCTGATTATGAGGATAAATTGGTGCAATATCAACGTCATGTAATACAACTAAGGTTAAAGAAAAACAATACCATCTTAGTCAATGTAATGCTGATGAAACTGCTGTTTTCTTTGACATGCCAAGAAATTACACGGTCAGTGAAAAGGGGCAAAAACAAGTAACAGTGAAAACAACCGGCTACGAAAAATTTAGAGTAACTGTTATGCTCAGTGCTACTGCGGATGGCAATAAGTTACCACCGTATGTAATCCTGAACAGAAAAACTGTGCCAAAGGAAATCTTCTCGGATGGGGTTATTGTTCGAGCCCAACAAAATGCCTGGATGACAAGTAAACTTATGCAAGATTGGTCGGAGTGCGTATGGGAGCGAAGACCAGGTGGACTTCTCAAACGAGACAGCATGTTAATGATGGATGCGTTTTGCGGTCATTTATCTGACGACATTAAAACCAGATTGGCAAATGTAAAATGCTATTTAGTAGTCATTCCTGGAGGTATGACAAGTCAGTTACCACCTCTTGATGTCGGTGTTAATAGAGCCTTTAAAGATCGTATTCGTGCGCAATACAATCAATGGTTGACTGAAAATAATCATCCTCTCACACCAACTGGCAAAATCAAACGAGCCTCAGCAGGTACGATTGTAGGATGGATTTCAAAAGCTTGGAAAGATTTACCGCCTGTATAATCATCAAATTCTTTTTGAAGTGCTGTATATCGAATGCATTGGATGGCTCTGAAGATGATTGTGCATGGAATCATAGTGACGAAGATGACGCAAACGATTCTACTTCAACTTCCGGCAATGACGACGATTCAACAACCGACGATAGCAATTAAAAACATAATTAGAAAAAGCAATAAATAGGTAATTTAGTCATAAAAATTACTGTTTTTTTCTGTTTGTTTTTTTTTATTGCAAATGAAATTGCGTTAAGTAAGCCTATGTACCTATAAGTTTGTAATATTTCGTATTATGTTGAAGAAGTATACGGGTATTGACTATTAGTATCTTAATTATTTCTATTTCTTACAAAACTTCCTTTCTTAAAACCGTGTAATTTTAATGCGCCTTAAATTCGATGAATTTTTTTTCTTCACGTTGAAAACCAAAAACCAGGGTGAGTCTTAAATTCGAGGGCGTCTTAAATTCGAAGTAATACGGTATATATATATATATATATATATATATATATATATGTATATATTAAAATAATGATAGCGATTTATATAAATATACATATAAGAAAAATATAAATAAATTTGATCTCATCAAACTCGAGTTGTACAATTAATAATCCTGCTGAGCACTTCCTGTCAAGCTGGAAATAGATAAGGAAACGTAAAAACCTAGACTAGCCAAAGTATCAGTGGTGTTAGCAGCGTTAATTATCCACTATATTTGTGAACAAGACGCTGGAATGGGACACCAGATGGGGATTTGCGAATTGTTACATATGGTCCATATTACTATATAGAGTGGAAGTCTTGATGATAAAAACATCGATGTTAAATAGATCAGGATTATTGGAGATGTTGCTACATCGTCGAATGTTAGAGATTCCATGGATGGACAAAATAGCAAATATTGACATATTAAAACGTCTAAATTAAAGATTAGAGTTAGAATGAACTATAAAGGAAAGAAAAATAGCACACTTCGGACACATGTTGAAAAATAACAGATACGAACTGTTACAATTGACAATTGAAGGCCACATCAATGGAAAGCGGGAAAAAGGAAGGAGAAGAAAAACATGGTCGGATAATGCAAAAGAATGGACAGGATTTAATACAGAAACCTTATTGCAAAAATTAGCCAATAGATTGGAAGCCAAAGAGATAATCGCTAACATCTGTTGAGGATATGGCACAAGAAGAAGATCTAGTTATGCACTAAAGCATTCTCAATGTTTCTTTACTTCCCGTTATTAGTGGTCAAATCGCGTGGATGATTATTATGCAGAATTATTTAAACTTAACGAATTATCATTTTTCATAGTATAAGGATAATAGGATTACAATTATTAAACGTAAGGTAGACAGTTAAGAAACCGATGGAAAAACATTTTTTAAATAATTTCTTTCTTGGTACGAGCTTTTCGTACTGTAAATAACAAGCCGAGATATCGTTTATTTTATAGAATCGAACGTTCGGCATCGAATTAATTTTTATAATAATGCTGAACAACATCGAATGAATGGTTCTGATCGAAGTACCCGAATTATTTAATACATGTATTATGACGTAAACCTATGAACGTTATAATCTATAGAAACTTTTAATAAAACGCCTACAATTCCCAATAAAAAAATCTCAGATATATTTTTACACGGTGCTAGAACGTAGATTGTCATTTACCTCTGTTATTGCAAACTCATTTTCGAATATCGATATAGATCAAGCGGTGATAAATTATCAACAAGTTCGGTATTAGGGAATTTTAGTATAACTCATTCATATACTTTACTAGAAATCGCCATCACTGTTTACTTTATTTAACCCTTAACTAGTGACAACCGATCAATTTGACCGGTATTTTATTTAATTTTTTTTGGTTTGTCAAGGGCCACACTAGAGCTATGTACTGGTACTTTTCAGTACCTTTTCTTAGTATCATGTCTACATTTGAAGTAATGAGTCTGTATGTTGTAGAACAGTTATTTTAATATAAAAATCGCTACCGGTCAAAAACACCGGTTGTCTGCGCAGATCTAATTATAATGTTATTTCGGTTTTTAATGCCGTGTTACCTACACACTCGCATTATTACATTGACGATCGAAGTATCAGCTAAAATTGAATACTAGAACCGGTAATTTCTGTTTTTGAGGATATTTTTTTTTTAATTCGCCGCCATTTCGGTACTAATCTTTTAATTAAATTTAACCATTTTCGATAATGTGCACGCTCGAGGAATTACACACGACAAGTGATGCCGTGAAACATATCATGAAAATTTATGCATATATATTGTATATATATAATATATATATATATATATATATATATATAGATAGATAGATAGATTGATAGATAGATATACATAAATAATTATTTGTGTAATAACTCCCCAAAGAATACTAGAACATGAAAAAACAGATTACCTACATGGTTTTAATATCGTTGTAAGATAAATATATGTATATATAAAATTATTTATAAAAGAACTCCACAGAGAATAAGATAATGGGGCGAATACATATTGCCTGTATCGTTTTAATATCGTTGTGACGTAGTTGCCGAAACGCGGCCCTTTCAAACCGACGATCGAGCGTCAGCTTACGACGTGAACTTTATACAGTTTTTCGCCGTCGTGTGACGCTAAATTATCACGGATAATTATGTCCTATTCCGTATAACGATTGCATACAATTAGTGGTTTGAATGCTAGCCTATTTTGTAGACGAGGATCACGTACAATATGCTGGCTCCAATGTTCAATTTTTTTCTAAATTTTATTTTCAAAATTACAATTGGCCAGGTTGCCATCCAGCAATTTATTAGGGGTTAGCTTCTAGCGATGGACCCCACAGAGAAATTATGTCGACTACGTTTTAACTTACGAACATCCGGACTAGTGTCAGATTGATCTCGTCTTTCACGTATGGGATATTTAAATCTCGATGTAACGTATAGTACACGTACCAAGGTGGGGAGATGATGAGTCTTATGCCTTTGTTCTGAAACCGTTGTATCCTATTTACGTGTATATCTTTGTGCAACCCCCGTAACATGAAGTTCAAACAGGCTTTGCAATTATTTTATACACTAGAAGTTTGTTTTCTGGTGACAAATTGGAGTAAATGCCTAGAAGCCAATTTATAATTCGTGCAATTTTATATTTAACTATTTTCTTTTTTTAACTAATACGCTTCTGTCGTGCCAGTTTACGATCTAAATGAATGCAGAAGTATTTAACATATTTTTCTAGGCTAATAATCAACACATTTTTTTTTTAACGGTCGATACATAAAATTCCGCAACGTAAAATCAACCTGAGCGCATTTACTTTCGCTTACCCTGATACGTCAACGTCTCAGCCACTTTTCAACTTTCAACAGAATTTTCTGTAATTTATTAGAAGTTTCGTTATTGTCCTTACCAATAGCTAATAACGCTGTATCGTCGACAAATGTAGCTATTATAATACTATTATCAACTGGAAACTCGGCAAAGTAGATTAAGTAAATCACCGGGCCTAATTCCTTCAGGCACGCCAGCTGGTACAGGATAGATATCGGAGAATTTATTTCGGATTTCAACCTGGCATGTACGATCTTCAATGTAGGATTTTAGAAGAAGATAAAGGATGCGGTAATATTTTTTTTAATTTATACAGCAGACCAACACCTTATGAAAGTCTTGCTTGACATCTAAGAATACACCTGTGCATACTTGTTTAGTTTCAATAGATTCGGTGTATCTGTTCAATGGTCGAGTACCTTTTTCTAAATCCAAATTGGTGCTCAGGAACAACGTGTTCCAATTCTTTCTAAAATAAGATTCAACCGCTTCAATATTATTATTTCAAGGAGTTTTTAGAGGATAGGAAGTAAGGGAAATGGGTCTATAGGATGAATCCTCATCCGGTGCCTATTTGCGCCAATTTCCGGAATAAAGGAAAATACTACAGTTGAAAAACATCGTTAAAAATGTTTGTAAGAAGTAGTATACTTTTTCTTAGGTAGTTCCGATAACAGTTTATTAGTAATTAAATTAAATTGTGGACACCTTTTTCTTGTTAAATTTATTGATTATATATTTGATTTCGCTGGGAGATGTTGACGCAATATTTGGAAAATAGCCCCACTTATGCTTGGTCAGTTCCAGCCTATGTACTATCGGATTTACGAACAGGAGGAAACGGTTTTATAGGTTTATTTCTGCTATCGACCGCTTGCCGTAGGTTGTAATTTGTCGCTTCCGTGGGTGGAAGTTCCTGTAGACAGCGTTGGAAGGATTTATTTTTAACGTTGTTAAGTAAAATCTTTAGTTCTCTCTCGGTTTTTTGTTAAACGATGTTTTGTAATAGGGATTTCGAGAAGATTGCAATTTTCTACGGCTAATTATTTTTTCTTTCATCAAATGGAGTATACGGCGCGGTATATTATTTATTTCGATGTTTGCAGTAGATTTCCATGCGATACTTTGAATAGTGTCGGTAAAATACTGAACCGCCGCATCCATGGCTTATTCAAATTTTAGTTAAAGATTTATTTTTAATATAGAGTTTATGGACGCTCGAAAATCTTCCCAATTTTTACATTTATTATGTAGGCAGGGAGAATTTTTTTTTGTTTATTAAACCTGTACTCGCGGTTAAAATTACGACACTAAAATGACAAAATCTAGAGCATCGGGACGTTTATTTAAGTCCATAGGCCAGCATGTTGGTGCACCCGTTGCCACGCAACCGACATTTTTATTTAGCATTATCATATTTAATAGTTTTCCTCTAGAGTTAGAAAATCGTGAACCCTATCAGATGTGAACCTACGGCCTTCGTTTGTCGAATCTCTATTTTCGGGGACAATACACTGCAGAGACTGTAATTTAGTATACGCTATTATATTTGTGGCTTGAATTCCTTTAGTAGATAGATTTTTAAGTTCATAGTGTTTTATTGTACTTTAAATAACAACAGCGTCGCCCCAGTGTGCCTTATAGTCATGTCTTATAGTTTTGTAGACATTATAAGTTTTAATGTCGAAATCCGTGAAATGTGTTTCATAAGAAATACGTCGGTTTGCTCTAGGTTAACACATTGCGGTCTACACCCATCTGTAACACGGATTTTGTACTTGACTTGATGCGACGGCACAAATTATGACTTGCAATGTCTTTGTAGTCTATGCCCGTGTCACAGACGGTTTTTAAATTTACCTACAGAGACGGCACTTTTTTGGCCATTTTTCTTCCCCTTTGAAAATTACAGCTTTATACTTATTATAATTCATGAATTTTATATAACATTTTATCACACCTTGGTCTTTATTTTTAAACAATTTTTTTTTTCTTAATTACCAACTGAGTAATTTGCATTCATACATACACACATTTTTGAGATAAAAAAAATTTCAACTAACAGTTTTAAATAAACTTTTTGGAATTTTAAAGGGTATTGGATTAAAGTGATCGATTTTTATAATAATTAATACATAAACCCTAAACTGTAATTTGTAATACACAGAAATAAAACTTTAAAAACAAGTAGTTCTCAAAATACGACAAACATAAAAAGTGTACCTTTTAGTATGCCATATGCTAAATAAATCAATTTAATGCTGTCATATTGAAACAATATAATATAAATTATTACAAATACATTTACATAAACCCAATAATCAGATTGTGTATGGAATTTTGTAAAACATTGTGGCAAGCATAATGACATTTTGCATTGTATGCATTCAAAAACAGTTTCTTCCCGTGTTTCCATCAATTCTCTTCTGCGTTTTTCTCTACAAACTTTACATAACCGGCGATATTCTTTTTTTTCTATTTGCTAACAATTTTCTAAGGAAAGTGACGCCCGAGCAATCTGCCCCCAGAATTTTTGAAGATCTCTCTGCTTGCTCAAAATTTTCCCCAGCTTTTTAATTTAATTGAGTTGCTAAATTTCTGATGAATGTATTCAATTTAATGTTTTTCCCCGTTGCTTTTTTATACAAAATAAAATAATTCATTGCTGACATCGTAGTTAAATGAGAAAACATTTTTTTCCGCTACTTTAGAGTTTTTCTTTTGAATGGATAGTAATTCTGTAATTGATCAGCATGGTCAACTCCTGTTTTATTCTTATTATAGGCCATAACGCATTCTGGTTTTAATTTTGTTCCATCTTTTGTCGGCTCCATTCCTATTGTATTATTTGTAGAGAGAATCAACACATCTCTCTTATCTTTCCATTTTGTGAATAATAAAGGTCAATTTCTTTTACACACCATTTCTCCTTTTTTAATTATTTGGGAAACTGCGTCCCTGGGCAACAATTTTCTATTGCTCATTAAGGTACCCACTGCCGCAGTACCGTTGTCCCAGAGACTCTGGAATAATAACGGGCTGTTGTAAAATCTATCCATATATATAACGTGATTTTTATTGTAATAATTTTGCGATAATCTGTTTACAATATCTTTGACGGTATTTGCAACATTTGATTTTCCTGCATACACGTCCACATTTAAAATATAAGCTGTTTCCACATCAGTTAACATAAAAAACTTTATACCATACTTGTGTGGTTTATTTTTCATGTAAACACGAAAATGTACCCTTCCACGAAAAACACAAATTCCTTCATCGATACACAAATTTTGGTTAGGTAAATATGAGGATTTGCTTTATTCAATAAAATTGTTCAAAACAGGACGAATTTTAAAAAGAGGATCATATGCATTTTGCCCTTTTGGAACATAACGTTCATTTTTATTTACTTGTAACATAAATAATATTGCTTTAAAACGATCTCTGGGAATTATATTCGAACAGAAGGGATTTAGGTAAATATCTCGAGTACTCCAATAATCATTGGGAAAAATTGGGAGAGCCCTTCGCTTGAAAGGGCCTAGTACGACTGCATTCGAAATTAATTTTAGAAATTGATTTTAGCTGTAATATTTATAAATTGTTAATTTAGATATGCTAAATAAAGGTTATTATTATTTATAATGTATATGTATATATTTGTATGTGTATGTATATGTATATATATTTATTTTTTTTAATTGTTTGCGGGTTTTTTAAATTTTCCCCTTGTTTATCATACTTGCGTTTAAAATATAGTGTCGTTATTTTAATAATTAATACTGCTCTCGAGGTGAGGTTCGTGCCAGAACTCTACTATGTAAATAATTGCGTGTACATGCTGTAATTTGATCAAATACATTTTTCCTCTTTTTCTATTATTTTAAACCTTAATATAAAAAACGATAGCAGAAGGACAATTTCGTTTCTTTTTTTTACACTTTCTTCTATAGGGCAGATACAGGTAAGTGATAACGACCAACTGCGACTATATATAATTATTAAGAATGCCGATCTCATTCACTATGTTAAACTAAGTAATAAATCTAATAATGCATTCGTTCTTATTAGAGGAGTAACTGAAGATTATGTAAATACAATGAAAAAATAACAAATCTGGTGATTACGTTCGCTTAAAGAGAGAATGATGACAAATGACGTAGTAAGAAAATTTGTCTAGTAACACGGTAATAATATGTAAATAAGGAGCAGATGAACGGAAGAAAAATTGCAGCGAACGAAAGAAATGTGGAAACCATCTCATGAAAGTGCTTTGTGTGATGTATGGTTGACCAAAATCGGAGATGAAAATAAAAGAATAATTAATTAAATAATTATTAGCGTCGTCTCTACTAACAATTATATCATCGCCTTTGTCGTATGATGTGAAGAAAATCATCCTTGTTGTGTGATCGATCAGAAACTATACAAAAACAGATACAAACCAGAAAACAGTGCCGCAGTTTTCCAGTTAATAAACATAGAACCCCTGGTTAATTTATTATTACGTTTTAATTTTTCTATATTTACTCGTGCGTACCTATTTGTCTCTGTTTTAATTTGCTTTACAAATTCTTTATGGAAAAATATTTCAAAGAAGTCAATTTCGTTTGAAACATCTGTTAAGGGACACACTGGACCTGATACAGATTGAAAAACACGGAAACACGGCCTATCCACTTCAGAGGTATCCCATTCCCATTTACATTCTTCATCTTGGCCTCTTTGTAGTTCAGGAATTAAAATTGCAGGGGGAGAATTTTCTTCAACACGTTCTTGTGAAAGATAATTCTCCTCCAAGATGGATTTTAAATCTTTCTCCAGTGACGGCTGATTTTTAAATTGCAATGTCTATGCAGTCAATGTCCGTGTCACAGACGGATTCGTAATTTGTAACTGAAATATCTCGTTGAATAAGTGTCGTAGACGGGTTCCGTCGTTTACATAGGCAGAATCAGCGTTCTTTTTTCTATAAATATTTTTACCTCCCCTGTGACTCTTCTAGAAGAGGAATAAAGACGGAAATGACGCGCGTACAAGCATATTTACTTCGCTGTCCGAGTTGAGGAATGTGTTGAGAGGCTGGTGTGGTTCTAGCTGGTTCCGTAGTCGCGACCATATTACGGTAGAGAAAATTTTTTGTATTGTTGGTATAAGGCTTATTGGTTTATAATTTTCTATCTTTTCTTTTTTACCTTTTTTATGTAGAATAATTATGTCAGATTTTTTCTATTCATTTGGAATTGTTTCTGTTACAATTATTTCATTGAATAACTTTTCCAATTCTATAATTAACCTTTCTCCTCCATATTTGATACTTTCATTTATTATTTTGTCGTGTCCTGGTGCCTTGTTTAGCTTAGCTTTATTTACAGCTTTTTTGATTTCTGCTAGCAGGATCGGTGGTATTCATGTAGTGTCGTCTTTGTCCTTTTGTGTCATGTAATTTATGTTCATCGCCTCTTGGATGTTGTTATCATCTTTATAGTAATTTTTGTAATAATGTGTAGCAATTTGACTTATTAATTTGCGACTTCTTTCCACAGTTCCTTTATCATCCTCTAGTCCTATTAACCAGTTCTT